>CM055757.1:2509550-2904550 GCA_029465975.1 Dallia pectoralis | reverse complement strand
TAACTGTGTTTAGTTGCCAACATCTATTCCAACACACACACACACACATTACGTAACACTACACAGACACAAATAGCATTGGGGACATTCCAAATATAGACCTAAACCGTAAAATAAAAACCTTTTTTTCTGGTGGGGATAAAGCTAATTACATATTTATTAGATCTTATGTTTTATGTAGTGTTTGTGTGTTCTGTATGTGGACACTCTTTTGATGTAAAGTTACATTCAGACATCTCACTGTGCTCTTTTGATGTAAAGTTACATTCAGACATCTCACTGTGCTCTTCTGGTGTAAAGTTACATTCAGACATCTCACTGTGCTCTTCTGGTGTAAAGTTACATTTACATTTACATTTACATTTTGCGCATTTAGCAGACGCTCTTATCCAGAGCGACTTACAATAAGTGCAGGCATTTCACATATAGCTAAAACACACATCAAAAAGGCAATAAGTACATTGTTCCTGGGTGGGTGCAGGGGGAAGTGCTAGAGATAGAAGAATGATTCGGTAGTGAAGTTTCAAACGGTCGAGAGTTGTGGAGCTCCATTCATGGAGCTACTGGAGGTACAATTTGAAGAGGAATGTTTTTAGACGTTTTTTGAAGATTGGTAGAGAGTCCGATGATCTGATCTCCAGAGTGGAGTTGTTCCACCATTGCGGGGCAAGCACGGAGAACAATTTAGACTGAGCAGATCGAGAGTTGCCCTCCCGTAGGGATGGCACTACCAAGAGGCCTGAGGTGGCAGAACGAAGTGCTCGCGTGGGTGTGTACGGCTTGATTAGTGACTGGATGTAGGAGGGGGCGGTTCCTCTTGTTGCCCCATAGGCTAGCACCATGGTTTTGTAGTGGATGCGTGCTTCGACCGGGAGCCAGTGTAGTGTGCGGAACAGCTGAGTGACATGGGAGAACTTTGGTAGATTGAAGATCAGGCGGGCTGCTGCAAGTTACATTCAGACATCTCACTGTGCTCTTCTGGTGTAAAGTTACCATCAGCCATCTCACTGTGCTATTCTGCTGTACAGTTACTTCTCAGACATCTCACTATGCTATTCTGAGGAGAGATAAGGAAAGAGAGAGCGCAGCGGAGAGAGGGAGGGAGAAAAGAAAGTATGTGAGAAAAAAAGACTGATTTAAATAATAGATAGAGACTGTAATGTTCGTTACTATGACTATACTAAAGTAATACGAGGTAGACGTACATCTAGCTTAACACTTTATTAACTAACTTGTCAGAGATACATCAGCACCGTACTAGTTCCAAGACACTCATCTATATAAACTCTACCCTGCCCCGGCTCCTGCCTAATCACTATATATATATATATTCCTACGCGTATAGGACTATATGGTTTACATCACAGAGACTAGAGCATCATTATTTTAAAAAAAAGACAGCGAGTGATGAAAGGAATAAAGAGAAACAAGCGGCATAGTATAAAGAAAAAAAGTTTGTCAAAAAGACATGACACATACATGTGAGAGAAGCAAATGAGGTATAGGAAAGACAGTGAGCAGCCATGATATTAAATTAGACTAATGTACTTTAACCAATCACAGGGGAGCTTCTCTGATTATACTCAGAGGAGGTTCTGCTCTACTCCAATCAATCACAAAGGATGTTTTGATGTACTCCAACCAATCAACGAGGAGCCTCTGCCCTATTTTGACAAATCATATAGGAGGTCGTGTCCGTACGTATTTTTATCAGTGGAGGTTGTGCCATAGCAACACCAGCAAAATAAAACTAATGTGAAAATTACAAAGTGAAACTGGATTCCAAAAAATCTAGACATTTTTTAGTGCATGGTGACAGGAACAGCTAGTGTCAACAGCAATATTGAAATATAAATCTACTACAGGGATCATCTACATACTGGTACACACACTCAAACACACACACATTATGATAAAATAGTCTGACAGGTGTCATTTATGTTATTTATTAAGGGTGTGACGAGACGCTTACTCCACGAGACGAGACACGAGATTGGGTTCACGAGAACGAGACGAGATTTTTACAAAATTTTTAAGAAATCCTTAATGATGATATATGAATGGAAAATACTCTTTTATTCAACTGAAAATCACAAAATGCAAAACAATTTAGGTGCATTTTGAAATCAACTTGTAATGAATATTATTTTAATGAATTCTATGCAGTAATGGACATGCAAACACTGCAAAATATTTTGCTATTAACTACCGACTGGCTTCTCCCCTGTATTTCACATGAGAAATCTAACTCCTTTCCACAAATCGGACATAAAAAATATAAAACTGTATAAATAAAACAAATATATAACAGAAATAACACATTAAATGCAAACAGTAAGTGTATCCATAACCAAAGTATTGCTCTCTCAAAACTACAAGTGCAAACAGAAACAAATGTTTTGAAATGTCATGAAAAAGATTCTATCAGCTTTTCAAAATACGCATGCGCTGTAGCCTTAAAAATGAAAATGAATGGTGCCAAAGTCCGACGAGTGTCTGAGAAAGACATGACAATTACGAGCGTCTGAGAAAGATCGACCAATTACGAGCGTCCAAAATTAAAGACGTAAACCACTAGTGTAAAAATGACATTACACTAGAAGTAAGCGAGTGCAAAAAACGTGTAGATACACTTGAACAGATCAAGCGAAAATACATCATTACATTGTAGAACAGGCGTTTTGAACGTCTTATTAGAGGCGTTGTGATCGCGTGAAATGCACTTTTGACACTCGCTTTGGACGGCATGAGGAGAACGCACGTATAATAACAGGCGATGTCAGCGCTTGTATTTCACAAATGTACACTTGATTTGAACGTTTTCAGCCACAAGAAACGCTTGAAGTGTGTCACGTTTTCAGCCACTTGGCGTTCCATACACGCTGACATTACAACTCACGAGACAACTTTTCACCTCGACGAGAAATCTCGTCGCGTTTTAATCTCGCGAGATCTCATCATTGGATATCTAATCTATATTTAATCAATGGAGCCGATTGTGACCATGGTCTCATTTTTTATGCTGTCCGGAGGACATCAGCAGAACCATTCGCGTTGTCCAAACATGTAAAGTAAAGACTAAAAATGACAAATTGAAAACCTATAATACACTGTGTACACAAGCATATATTCATATTTTTAATTGAATCAAAATAATTCAAATTCTCAACAGGTCAACACTTAGAACCACTCTGACGTTCTCACTTTAGAGCCAAGCGGATATTCAACACCGGTCAAGGGTCA
This sequence comes from Dallia pectoralis, assembly GCA_029465975.1. Classification (NCBI taxonomy): domain Eukaryota; kingdom Metazoa; phylum Chordata; class Actinopteri; order Esociformes; family Umbridae; genus Dallia; species Dallia pectoralis. Next base: position 2,901,307 of record CM055757.1, on the reverse strand, counting down.
AGTAGCCCAGTGTCAGAAGAGGCTCCACCCATCTCATTCCCAGGATTCACGGCGGGCCAGAACCCAACACCGAGCTCCAACCGTGACTGACTGGACCACATGAGCGGGCTTCAGAAATTAGACTGGTGAGAAACAGATGAGGAGAAAACGGGAGTGATCCTGGAATTCCTGCTTAAACCACTGATCCTTCATTTCTACTGTGCCCTCTCCTGTTTGAGCGACTCTGACCTGAACAATATGAACCTATAGCCTTAGTTCTGAGCCGCGTTCGGTCTGTATTCCAATAGTGACCTTCCTGACGGCATCCAGGGCCCGTATTCATAAAGAATCTAAGAATCCTCTCAGAAAACTCTTATCTTAGCTTAAAAACTTTTACGTAGGAGTCTTAGCTTAAGAGCGATTCGGGACCGATCTGAGAGCAACTCTGAGCAAGGAAAAGAAAAACTTTTATCTTAGTGAGGAGGCAGGGCTGACCCCGTTGCTATGTTTGTCACAAGCTTTTGAAAACTGTGATTGGTTGGTTGTCCAAGGAAAAAAATAGTGATTTTAAGTATAGGATCTATTCTACGTGTTCACACTGAAATTACAGCCGTGATTTTTCCTATTTGACCGTACACACACACACACACACACACACACACACACACACACACACACACACACACACACACACACACACACACACACACACACACACACACACACACACACACACACACACACACACACACACACACACACACACACACACACACACACACACACACACACACACACACACACACACACACACACACACACACACACACACACACACACACACCTTCCGACGGTGCAATAATTTGGATGTGGGTTCCATCAATTACTCCGACAACACCAGGGAAGCCTGCTTTATTCATAAATGCAGTTTTATTGATTAATCCAAATATATATATATATATATATAATATATGAATGCCACGTACGAATTGTGATGAGGTGGCTATTAGTGTTGTTTTCTAATAACTGTGCGCACCTTTAATTGGTTTTGGGGTTTGATATTCGCAGGAATAATTAGAAGGTTATTTTGTGTTAGTTGGAGTTAGACATGGATAAGAATGAAGCCATACAGTTTATAGACATTTAACTATCGCTTTTTTGTTTACTATTATGTCGTATTTTCACTTCAATGTTGTTCAGTATTTTGATACGTTGATACTTTGTGCCAATTATTATTTGTTACGAAGTAAAATTAAAAACGAAAAAAACTTGATCAAATTGTCCTGTGGATTTATTAAGGGAAAAGTTGAGCGTCAAACTAAGGCTAAACTAAATTCTACATAGTGATTACTTTCATTTCTGGCGCTATGGCGTTTCTGCGCTGTGTCTGAGATGTTAGCACGTCTCTAATAAGATCAGTCACAAACATGATCCCTGCACGATCTAATATATAGCGTTTTATTTACTCAATGTCATCCATTGTCTGCAACACATTTCTTCTCCCTCTTCGGCTTTCGGCCATTTTCTCCTCTGCTAAAGAAACTCTTAAGCCTCTTATAAGTCCCCATCAGTGCTCCTAACAATTTTGAACTTAAGACCTCTTTTAAGGGTTAAGATGCTTTATGAATTACTTTTATCTGTACTAGGATTTTTCTTAAATTTTAAGAGTAAACGCCCACCATTCTAAGAATTTTCTTAGAATTTGGCCACTAGGAGCTACTTTTACCATTAAGATTCTTTATGAATACGGGCCCTGATCCATAACTGGCATGGTGTTGGCAGGCGCGGCATCCAGGAAGGGCATCTTTTTGGGCATCGCCGTACCGACGCACTGAGACCCCGACCTGACGACTCAAACTAAAACATCTGCTGCTCTGTCACCTCTCACACATACATACACACACACACACAAACACACACACACACACACACTTCCAGTGAGGACTAACGCCATTTGGCATCCTACTCAACCGGTTTAGGAAAGCAAGGCACACCAGCGAGGCCGTCCTACTTTAACTGAATGGAAAACTAGAAAGACAAAGGTGTGAACTGTAAATCATGCTGTTATCGTAACATAGTTCTTTATTACAGTTAACAACATTCTTCGTTGTAAGCCACTTCTATTCTTAGCTCAACACTGGACCCACACACACTTACACCCACACCCTCCCCCCCATCCCCCCCATCCCCCACACACACACACACACACACACACACACACACACACACACACACACTAGATTGTGTGATGAATAAGCTTTAGCTTAATTGCTTTCCCTCTCTGGTCGCCTGGGACAAACGAACGCAGGGACAGCATATTTATTACCACTCAACCTGTGTGTGTGTGTGTGTGTGTCGTACCCACTCAGCATGAATGCGAAGACGTGACGAGAGCATCAACATCTCACCAATTAACATTAAATACTGATGCTCGGCGCTGTGATACCGCCCACATGACACGGTAGAGGCTGGACTGACGACGGGGCCACACCCACAGGGACATTGAGATTCGGGACGCCTGAGGTATATTCATTCTGTTTGCGGAGCCACATCCAGTGCTCTCTGCCTCTCTGCGTGGGGCACACACTGGATATATCAAACAGCACAGTGCCAAAATGGGTAAGCGGGAAACGCTAGCAGCTTTTGTTCACACAAAGGCTTTCGCTGCCTTTAACACCCACTCCCACCAGTCTGATAGTTTCTATTCCAAGTAGAACCCTATTACCTAAATAGTGCACTTCTTCTGATTGGGGCCCTGGTAAATATTAGTGCACTACTTCTGATTGAGGCCCTGGTAAACATTAGTGCACTACTTCTGATTGAGGCCCTGGTAAACATTAGTGCACTACTTCTGATTGAGGCCCTGGTAAACATTAGTGCACTACTTCTGATTAAAGCCCTTGTTGGAGCCATGTTCAGAACCACTTATGTTGTTAGAAACACAAACCTGAAAGATTATTACATTTTGCTCTGTTTGTATGCATTTCAAGTTGATATGATTTAAACAGACACACACACACACACAGCAAACAGACACACACACACACACACACACAGCACACAGCACAGACACATAGCACACACACACACAGCACACATTGAACTGGTTCTGAAAGGAAAACAGGGTTTCCTTAACACAAACTAACTTGATAGTCCTGAAGTGCATCAGTTGAGATGGGTTTTGTCGACTGGATAACTTTAAATAAAGTTAAAAGAAAGTACCATTAAAGGATCATATCAAGTTACAAAGGAAAGTTCCATCATATCATAGACTGTCATAAAGGAAAGTCCCATCTTATCATAGACTGTCATAAAGGAAAGTCCCATCATGTCATAGACTGTTATAAAGGAATGTCCCATCATATCATAGACTGTCATAAAGGAAAGTCCCATCTTATCATAGACTGTCATAAAGGAAAGTCCCATCATGTCATAGACTGTTATAAAGGAATGTCCCATCATATCATAGACTGTCATAAAGGAAAGTCCCATCATATCATAGACTGTCATAAAGGAAAGTCCCATCATGTCATAGACTGTTATAAAGGAATGTCCCATCATATCATAGACTGTCATAAAGGAAAGTCCCATCATATCATAGACTGTCATAAAGGAATGTCCCATCATATCATAGACTGTTATAAAGGAATGTCCCATCATATCATAGACTGTCATAAAGGAAAATCCCATAATATCATAGACTGTCATAAAGGAAAATCCCATCATATCATAGACTGTCATCAAGGAAAAACCCATCATATCATAGACTGTCATAAAGGAAAGTCCCATCATATCATAGACTGTCATCAAGGAAAAACCCATCATATCATAGACTGTCATAAAGGAAAGTCCCATCATATCATAGACTGTCATAAAGGAAAGTCCCATCATATCATAGACTGTCATAAAGGAAAGTCCCATCATATCATAGACTGTTATAAAGGAATGCCCCATCATATCATAGACTGTTATAAAACAGGAGCCTGGACGAGGTTCTGGGGACCATAAGCTCCATTAAAAACTATTAAAACCTCATTCTCTCTTGAGCCCATTATCTTGCCAACGAGTGACTGGGGCAATGTGATATATTCCGCAGCTCCAGATTAGCACACTGATACAGGCCCACCCCGCTAAATCAAAATGAGCCGGAAATGTGTCAAAAGAGATGAACAGTCAATGCCTTGTAGAACAGCGACAGGAGAAAAGGAAAGAGAGGGACGAGGCTAGACAGAAAAACTGAGAGAAGAGAGAATGAGGAGAGAGGAGAAACCGGTGAGAGAGGCTGAGAAGGAGCAAAATGCAGCGTAGTTGTGCCTGAGGAGCCCCAGAAGCCCCGGCCTCTACTTACTCCTCAGTCACGGAGGAGGACACATACCCACAAACCCACACATGTGCAGTCAGAGACGGGGAGCAGAGCTCCACACTCATTTAGTCAGAGCAATTAATGCCCGTTAGCTGGAATAAATGGCACTGTGGTGAGTGACCCTCACACCGTGAGGGTTTCATTGACTTCTGGTTAAACCATGCACAACAGGAAGTCAAGCTGTAATTACTTTGATGAATTCTGGCTAAGCCGCGCTAAACGGGAAGTCATGCTTAGATTACGTTGATGGCGTGTAGCGTAAACGTGCTAAACAGGAAGTAAAGCCTTAATAATTCAATGGCGTCTGGTTGAACGGTGCACCACAGTAAGTTAAGCTCTAATGAACTAATTGACTTCCGGTTAAACTGACCTATAGAGGAAGTACATTTAATTAATTAAATGACTTCTGGTTAAAATGTGCTATACAGAAAGTAAAGCTTTAATTACTTAAATTACTACTGATTAAACAGTGAACAACAGGAAGTAAAGCATTAATTACTTCAATGACTCTTGATTAAACACTAAAAAACAGGAAGTAAAGCATTAATTAATTCAATTACTCTTGATTAAACAGTGAACAACAGGAAGTAAAGCATTAATTACTTCAATGACACTTGATAAAACAGTGAACAACAGGTAGTAAAGCTTTAATTAATTCAATGACTCCTGATTAAACAGTGAACAACAGGTAGTAAAGCTTTAATTAATTCAATGACTCCTGATTAAACAGTGAACCACAGGAAGTAAAGCTTTAATTACTTCAACAGATACACCAAGGGCAACACCTCTGGCAGAGATGTAGGTAGCCCAAAGGAAGATGAAGCTTAGTTGATGACCAGGATGTTCCTCACAGGGCTTTAGAGACACTCACAGGATTGTGTGTGTGTGTGTGTGTGTGTGTGTGTGTGTGCGTGTGCACAAGCGTGTTACAGTGGGTGTTGTGGACTGCATTGTAAGGGAACGCTGGTTCTATTGATCAGTCATTGCGTTTCTGCGTTGTGCCTCTGAGCTGAGTTGAGAGTTTGTTCCCTTCACATCACAGTGCTCCAGTGGTCCCTCTCCTGTGTTAGGGAAACTGGGGGGAAACTGGGGGAAACTGGGGGGAAACTGGGGGAAACTGGGGGAAACTGGGGGAAACTGAGGGCAGCGTACAGACTGCTCCAGTGGTCCCTCTCCTGTGTTAGGGAAACTGGGGGGAAACTGGGGGGAAACTGGGGGGATAGTTTCAAGAGTCAACAGTTCATATCAATGCCCATCAGGGTGGTTATCGTCAAAGCAGACATGCAGAGATCCCAATATTCACCACATCCACCAGTCTGATAAAACTGGTGGATGTAGGACCTGCGCTTTACAGGTCCTGCCTCACATTCACCCATTCATTCACCCATTCATTCACTGACGACCGCATCTACCATGCAAGGCGACTGCAGGCTCGCCAGGAGCAGCTGGGGTTAGGTGTCTTGCTCATGGACACCTCGACAATTTCCCAGAAGGAATCGGGGATCGAACCACCAACCTTCCGATTGATAGACAACCAACTCTGAGCTACTGCCGCATTGATCACGTTGTTTTTATAGAGTCAGTGGTTACAGAGGAGCTTGAGAGATGGCTGTGACCATGGGCGTAACCACAAGTCATTCTGGAGGGTCGTGTCCCCCACAATACCAGAAAATACCAATATGTCCTCCCCAAATGTTCAGTAGAAAATATGTTAAATATATGTCCTCCTTTTATGAGCATGGTCAATGGATCTGTCCCTTGTTCTTTACTATTTATTTTCAATGTAGGTACATTTGTTAAAGAAAATACATGTGTGCGAGTCCCCCCTCTCCTAATTGTACACTTGGTTTGCTCCACCTTTGGCAATGGCGACTTTCTGAAAATACTCCCAGCAGAGATGGTAAAGTCCTGAAAATTACAAATAAAACAACCCACATTGGACATGTACGTTAAATTGGACAAATATGAGCACCCATAACACAAGCACAATAATTAATTGTTCTAATCATTGAGATTATAGAATATGTTATACCATCCCGCACATATTAGAGCTGTATGGAAAATGCAGATCTAAGATTGAAGCAGAGCTGTCACACGTGGAATACTATGCAGCTACAACAGACTTATGGTCCAGCAGGACAACAGAGCCCTACATGAGTCTGACGGTACGGTCTGGTGGAATGGTAATTATTGACTTTAGCCTGGATTGATGGCTCGCAATATCGCAATATATATCGTTGGGAAAAAAATATCGCAATGTAAAGTTTTTCCAATATCGTGCAGCCCTAATACAAGATGCTCTTAATATTTATAATTTTGTTAGCCGTGTCTCTGGATGAACCTGAGCAAATATTAGGAAGAAACTGAGCAGATATTAGGACAAACCTGAGCCGATATTCGGACAAACCTGAGCAGATATTAGGACGAACCTGAGGAGATATTAGAACAAACCTGAGCAGATATTAGAACAAACCTAAGCAGATATTAGGACGAACCTGAGCTGATATTAGGACAAACCTGAGCTGATATTAGGAAGAACCTAAGCAGATATTAGGAAGAACCCGAGCAGATATTAGGACAAACCTGAGCAGGTATTAGGACAAACCTGAGCGAATATTAGGACAAACCTGAGCTGATATTAGGACAAACCTGAGCAGATATTAGGACAAACCTAAGCAGATATTAGGACGATCCTGGGCAGATATTAGGACAAACCTGAGCAGAAATTAGGACGAACCTGAGCAGATATTAGGACAAACCTGAGCAGATATTAGGACAAACCTGAGCAGATATTAGGACAAACCTGAGCAGATATTAGAACAAACCTGAGCAGATATTAGGACAAACCTGAGCAGATATTAGGACAAACCTGAGCAGATATTAGGACAAACCTGAGCAGATATTAGGACAAACCTGAGCAGATATTAGGACAAACCTGAGCAGATATTAGGACAAACCTGAGCAGATATTAGGACAAACCTGAGCAGATATTAGGACAAACCTGAGCAGATATTAGGACAAACCTGAGCAGATATTAGGACAAACCTGAGCAGATATTAGGACAAACCTGAGCAGATATTAGGACAAACCTGAGCAGATATTAGGACAAACCTAAGCAGATATTAGGACAAACCTGAGCAGATATTAGGACAAACCTGAGGAGATATTACAACAAACCTGAGCAGATATTAGGACAAACCTGAGCAGATATTAGAACAAACCTAAGCAGATATTCGGACAAACCTGAGTGAATATTAGGACAAACCTGAGCTGATATTAGGACAAACCTGAGGAGATATTAGGACAAACCTGAGCCGATATTAGGACAAACCTGAGCAGATATTAGAACAAACCTGAGCAGATATTAGGACAAACCTAAGCAGATATTAGGACAAACCTGAGCAGATATTAGGACAAACCTGAGCAGATATTAGGACAAACCTGAGCAGATATTACAACAAACCTGAGCAGATATTAGGACGAACCTAAGCAGATATTAGGACGAACCTGAGCAGACCTCAGTCTCTGACCACCGTTCCATTCTAAAGCGGACCTCAGTCTCTGACCACAGTTACATTCTAAAGCAGACCTCAGTCTCTGACCACAGTTCCATTCTAAAGCAGACCTCAGTCTCTGACCACAGTTCCATTCTAAAGCAGACCTCAGTCTCTGACCACAATTCCATTCTAAAGCAGACCTCGGTCTCTGACCACAGTTCCATTCTAAAGCAGACCTCAGTCTCTGACCACAGTTCCATTCTAAAGCGGACCTCAGTCTCTGACCAGTGTCTATTCTAAAGCGGACCTCAGTCTATGACCAGTGTCTATTCTAAAGCGGACCTCAGTCTATGACCAGTGTCTATTCTAAAGCGGACCTCAGTCTCTGACCACAGTTCCATTCTAAAGCGGACCTCAGTCTCTGACCACAGTTCCATTCTAAAGCGGACCTCAGTCTCTGACCACAGTTCCATTCTAAAGCGGACCTCAGTCTCTGACCACAGTTCCATTCTAAAGCGGACCTCAGTCTCTGACCACAGTTCCATTCTAAAGCGGACCTCAGTCTCTGACCACAGTTCCATTCTAAAGCGGACCTCAGTCTCTGACCACAGTTCCATTCTAAAGCGGACCTCAGTCTCTGACCACAGTTCCATTCTAAAGCGGACCTCAGTCTCTGACCACAGTTCCATTCTAAAGCGGACCTCAGTCTCTGACCAGTGTCCATTCTAAAGTGGATATAAATCTTTGACAACCGAACTACATGAAGAGGTTGTATATGACTTTAAAAGCCTCATTGAATCTCTGAGGGCCAAAGCACCTTCATGAACAAACTCTTTAAACAGCAGGGTGAAGTGACAGAGATGGAATCATGGATTAAGTAAACGGTAGATTATAAGACACTTAACTATTACATTTTTGAGTTTTGTAATATCTACAATATCTCGTCTTACTTCATCCCAATCAAATTATACAATTTAGAAAATAAAGGAAAATAGAAAAAACCTCAAAGAGGATTTGCTTAAGTAACTCTAATACGTTTTTTCCCACCATAAGGCACTCCTGTACAATATTCAGAACGATTCTATTGTGAGCAATACAAAATCTTAAATACATCTCTTACGATATAAGGGTCTCTGGCGTTCGGACAAACTACAACCCACTGTATTGGATGAAAGCCATGTATTACAAATGCACAGACACAATTGTGATGACTAGTGAATAGCTTCCAAAGACAAAGAGGGCACATGATACGTGTGAGAACCAAACACATCAGATTTAAATGAATTACAAGGAAGAACCCAGGACCAATCCTGTGAACATCCTGTTCACAACACTTTGCCTCGTCATACAAAAAAACACGACGGGGGAAAAACCGAGCGTCCTAGTTAACAGCATGGCTGATCAAACCCACGTCCTATCCAATCAACCGTCTTATATGTAACGGCGTCTCTGGGTGGACGACTATCAATCAGTCAACAGCTGCATGTTAATAAATCCATCAGTCAGTGAAAAAAAAATGGCGACTCCCTTACCAGGTCTCGTCGTTCTTGAACTCCAGTTCGCCGTAGGTGTCCTCGAAGTCCTCCCCTCCTCCCTTGGCAATCCCATCCATGGTACGATATGGCAGGATGACCGTGCCCCTCGCCCCCGAAGTCCTCAGCACCTTGACCTCCATCACGCCGACGCTCTCGCTCACGTGACACGAGTCGCTCTCGAAGGTGAATATCCCGGCGTGGTCGTCGTCCAGGATGGTGACCGTGGCGACGACGGGGAACCCGAGTACGGCCTTGGGGTACGGGAGAGAGTTCGGGGACAGGAGTGTGCCGTCCTCGTCCAAATCCAGCACCCGCACGTTACTAAGGCGCACAAAGAAGTGCTCGTCCTCCTCAAATATGTCGTCGTCAATGATTCCGACGCTGATCTCCTTGACGACCTCACCGGGCTTGAACACCACAGTGCCCTCGGTGAACTCGTAATCGGCGCCGGCGTTGGCCGAGCCGTCCTCCGTCTTGTAATCGACATAGATGGTGTTGGTCATGTCGCCGCCATTCCTGGCAACAGCCAGCAACACTGCGCCGCAGTTCTCCAGGCACTGGTAAACAGCCGGTTCAAAGGTGATCCGCGACACATACTCTTCCGGCTCGTCCCCTACCACGCATACTTCCTGGGCGCTGGCAGTTCTCTTGGTCTGCTCCGCGACGTGCTTCTTCAGGATGTTCCCTGCCCCGGTCATCATGCGGGTGGCCTGGATGCGGTAAAAGGCTCTGCTCTTCTGCTGGTGGGACAAGGCGTAGTAGTTGGCCATCTCCACCAGCTGGTCCATCTCCTTCTCCGGATGCTTCTGCTTCAGATCTTTCAGGATTCGGATCATATCCCGTCGGGACTCGTCCACCTCCTTGCTCTCGATCAGGCTGATAAGGTTATGGGCCGGGCCGCCGTCGTGGTCGAAGTGGGAGTTGGCCATCTTGCCCCCGCCGTCCATCATCTCAATGCCCTTGGAGCGTTCGTGTTCCGTCTCGATGATGACGTCGCGGTGGTGGTTGTCGGCGCGGTACTTCTTGTGCATGAACTTGTAGAAGAGGAGTCGCCGGTCGGCCACCCAGGCCAGGATGACGCAGATGGGAAAGAAGGCCAGCGTGAGTAGCCCCTCCCAGATCTGGACCACGTTGGGACTGAACACTGCCAGGATCATGTACAGCCAGATGTAAGCGAAGATACTCCACGCGGCTGTCACAAAGAACACCCTGAGATGTTTGACCTTTCTCGTCTCGCCCTCAGGGATCACGGACACACAAAGGCCGATGATCACAAACATGTTGAAGGCGGCGCTGCCGACAATGGTGGACGGCCCCAGCTCACCGGCCTGGAAATCGTGTCCACAGACCTCGATAACCGACAGCAGGATCTCTGGAGTGCTGGAACCCAGAGCCATCAGGGTAAGGTTGGAGACGGTCTCGTTCCAGACTCGTATAGTGGCCGTTGTTGTCTCTCCGTTGTCTCTCTTGATGATGATCTCTTTCTCCTGTGACGTGATGACCTCGATGGCTGCCATGAAGCGGTCCGCTATGATGGACACCCCGAGGAACATGTAGATCATGGCCACGAAGTAGACGATAACCCGGGCAACCTTATCCCCCATGGACGGGTCCTCCGGGTACCAGATGGGCAGGACAATGCCCGGCCTGCACCGGGACGTGACCTCGGAGCATGTGGCATTCTGGGATTCTGTGGTGACAGGGCTCCGGGTGGTGTGGGCACCCTCGGCGCACAGGAAGGAGGCAGCCACAGAGAACAAGCCCAACCAAAAGCACGCTGGGCGGGACGAGGAGGACGACCACAACCCTGTCCTGATCCCGAGACCCGTCCTCGTCAGCCTCGGCCTGAAGCGCTCCATCCACCCTGTCTGGTCTGGCAGGTCCGTAGCACACCGATGGCAGCCCTGGGATCCAGCACCGGGCCGTGGTCGGTACCTCGCGGCAACTGAACAGTGACACACAGTAAGAGAGACAGAGGGAGACAGAGAAGACAACGAGTTAGGTCACTACAAACTATGCCTAATCCAAAACACACAGATTTAAGGTATCATTTTAGTTATTAAACATAAAGTGGATATAAAAAGTCTACACCCCCCACAAAATCTGAAAAAAAGATCAATCATGCGAGAACTTCTTACTCCTTTAATGTGACCTATTACGTGAACAATTCAATTTAATAACAAACTGAAATCATTGTGGGGGGAAAGTTTTAAATGTAAACATATGCAACCAGGATATTGTAAGGTTTTTATTTAGAATTTTTCCCCATCAAAAATTTCTGTTTTTCAATTAAAATTGTTCACGTTATAGGTCACATTAAATGTGGAACAAGTCCTGACATGATTTATCTTTGTCTAATTTTTTCACATCACAAAAACCTGGCATTTTAACAGGGCTGCATAGACTTTTTATATCCATTGTACATATAGGCACGGTATAATTAAGCAATAAGATACGAAGGACGGTCAAATATGGCCAATGTAGCTACCACAGCCTAGAGCGTCTCATAGGCTCATCGCATCACAGTTTAGTGTACATAATTCAGCTTTGAAGTCACATGTTGTAGAGTAAGCATGATGGTTTGATAGTGAGTAGCTTGCCACACCCACATCTTTTGAAGGTAAGCTAAGTTAAGCTTATCAAATTCTCATGTTGATATTCATACATTTTATCAGCACAGTAGTTAGCTTAGTTAGCACTCTAAGTGTGCGTTCATCTGTATGACTGGTTTAAATTGGCGCCACGATTAAAAATCTTTCTTGATACAAACATATCAAAGTCAATGCCATAATTGCCAATATGTGAGTAAGCTTGCTCAGAGCATTTCTAAAAATAGCAATCTGCAAAAAGTTTGCTAACATCTAGAATTCAGGCTTTGAGATAACAAGGTTGGCTAAATTTGAATAATGTTTCAGAAGCAGAACAGTGAGCTTCCGTTTTAATTGACATGACCTGCCACAACCCAGCTAACAGGAGATGTCGAAATGACATCCAGTAAAGCGGCACACAGTCTTTTGACATTACCTCCAGGGATGTCCGAACAACTCATATTTGTTTGCTGGGTACAACATCCAGTACTGAAGGGTTTTTACAAACTACCATTGCAACGTGGTGGAGTCTCTAGGGGAACACACACACACACACACACACCAAACGGCTTCCTCAGCAGGAGTCCAGAGTGTCGCATTGACACTAACCTCGTCCTCAGGCTATTGCACACAGCACACATAAGCTCTCCATTCAATCAAACCTGCATTGCAGTATTCACACATTAGCTAGTTTCTCTGTGGTCAAATTAACACACAGACAGGCCTGGGATAAAAACCAACAACTTGCTACAGCAACCCCACTTTGCTTTCACAGTGAAAGGTGTGTTGGGGCCCTAGAGGAAGCAGGTGGAGGAGGGGAGAGAATAGGGGGAGGAGGAATTATATGGGAATCATATGGGAAGGAGGAATCATATGGGAAGGAGGAATCATATGGGGAGGAGGAATCATATGGGGACTCATATGGGAAGGAGGAATCATATGGGGAGGGGGAATCATATGGGAAGGAGGAATCATATGGGGAGGAGGAATCATATGGGGAGGAGGAATCATATGGGAAGGAGGAATCATATGGGGAGGAGGAATCATATGGGGAGGAGGAATTATATGGGGAATCATATGGGAAGGAGGAATCATATGGGGAGGAGGAATCATATGGGGAATCATATGGGAAAGAGGAATCATATGGGAAGGAGGAATCATATGGGGAGGAGGAATCATATGGGGAGGAGGAATCATATGGGGAGGAGGAATCAAATGGGGAAGAGGAATTATATGGGGAATCATATGGGAAAGAGGAATCATATGGGGAGGAGGAATTATATGGGAAATCATATGGGAAAGAGGAATCATATGGGAAGGAGGAATCATATGGGAAGGAGGAATTATATGGGGAATCATATGGAGAGGAGGAATCATATGGGGAGGAGGAATTATATGGGGAGGAGGAATCATATGGGGAATCATATGGGGAGGAGGAATTATATGGGGAGGAGGAATCATATGGGGAATCATATGGGGAGGAGGAATTATATGGGGAGGAGGGGGAGCTATGTGGACAGTTACCAGTCAGTCTGTGTGTGTGTGTGTGTGTCTGTGTGTGTGTTACCAGTCAGTGTGTGAGGAATGAGGAATCAGTGTCAAAAGTCTCTTTCTCATCTTCAACCGCTTATCCGGGGTCGGGTCGCGGGGGTAGCAGCTCTAGCAGGGGACCCCAAACTTCCCTTTCCCGGGCAACATTAGCCAGCTCTGACTGGGGAATCCCGAGGCGTTCCCAGGCCAGTGTGGAGATATAATCTCTCCACCTAGTCCTGTGTCTTCCCCGAGGTCTCCTCCCAGCTGGACGTGCCTGGAACACCTCTCTAGGGAGGCGCCCAGGTGGCATTCGTACAAGATGCCCGAACCACCTCAACTGGCTCCTTTCTATGCAAAGGAGCAGCGGCTCTACTCCGAGTTCCTCTCGGATGACTGAGCTTCTCACCCTATCCCTAAGGGAGAGGCCAGCGACCTTTCTGAGAAAACCCATTTCGGCCGCTTGTACTCGCGATCTCGTTCTTTCGGTCATGACCCAGCTTTCATGACCATAGGTGAGGGTAGGAACAAAGATTGTAGTGCGGGTGAACTGGGAACGTCTGGAGGAGGCCCCTGTCCGAAAGATCTTCAACTCACACCTCCGGCGGAGCTTTTCAGGCATCCCTGTGGAGGTTGGGGGCATTGAACCTGAGTGGGCAATGTTCAAAGCTTCTATTGCTGAAGCTGCGGCGGTGAGCTGTGGTCTCAAGGTCCTAGGTGCCTCAAGGGGTGGTAACCCTAGAACACCGTGGTGGACCACGGTGGTCAGGGAAGCTGTCCGACTGAAGAAGGAGGCCTTCAGGGATATGCTATCCCTGGGGACTCCGGAGGCAGTTGCAGGGTACCGACAGGCCCGAAGGGCTGCAGCCGCTGCCGTGTCAGAGGCAAAGCAGCGGGTGTGGGAGAAGTTTGGAGAAGCTATGGAGAAGGACTTTCGGTCGGCACCAAAATGCTTCTGGAAAACCGTTCGGCACCTCAGAAGGGGAAAACGGGGAACCATCCAAGCTGTGTACAGTAAGGATGGGACACTGTTGACCTCAACTGATGATGTGATCGGGCGCTGGAAAGAGCATTTTGAGGAGCTCCTGAATCCGACCTACACGCCCTCTAGTATAGAGGCAGAGCTGGAGGCTGATGGAGGGTCATCGTCAGTTTCCCTGGGGGAAGTCGCTGAGGTAGTCAAACAACTCCACAGTGGCAAAGCCCCAGGGACTGATGAGATTCGTCCAGAAATGCTAAAAGCTTTGGGTGGGGAAGGGCTGTCTTGGTTGATACGCCTCTTCAACATTGCATGGAAGTCTGGGACAGTGCCAGAGGAGTGGCAGACCGGGGTGGTGGTTCCCCTCTTCAAAAAGAGGGACCAGAGAGTGTGTGCCAATTACAGAGGTATCACACTCCTCAGCCTCCCTGGTAAAGTGTACTCCAAAGTGCTGGAAAGGAGGGTTCGGCCAATAGTCGAACCTCAGATTGAAGAGGAACAATGCAGTTTTCGTCCTGGCCGGGGAACCACGGACCAGCTCTTTACTCTCGCAAGGATCCTGGAGGGGGCCTGGGAGTATGCCCATCCAGTCTACATGTGTTTTGTGGATCTGGAGAAGGCGTATGACCGGCTACCCCGGGATCTTTTGTGGGAGGTGCTGCGGGAGTATGGGGTGAGGGGGTCTCTTCTCAGGGCCATCCAATCTCTGTACGCTCAAAGCATGAGCTGTGTCCGTGTCCTCGGCAGTAAGTCGGATTCGTTCCCGGTGGGGGTTGGCCTCCGCCAGGGCTGCGCTTTGTCACCAATCCTGTTTGTAATATTCATGGACAGGATATCAAGGCGTAGTCATGGGGGGGAGGGGTTCCCGTTCGGTGGGTTGATGGTCACATCACTGCTTTTTGCGGATGATGTGGTCCTGATGGCCTCATCGGTCGGTGACCTTCAGCACTCACTGGATCGGTTCGCACCCGAGTGTGAAGCGGCTGGGAGGAACGGCCTCCCTGATCTAAACCCGAGCGGTCGTTTGTTATTGGACTTCTGTGCTAGTCATGGATTGTCTATAACAAACACCATGTTCGAACATAAGGAGGCGCATAAGTGTACATGGTACCAGACAGAGGTGGGACAAAGTCATTGTTATGCAAGTCACAAGTAAGTCTCAAGTCTTTGCCCTCGAATCCCGAGTCAAGTCGAGTCAAAGATGAGGCAAGTCCCAAGTCGAGTCACAAGTCAAAGCCAACAAGTCTCAAGTCGAGTCCAAAGTCCTACCATTTTAGTTTCGAGTCATTTCAAGTCATCTTACCACAGAATTTATACAAATCATGTATGTCTGTAAGATTTGTATTTATTTAAACCTCTTTTTATACAATGACATTAATACAGTAAAAAACAGAAAATTTAATTTCACAAAAAATGCTTGTATTTCAACAGCATATTGCACTAGAACAATGCACAGCAACTTCAGTCCTGTATTGTATTGACCTTAGGGCTGGACGATATGGAAACATTTAATATCACGATATATTTCTTAATTTCGGTCGATACGATATAATTCCAATATCGATATGAACAATATAAAAGCCTCAGAAAAAATGCCATGAACACCCACAACGAATGTCTGTATACAATCTTCTGAAAAATACATTTGCCAAGTCTTTTGAGCCTCCTCCTATAAAACTAAATAATATTTTAGAAATAAAACGGTACAAATAAATTAAAGTTCACCTTTTATTTGATTTTAACCTTTATACAAACAAGAAAAGTCAAATAAGCAATTTGACTCTGAGACTGACCTTATTAATATATTTAACTTTAAACAATAACATAGGCTGATTATATTATTCTTTACACAAAACTTCCTGCAACAAAACTTGTTCTTATAAACATATCGTTTAAAGTTAGTGAACATGTTAGACAATGAAGAGGTGAGTTCATGAGTTCGCTACGTGACCGTGGATTTAAGAGACACGACAGAGAAGCTCATGAACGCGCATGTCGCAACATTCTCGGAGAATGAGAGTGCTCAAAAGCGCATGTCCATCATGACGTCATGGGCCAGTCAACGCGGAAGATCCAAGCTCTATGTTGGCTTTATGCGCTTTTGAGCCTCTTATTCTCCGGCACATTTAGCATCACGCTGAAACCTGAAGTTTATCAGATCTCAGAAAGCTGAACCATTTCCCTACCACTGAATTAGTCTTTCCTCTCATATCAACTGTCTGCTTTCTCCTCACTTATGGAAGCTCGTTCAGTCACGTTTGAATTGCGGTCATGGGCGCTCATTTTGTAGCTTAAACTTGCCGTGTTGGAGATCAGCAAAAATATTGAAATATCGAAAATGTGTTTAGAAATCATATCACCGTTATTGATTTTTTTTTACCGCGATATATAGTGATATTGAATTATTGTCCAGCCCTAACCTCATATTGCAAAACAGTTTAACTTTCAAATAGACATGGGTCCTTTTAGCCTGAACTTTTTTAAACATGTCATTAATAAAATCCTCACTCCTCAAAATGATCACTTCTGAAAAAATGGACCAACCTGATAATATAATTGGAATGACTCCATAGAGACGCGTGTGCGTGTGAGCGTGCCCGTGCGCAGCTCCGTCTGTAATCTTCGACCCGCATGTTTTGCAAATTGCAACTCTTTTTTTGTCGACTACCTCGTAGTTTTTATAGCCAAACGAAACTATATTCGGTATCATTTTGCCAACTGGCGCGTTGTTGCTTGTGCTTCATTAGTTGTCTTGCAATGTGCCTGCTTAGATGCTGTCCAATCAAAACAACGTGGGACTACAGTGATTGGATGTCCAATCAAAACAACGTGGGACTACAGTGATTGGATGTCCAATCAAAACAACGTGGGACTACAGTGATTGGATGTCCAATCAAAACAACGTGGGACTACAGTGATTGGATGTCCAATCAAAACAACGTGGGACTACAGTGATTGGATGTCCAATCAAAACAACGTTGGACTACAGTGATTGGATGTCGTGCAGGCAGCGCGCGTGCTCTCTGCATGCATTTTTTTCACAGATGCATATAAACTGAGAGCGGCGCGGCCGTGTGAACATTTTCTTCCCCAGTTTTCATGGGAAGTAGCGAGTCTTCTCGAGTCAAAAGGCGCAAGTCCAAGTGAAGTCACGAGTCATTGATGTTCAAGTCCAAGTCAAGTTGCAAGTCTTTGTACATTTTGTCGAGTCGAGTCTGAAGTCATCAAATTCATGACTCGAGTCTGACTCGAGTCCAAGTCACATGACTCGAGTCCACACCTCTGGTACCAGAGCACCCTAAGGCCGCATGTTTTGGACACTCGGGTGAAGAGAGGGGCAGAGCTGTCAACTGATCACCATCTGGTAGTGAGTTGGATCAGAGGGTGGGGAAAGACTTTGGAGTGTCAAAAGTAAACAAATCTAAGTAAAAAACAAGAAGACTTAGAACCGTGCCGAGTGGTAAAGTAACAAATGAATGAGCCGGGAGTTAATTTATTTTAAGGGTCCAGGAGCACTAACCAGTTTAAGGTGCGAAGAGAATATTACCAGAAAATGGCAAGATGCCGAGGCCCCTGTAATTTACATAGAATAACATCTGAAGGTCCCGCTTACAATGCTGACGGTCAATAAAACACCTAGACTATATGAACCAACTCTATATAGACCAGGACTATATGAACCAACTCTATATAGACCAGGACTATATGAACCAACTCTATATAGACCAGGACTATATGAACCAACTCTATATAGACCAGGACTATATGAACCAACTCTATATAGACCAGGACTATATGAACCAACTCTATATAGACCAGGACTATATGAACCAACTCTATATAGACCAGGACTATATGAACCAACTCTATATAGACCAGGACTATATGAACCAACTCTATATAGACCAGGACTATATGAACCAACTCTATATAGACCAGGACTATATGAACCAACTCTATATAGACCAGGACTATATGAACCAACTCTATATAGACCAGGACTATATGAACCAACTCTATATAGACCAGGACTATATGAACCAACTCTATATAGACCAGGACTATATGAACCAACTCTATATAGACCAGGACTATATGAACCAACTCTATATAGACCAGGACTATATGAACCAACTCTATATAGACCAGGACTATATGAACCAACTCTATATAGACCAGGACTATATGAACCAACTCTATATAGACCAGGACTATATGAACCAACTCTATATAGACCAGGACTATATGAACCAACTCTATATAGACCAGGACTATATGAACCAACTCTATATAGACCAGGACTATATGAACCAACTCTATATAGACCAGGACTAAATGAACCAACTCTATATAGACCTGGACTATATGAACCAACTCTATATAGACCAGGACTATATGAACCAACTCTATATAGACCAGGACTATATGAACCAACTCTATATAGACCAGGACTATATGAACCAACTCTATATAGACCAGGACTATAAAAAACCAACTCTATATAGACCAGGACTATATAAACCAACTCTATATAGACCAGGACTATATAAACCAACTCTATATAGACCAGGACTATATGAACCAACTCTATATAGACCAGGACTATATAAACCAACTCTATATAGACCAGGACTATATAAACCAACTCTATATAGACCAGGACTAAATTGAATATATGGAACAAACCCACCCCCTTTCCACAACAACCCCTCCCCTCTACACAACCACTGCACACCCCTCCCTCTCCACACCCCTCCCTCTCCACACCCATCCCACCCCTCTCCTATTTACACCCATCTATCTCTCCACACCCCACCCCTCTCCTCTCCACACCCCTCCCCTCTCCTCTCCACACCCCACCCCACCACTCTCCTCTCCTCTCCACACCCCTCCCCTCTCCACACCCCTCCCCTCTCCACACCCCTCCCCTCTCTCCACACCCCTCCCCTCTCTCCACACCCCTCCCCTCTCTCCACACCCATCCCACCCCTCTCCTATTTACACCCATCTACCTCTCTACACCCCTCCCCCCTCTCCACTCCACACCCCTCCCCTCTCCACACCCCACCCCTCTCCACACCCCACCCCTCTCCACACCCCACCCCTCTCCACACCCCACCCCTCTCCACACCCCACCCCTCTCCTCTCCACACCCCTCCCCTCTCCTCTCCACACCCCTCTCCTCTCCACACCCCACCCCTCTCCACACCCCTCCCCTCTCCACACCCCTCCCCTCTCTCCACACCCCTCCCACATCCACACCCCTCCCCTCTCTCCACACCCCTCTCCTCTCCACACCCCACCCCTCTCCACACCCCTCCCCTCTCTCCACACCCCTCCCCTCTCCACACCCCTCCCCTCTCTCCACACCTCTCCCCTCTCTCCACACCCCTCCCCTCTCCACACCCCTCCCAACTCCACACACCTCCCACATCTACACCCATCTCCCTCAACACCCACAGCGCTCCCCTTTCCAGCCTTCATACAGCTGGCACCGCCGAGCACAAATGAGATCCACCACACATGACAACATGTAACTTCTGTGCCTCTCTGGGTGTATGACAGAGAAACTGAGACGGTGGCCGAAGGATCCCTTTCCCTATTTTGCAGAGGGGGGTCTCTTTTGAGGTAGCTATTTGAGAGGCTTGTAAGTACAAACTCAGCAGAGGACTGTGGACAGCCTGCCTCAGCTGTTGCTAAATCAATCATCCACAACGCCCGCGTTTTCCTCCCAGTTGCAGACACATCTAATTCCCTTTTACCTGTGAGGCATTCCCCACCATACTACACACAGTAGGCCTCACAACTGCCATTATGAAAATAACGACCAGTCACCCATATCGCCTGGAACTTTTATTCTGAGGGTATACCTTCAATATCAGAAACATTTCTCAACCTCAATCCGTCTAATACATACGCGGTGGTCTAATAAACCCTATGACAGGCAGGTGGTCGGCCACCCTCATACCAAATGTGTCGCCATGCAGTTCTCAAATAATCCTGCTGCGATTTAACTGTCACCGATTGAGTGAATGCGTGTTTTGTGTGCACGCATACACGGTAAGCATTGACGACACCCCTCGCTCCTCTGGTTTATCTCTGGCACATAACTTTAGTAAACAGAGGGATCGCAAATCCAACGCATCATCCTCATCATCCTCAACTCTACATGGACTGACTCATAAGCGCATGCATGGGTCCTGTCATTCTCTATTGTCATGAATGGCCAGGTGGGGAATCAGGTGCGGGTGTGTTTAAGGATCATACGGCCGTAGGCTTCATTATACCCCCATACGTTTATAATTATCATATAGGCAAATAGATAAAGATCAAAATATAATGTAAAGATAAAGTTAAGTAATATAATGTAAAGATAAAGTGCGCCGGACGCGTCATTACTTCAATCATGCCGACTCAAGGATCCGTTAGAACCGCTCCCCAGAAACGCTATAGCCGGTCATATGAGACCCTATGCATGCAGATTATAGCCGGTCATATGAGCCCCTATGCATGCGGATTATAGCCGGTCATATGAGACCCTATGCATGCGGATTATAGTCGGTTTTATGAGCCCCTATGCATGCAGATTATATCCGGTCATATGAGCCCCTATGCATGCAGATTATAGTCGGTTTTATGAGCCCCTATGCATGCAGATTATAGCCGGTCATATGAGCCCCTATGCATGCGGATTATATCCGGTCATATGAGCCCCTATGCATGCGGATTATAGCCGGTCATATGAGCCCCTGTGCATGCGGATTATAGCCGGTCATATGAGCCCCTATGCATGCAGATTATAGCCGGTCATATGAGCCCCTATGCATGCAGATTATAGCCGGTCATATGAGCCTGTATGCATGCGGATTATTGAGTTATACAGCAACAGACGAGACCTATAGACGGATGCAATTCATGACAGCCTACCTGAAGGCCTTTCTGGATCCTGGAGTGTTTTGGGACCACACTGCGTAATGCCTCTTTTCAATCGACCTCTCTGTACCCCGAGGTATCTATTATTACCCCGCCGGTAACTGTTATGTGGTGGTATCAGAACCTCCTCCACCACCACCTCCTCAGTCAAACGTGTGCCATCGCCGAGGCTCTTACCGTTGAACGAATACCCCAGAGGCTATATGGGTTCCTCACACAGAACAATCAAGCTATAGTCCCCAAGACTGTTTCTGATCCGACTGATCGATCAAACTGATCAGCTTTTCTCCACCCCTGGAGCTGTAAAAGGAGCTGTAAAAGCCCCCCGGTCAGATTGACGGACCAGACAGTACAGCTGGGGTATATATATGTCTATGTAAATAACATTACAATCCGAATCCATGCAAACCAAACCGGTTCTCCCAGACGCGGAGTGCTCGCCTCCTCTCCTCCTTAACGCAGACAATCTATAACCAAGGTCTCGGCGTGTAGCTCGTTTTCTGTCCTGTCCGGTTATCAACTTAAAGCATTCATTATAAACAGTATTGTCCTGCGAGATGAGCGACCATAACGAACGCTACGTGCACACATAAAGCACGCACACATATTCCATATGATGATAATAAATCATGTTGGCATACATACTGTCGGCAGCTGCAGATGCTCTATGTTCCATGAGACACAGGTCGGATTAAATGGAGTCTGGTCCACTGTTCAATTGAAATGATGACATGTCTCCATTCGGAAGCATCGCAGTTGTCTCGCTGGTCAAATAGCGAATCTTAAGTGAGCAATGCTTCTCCTACCGCCTCCTCCTCCACAAGACACACGCACACAGACACGCACGCGCGCACATACACACAGACACACACGCACACACACAGACAGACACACACACGCTCACACACGCACACACACACACACGCGTGTCTACGTCACCATCAGCTGGGGGAGCGAGAGATCGAGCCACACCCCGGAACATGAATAGTGTGTATCATTGCGATGGTGCAGACGGAAAGAGGAGAGAGGAGGTGATCAACCATCACCTGGCAGGAGACACTGATTATGTGGAAACCCGATTCATCATGACCAGGGAACCCATTCTACGTTGAATTGTAACGCAGCTCCCCGTATTGCTGCTGTTGAAATCAGCCATATTGGTTCCCCATATAGCTACACGGTCCCTCCTGAAATGATCAAAGATTATGACCCTGGATAGATATAGACGTACTGACTATCTCCTATCATTTATTATTCTCGCGTTTTCTCACATTCCTTCACTTCCACGTGGATGTAATGGGATGGCGTCTCGTAAAGCGGAAAGGTTAACATTCATCACATTAATTCATTCCAACAGTTGGCATAGGCTGTTTGGTTGGATCTTCTCCACAGGTGTCCAAGGCCAGTTTCCCCATCCACACTGCTATAGTTCTATACCCTTGTAATATACTGTGGAACACCACACATCCCAAATTACATTTGATGTTTGAACAGAGTGGTTCACTGCTGTTACAGTAGATATTACAGTAGACATTACACTGGATGTGACAGTAGACATTACAGTTGATGTTTCAGTGTGTTGCAGTAGATATTACAGTATACATTACAATGGATGTGACAGTAGACATTACAGTTGATGTTTCAGTGTGTGTTGCAGTAGATATTACAGTACACATTACAATGGATGTGACAGTAGAGATTACAGTTGATGTTTCAGTGTGTGTTGCAGTAGATATTACAGTACACATTACAATGGATGTGACAGTAGACATTACAGTTGATGTTTCAGCGTGTGTTGCAGTAGATATTACAGTATACATTACAATGGATGTGACAGTAGACATTACAGTTGATGTTTCAGTGTGTGTTGCAGTAGATATTACAGTACACATTACAATGGATGTGACAGTAGACATTACAGTTGATGTTTCAGTGTGTGTTGCAGTAGATATTAAAGTATACATTACAATGGATGTGACAGTAAACATTACAGTTGATGTTTCACTGTGTGTTGCAGTAGATATTACAGTACACATTACAATGGATGTGACAGTAGACATTACAGTTAATGTTTCAGTGTGTGTTGCAGTAGATATTACAGTATACATTACAATGGATGTGACAGTAGACATTACAGTTGATGTTTCACTGTGTGTTGCAGTAGATTTTACAGTACACATTACAATGGATGTGACAGTCGACATTACAGTTGATGTTTCAGCGTGTGTTGCAGTAGATATTACAGTATACATTACAATGGATGTGACAGTAGACATTACAGTTGATGTTTCAGTGTGTGTTGCAGTAGATATTACAGTACACATTACAATGGATGTGACAGTAGACATTACAGTTGATGTTTCAGCGTGTGTTGCAGTAGATATTACAGTATACATTACAATGGATGTGACAGTAGACATTACAGTTGATGTTTCAGTGTGTGTTGCAGTAGATATTAAAGTATACATTACAATGGATGTGACAGTAGACATTACAGTTGATGTTTCAGCGTGTGTTGCAGTAGATATTACAGTATACATTACAATGGATGTGACAGTAAACATTACAGTTGATGTTTCACTGTGTGTTGCAGTAGATATTACAGTACACATTACAATGGATGTGACAGTAGACATTACAGTTGATGTTTCAGTGTGTTGCAGTAGATATTACAGTATACATTACAATGGATGTGACAGTAGACATTACAGTTGATGTTTCACTGTGTGTTGCAGTATATATTACAGTATACCTTACAATGGATGTGACAGTAGACATTACAGTTGATGTTTCACTGTGTGTTGCAGTAGATATTACAGTATACATTACAATGGATGTGACAGTAGACATTACAGTTGATGTTTCAGTGTGTGTTGCGGCTATAAAATAACAACCTATTGTCATTGGAGGTTTTAGATTTTCTAGTACTGTAAACAGCATGTGGTTTACCAGAATTCCTGTCGGAAGTAATAGTCTCAAATCCCTCGCTATGTGGTTTTTACCTCGTAAAATATTCAAAGAGACAATCACAATAAAACCACTTAGCCCCCAGTTTTATGCATCCATTTATATGTATAAATTCTACACCAATGGGCCAAAACATTACGGCCACCTGCCTAATATGCCGTTGGTCCTGTGCGTGCCGCCAAAACAGTGGCAACCCGCCGAGGCATGGACTCTAGAAGACCCCTGAAGGTGTCCTGTGGTATCTGGCACTAAGAAAATAGCCGCAGATGCTTAGAAACCTGTAAGTTGCGAGGTGGAGCGACCATGGATTGGACATGATGGTCCAGCACATCCCACAGATGCTCAATCGGATTGAGATAAGGGGAAGCCAGAATTTGGAAGCCAGGGCAACACCTGGAACTCTGGGCAAAACACCTGGAACTCTGGGCAACACCTGGAACTCTGGGCAACACCTGGAACTCTGGCCAACACCTGGAACTCTGGCCAACACCTGGAACTCTGGGCAACACCTGGAACTCTGGGCAACACCTGGAACTCTGGGCAACACCTGGAACTCTGGGCAACACCTGGAACTCTGGGCAACACCTGGAACTTTTCCTCATTCTTCCAAGCACTCACCACTGCTGGAAGAACCAAAACAAGCCTTGCCAGTTTGAAACATTCACCGACCCAGTCGTCTGGCCATATGAGTTTGGTCCCGCCCATTTCTCCTTAATCCAACACGTAGATACAGGACATTATTGTTTGCTCGCAATCTAATCTACCTAGACCATGAAATATGCCCTTGTTTGGAGATAGATCAGTGTTATTTGCTTCACCTGTGAGTTCTCATAATGGTTTGGCTCATTCGTTTAGCTGTTTACGGTACTTTAACCATCCCGGTTTAGGTGATGGTTTGTCTTATCAACTTTTTAGGCATCTCTTTCCTTCCTTGTTGAGGTGGTTCAGTTTTCCAACCACCTATCCTTTGTTTGTATAATTTTCATATCACCAGTTGTGTCTGTCTAGTTGAGTCGTTGGTATGCATGGATCCTTTGTGGTTGATCCTTTGCCGCACGACGGAAAACAGTGAAGTCCTCAGCAAGCTCCCATGTGGAATACCACACTTTAAATGAGTAGAATCTGAGGATCATCTGCTTAAGAGACCCTCCTGGGAAAGGAGAGAACTGTATGCAGCAGCAGCAGCATTGAATTGACTCTCCAGAGAAAGAAAATAGCAATGTGCAACGCTCGTGAAATGAATCCCATCTGATTGTAATCACAGCGGTGCTCAGCTCTGAAGTACGCTGATTAGCTACTGATAGAAAAGCAGTTACTCTTCCTTCCTCACTGTTGAGTAAGCACTAGACAGAACCTGACAGCACCAGGGTTCTGTAAGCACTAGACAGAACCTGACAGCACCAGGGTTCTGTAAACGCTAGACAGAACCTGACAGCACCAGGGTTCTGTAAACGCTAGACAGAACCTGACAGCACCAGGGTTCTGTAAGCACTAGACAGAACCTGACAGCACCAGGGTTCTGTAAGCACTAGACAGAACCTGACAGCACCAGGGTTCTGTAAACGCTAGACAGAACCTGACAGCACCAGGGTTCTGTAAACGCTAGACAGAACCTGACAGCACCAGGGTTCTGTAAGTACTAGACAGAACCTGACAGCACCAGGGTTCTGTAAGTACTAGACAGAACCTGACAGCACCAGGGTTCTGTAAGTACTAGACAGAACCTGACAGCACCAGGGTTCTGTAAGTACTAGACAGAACCTGACAGCACCAGGGTTCTGTAAACACTCAAGTTATGTAAACATATGTGACTCCTCCCTCTTTGCCTCCAAGTTTCACTCTATTTTTCGACAGAGATGGAAAGAAATTAAGAAAAAGGAGGGTCCGTTCTTCTGCTTCACTCCCCTCATCTAGTTACAGAACGAGTCCACATCATTAGCATGTCTCTGAGTCTGTTTCAGGTTCTCCATCATTAGCATGTCTCTGAGTCTGTTTCAGGTTCTCCATCATTAGCATGTCTCTGAGTCTGTTTCAGGTTCTCCATCATTAGCATGTCTCTGAGTCTGTTTCAGGTTCTCCATCATTAGCATGTCTCTGAGTCTGTTTCAGGTTCTCCATCATTAGCATGTCTCTGAGTCTGTTTCAGGTTCTCCATCAGCACCAGAGTTCTGTAAACACCAGACAGAACATGACAGCAACACCATACAGAACATGAAAGCACCAGAGTTCAATAAACCCCAACAGCACCAGGGTTCTGTAAGCCCAAGACAGAACCTGACAGCAATACCTGCCAGAACCTGACAGCACCCGGGTTCTGTAAACCCCTAACTTTTGGGTTCTGTAATTGCCACGGCAAACTAGGTTTCACACGATACAGTGGCCCTCTGTGTCCTTCCTCTGATGCCCTCTATCTCTGCATCCTCTCCTCCCTTCCATCTGTCTTTCCCACCCATCTCTTTTCCTCACCCTCCATCATCTGTCTTCTAATCCCTCCTTCCATCTCTCTCCTCCTTCACCCTTCCATATCCCTTCCCCTCCTCCACTAATTTATCCTCTCCGCCGGTGAGATGGAGCCTATAATTAGCATAGAGAAAATGGCAGCTTGTTGTAATGAAAACTCCTTATCTTCACTGGAAGGCAGAGGGGTGGAGGAATTGATGGCTGGGTGGAGGAATTGATGGCTGGGTGGAGGAATTGATGGCTGGGTGGAGGAATTGATGGCTGGGTGGAGGAATTGATGGCTGGGTGGAGGAATTGATGGCTGGGTGGAGGAATTGATGGCTGGGTGGAGGAATTGATGGCTGGGTGGAGGAATTGATGGCCGGGTGGAGGAATTGATGGCCGGGTGAAGGAATTGATGGCCGGGTGGAGGAATTGATGGCCGGGTGGAGGAATTGATGGCCGGGTGGAGGAATTGATGGCCGGGTGGAGGAATTGATGGCCGGGTGGAGGAATTGATGGCCGGGTGGAGGAATTGATGGCCGGGTGGAGGAATTGATGGCCGGGTGGAGGAATTGATGGCCGGGTGGAGGAATTGATGGCCGGGTGGAGGAATTGATGGCCGGGTGGAGGAATTGATGGCCGGGTGGAGGAATTGATGGCCGGGTGGAGGAATTGATGGCTGGGTGGATGAATTGATGGTCGGGTGGAGGAATTGATGGCTGGGTGAAGGAATTGATGGCTGGGTGGAGGAATTGATGGCTGGGCGGAGGAATTGATGGCTGGGTGGAGGAATTGATGGCTGGGTGAAGGAATTGATGGCTGGGTGGAGGAATTGATGGCTGGGTGGAGGAATTGATGGCTGGGTGGAGGAATTGATGGCTGGGTGGAGGAATTGGGGGCTGGTGGAGGAATTGAGGGCTGGATGGATGAATTGAGGGCTGGTGGAGGAATTGATGGCTGGGTGGAGGAATTGATGGCTGGTGGAGGAATTGTGGGCTGTGTAGAGAGATTTAGGGGGGGATGGGGTGATGGTGGGAAAAATAGAGGAATGATGCAATGGCCACTTTGCTGATCAGCTGTTGCCATTACAGACCATATATAACTTCAAGACATCCATTCAACTCTGTCAGATTGGGATAAAATGTACACCCATGACAGGCTAACAGACCAGGTTAGCTGATGGCTGTAGTAGTATTAGTTGTCAGATAATACAATACGTAGTATTGGTATTGGAAGTAGTACAACTGTTTGTAGTAATAGTAGTAGGAGCAGTAACAGAAGTAGTGGTAATATTAGTGGTAGTGGTGGCAGTTGTAGTAATACTAACAGTTTTACTGTCCTTTTGTGTGGCTGGAGGTCAGGGGTCAAACTGGCTCATTTAGGGTGAGAGATGACAGAAACGTGCAAAACGCATGCATGTATACACATGCAAAACACACACAAGACACAGACAATGCACACACAACTTCACACACTGCCTGGGTGTCAAGACATACCAGAATCCTGGATTAATACACAGTATCATATTATGTGATGTAAGCCACACACACACACACACACACACACACACACACGGATATATGAGCACTCAGTCAGCCGAGGATCTATACAACATATAACGAGCCTATCACACAGAGAACATATAACCAGCAAACGGCATAGAGAACATATAACCAGCAAACGGCATAGAGAACATATAACCAGCCAACACACTGGACAACATATAACCAGCCAACACACAGGAACAACATATAACCAGCCAACACACTGGACAACATATAACCAGCCAACACACAGGAACAACATAAACCAGCCAACACACTGGAACAACATATAACCAGCCAACACACTGGACAACATATAACCAGTCAACACACAGGAACAACATAAACCAGCCAACACACTGGAACAACATATAACCAGCCAACACACTGGACAACATATAACCAGCCAACACACTGGACAACATATAACCAGCCAACACACTGGACAACATATAACCAGTCAACACACAGGAACAACATAAACCAGCCAACACACTGGAACAACATATAACCAGCCAACACACTGGACAACATATAACCAGCCAACACACTGGACAACATATAACCAGCCAACACACTGGACAACATATAACCAGCCAACACACTGGAACAACATATAACCAGCCAACACACTGGACAACATAAACCAGCCAACACACAGGAACAACATATAACCAGCCAACACACTGGACAACATATAACCAGCCAACACACTGGAACAACATATAACCAGCCAACAACCTGTAGAAAATATATCCAGCGCAGGACCCAGAGAACACAAAGCCAGCCCAGACCCAAAAGGACATATATCCAGTCCAGGACTTTTTTTTGTTGCATGGTCCGCGTTTCATTTTTGTTTAGCGTTCTTCTCAATCTCATGGACTCACGACCATTCATTCTGTCCTCAAATACCTTCCATATATTCCTTCTGTCCTCAGTGACCCCAGGTAAATCCTTCTCTTCTCGGGGTCACAGACACACTGCTCTCATCCTTTGAGGACCCAGATACCATCCTTGTGTCCTCAGGTATACCCAGACATGTCTTCTCTCTTCGGCTACTCTCAGACATTCCTTGTGTCCTCAGGAACCCCCGGACAATCATCCTCTCCATAAAAGATCCCCAGATATTTCTTCTCAAAGACCCAGAGACGTCCCTTCTATTCTCAAGGACCTGCCAGCAGTGCATCTGTCCTAAGAAACCTCCAGATATATTGCTTCTGTCCTTAAAGAACCGCAGGTTTACCATCCGTCAGGTACCCAAAAATATATTTCTATAGTTCCCAGGGAGAAATGGAAACTCCTTCTGACCTCAGGGAGACATGGAAACTCCTTCTGACCTCAGGGAGCCCCGAAATATTTCTGTAGTAGTCCTAAACTAGCTCACCAGACTAACCTTTACTAGGGTTGGATGATTAGTTAACAGGTTGAATATGGGGTACTGGCTCTGGAATGGATCAAATACATGGAACAACTGGAGGTACCTGAGAAGACGAGGGACCACAGCTCTAGGACTTAGGAGAATAGTCTGCCATTTTGGACAGACTGTGATGTCACTGAGCAGTGTGATCTTCAGTAATTTCCTCACCCAGCCCTCTGCCCGCCAGCCGCGTGGTCTCCATGGCAACCCGTGGCCCTGGCTGGCTCCTGGGAAGGGTGGCAGCGACGGGGGCCAACGTGTGTGTGTGTGTGATGTGTTCCCTACGTCTGTCACAGCCTTATTATGAGGGGAATGAAGTGAAACTGCCAGTGTGTGTGTGTGTGTGTGTGTGTGTCAGCATGCATGTATGTGTGTGTGTGTGTGTTGAAGGGAGACAGCCAGGAAGTGTGTGTGTGTGTGTGTGTGTCGGCATGTGTGTCTGTGTGTGTTGAAGTGAGACAGCCAGGAGGTGTGTGTGTGTGTCGGCATGTGTGTCGGTGTGTGTCAAAGTGAGACAGCCAGGAGGTGTGTGTGTTCTCAGTGGACTCCTCCCCCTTTGCTCCCAAGCGTCACTCTATTTTTAGATTAAAATGGAAAGAAAAAAGGAGAACTAAAGAAAACAGAGGGGCGGTTCCTCTGCTTCACCCCCCTAGTTACAGAACAGGTCCACCATCATTATCATGTCTCTGAGTCTGTTTCAGGTCCACCATCATTATCATGTCTCTGAGTCTGTTTCAGGTCCTCCATCATTATCATGTCTCTGAGTCTGTTTCAGGTTCTCCATCATTATCATGTCTCTGAGTCTGTTTCAGGTTCTCCATCATTATCATGTCTCTGAGTCTGTTTCAGGTCCACCATCATTATCATGTCTCTGAGTCTGTTTCAGGTCCACCATCATTATCATGTCTCTGAGTCTGTTTCAGGTCCTCCATCATTATCATGTCTCTGAGTCTGTTTCAGGTTCTCCATCATTATCATGTCTCTGAGTCTGTTTCAGGTTCTCCATCATTATCATGTCTCTGAGTCTGTTTCAGGTTCTCCATCATTATCATGTCTCTGAGTCTGTTTCAGGTCCACCATCATTATCATGTCTCTGAGTCTGTTTCAGGTCCACCATCATTATCATGTCTCTGAGTCTGTTTCAGGTCCTCCATCATTATCATGTCTCTGAGTCTGTTTCAGGTTCTCCATCATTATCATGTCTCTGAGTCTGTTTCAGGTCCACCATCATTATCATGTCTCTGAGTCTGTTTCAGGTCCTCCATCATTATCATGTCTCTGAGTCTGTTTCAGGTTCTCCATCATTATCATGTCTCTGAGTCTGTTTCAGGTTCTCCATCATTATCATGTCTCTGAGTCTGTTTCAGGTTCTCCATCATTATCATGTCTCTGAGTCTGTTTCAGGTCCACCATCATTATCATGTCTCTGAGTCTGTTTCAGGTCCACCATCATTATCATGTCTCTGAGTCTGTTTCAGGTCCTCCATCATTATCATGTCTCTGAGTCTGTTTCAGGTTCTCCATCATTATCATGTCTCTGAGTCTGTTTCAGGTTCACCATCATTAGTATATTTCTGCATCTGTTCTTTCGGTAGCCTATTTCAGTTCTCTCTCTCTGTTTCTCTCTTGCTGTTCTTTCATTTTTTTTCTGTTCACTGTGTGATATATTAAAGACAAAGGGACATGAGGACAAAGGAGTAGAAAAACAGAGGGTCAAAAAATAAGAGGCGGGTGAGGGGGATTAGAGGTGGGGGTATGATAAGAGGTGGGGGATGAGAGGTGGGGGTTGATTAGATGTGGGGGTGATTAGATGTGGGGTGATGATTAGATGTGGGGTGATTAGATGTGGGGGATTAGATGTGGGGATTAGATGTGGGGTGATTAGATGTGGGGGATTAGATGTGGGGGTGATTAGATGTGGGGATTAGATGTGGGGGGATTAGATGTGGGGGATTAGATGTGGGGGTTAGATGTGGGGGGATTAGATGTGGGGGATTAGATGTGGGGTGATTAGATGTGGGGGTGATTAGATGTGGGGGGATTAGATGTGGGGGTGATTAGATGTGGGGGGGATTAGATGTGGGGGTGATTAGATGTGGGGGTTAGATGTGGGGGTTAGATGTGGGGGTGATTAGATGTGGGGGTGATTAGATGTGGGGGTGATTAGATGTGGGGGGATTAGATGTGGGGGATTAGATGTGGGGGATTAGATGTGGGGGTTAGATGTGGGGGGATTAGATGTGGGGGATTAGATGTGGGGTGATTAGATGTGGGGTGATTAGATGTGGGGGGATTAGATGTGGGGGTGATTAGATGTGGGGATTAGATGTGGGGGTGATTAGATGTGGGGGTGATTAGATGTGGGGTGATTAGATGTGGGGGGATTAGATGTGGGGGGATTAGATGTGGGGGGATTAGATGTGGGGGGATTAGATGTGGGGGATTAGATGTGGGGGGATTAGATGTGGGGGATTTGATGTGGAGGGATTAGATGTGGGGGTGATTAGAGGTGAGGGGGATTAGAGGTGAGGGGGATTTGATGTGGGGGATTAGATCTGGGGGTGATTAGAGGTGAGGGGGAATAGATGTGGGGGGATTAGATGTGGGGATTTGATGTGGGGGATTAGATCTGGGGGTGATTAGAGGTGAGGGGGATTAGATGTGGGGGATTAGATGTGGGGATTAGATGTGGGGGTGATTAGAGGTGGGGGGATTAGATGTGGGGGGATTAGATGTGGGGATTAGATGTGGGGATTAGATGTGGGGGGATTAGATGTGGGGGTTAGATGTGGGGGGTTAGATGTGGGGGTGATTAGATGTGGGGGTGATTAGATGTGGGGGTGATTAGAGGTGGGGGGGATTAGATGTGGGGGTGATTAGAGGTGAGGGGGATTAGAGGTGAGGGGGATTAGATCTGGGGGTGATTAGAGGTGAGGGGGATTAGATGTGGGGTGATTAGATGTGGGGTGATTAGATGTGGGGTGATTAGATGTGGGGGGATTAGATGTGGGGGGATTAGATGTGGGGGATTAGATGTGGGGGGATTAGATGTGGGGGTGATTAGAGGTGGGGGCGTTGTGATAAACTGTAGGTCCACAATCCACTGTCAGTTTTGTTTTAGTCAAAAAGTTACTAAAGCTGTTTGAACTGTTGTGTCTCTGTCATGTTCTCTGGTAGAAAAATGTATAACGAGGAGTTTGGGTTCTGTCACTTCTGATACAACATAATATCTGTTCTTTCGGTAGCCTATTTCAGTTCTCTCTCTCTGTTTCTCTCTTGCTGTTCTTTCATTTTTTTTCTGTTCACTGTGTGATATATTAAAGACAAAGGGACATGAGGACAAAGGAGTAGAAAAACAGAGGGTCAAAAAATAAGAGGCGGGTGGGGGGATTAGAGGTGGGGGTATGATAAGAGGTGGGGGATGAGAGGTGGGGGTTAGAGGTGGGGGTTGATTAGATGTGGGGGTGATTAGATGTGGGGGATAGGAGTGGGGGATTAGATGTGGGGGTGATTAGATGTGGGGGTGATTAGATGTGGGGATTAGATGTGGGGGGATTAGATGTGGGGTGATTAGATGTGGGGGATTAGATGTGGGGGGATTAGATGTGGGGGATTAGATGTGGGGGGATTAGATGTGGGGGGATTAGATGTGGGGATTAGATGTGGGGGGTTAGATGTGGGGGGATTAGATGTGGGGGATTAGATGTGGGGTGATTAGATGTGGGGGTGATTAGATGTGGGGGATTAGATGTGGGGGTGATTAGATGTGGGGGTGATTAGATGTGGGGGATTAGATGTGGGGTGATTAGATGTGGGGGTGATTAGAGGTGAGGGGGATTAGAGGTGAGGGGGATTAGATGTGGGGGTGATTAGATGTGGGGGTGATTAGATGTGGGGGATTAGATGTGGGGTGATTAGATGTGGGGGATTAGATGTGGGGGTGATTAGATGTGGGGGGATTAGATGTGGGGGTGATTAGATGTGGGGGATTAGATGTGGGGTGATTAGATGTGGGGATTAGATGTGGGGTGATTAGATGTGGGGGATTAGATGTGGGGATTAGATGTGGGGATTTGATGTGGGGGATTTGATGTGGGGGGATTAGATGTGGGGTGATTAGAGGTGAGGGGGATTAGAGGTGAGGGGGATTAGATCTGGGGGTGATTAGAGGTGAGGGGGATTAGATGTGGGGGGATTAGATGTGGGGGGATTAGATGTGGGGGTGATTAGAGGTGGGGGGGGGCGTTGTGATAAACTGTAGGTCCACAATCCACTGTCAGTTTTGTTTTAGTCAAAAAGTTACTAAAGCTGTTTGAACTGTTGTGTCTCTGTCATGTTCTCTGGTAGAAAATGTATAACGAGGAGTTTGGGTTCTGTCACTTCTGATACAACATAATAGCCAATGTGGTAAAGCACTGAGGAGGCATTATTCTGACTACTTAAGCAGAACCGGGTCTGACAAGAGACAACCTTAAGGAGCTGGCTGACTTCAGAGAAGTGAAAAAAGTGCCAAATGCAATTGGGTGGAATAATTTATTGAACCAAGAGTTAAGACAGTATGGGAATGCTTAATGCATTAATTAGATAAAGATTCACCATATTTATTAATTTACCTGCAAATATCTCTGTAACTTTATTCGCACACTTCGTTAACACTTTACCGCTTAATAATGATTTTCATTGATAATAATGAGCTGATACTGGATAAGTACACCTGCTAAGGCCGTTTGAGAAAACATTTTCATTTGCAACGGCGACCTGGCGAAGATAAGGTTAAAAAGTATATGTCACCTCAGAGGGTGTAACTTCTGTAAGATGGCAATTTAAACTCTCGCTGGTCTAGATAGGGAATCCCCCAAGAGACTTTTGCTTGGATGGGTGCTTTGGGTCATTGCTTGTGGAGCTCAGCCCTGGTAAGATTAGGTGAAATCGAAGAACACAAGTAAATCATAAAGCCTATTTATAGGCGTGATACTACACCGTGTCGCCGTACGAATCAGAATGACGTTGATACATGTGCCAACTCATTATTTCTTCATGTCCAATATCTTCCACCACACCAGGCCATGCTGGGCCAATATGCTCCACCCATGACAGGGTATAAACTGGGCTCCAGTATTTCCACCACACTGCAGGGAAGTGCATACATACAAAATGCCAGTGTAGCTTTAAATTGTCCAAAACCATATCAGCTTTCTCTCTCTGTGTCCCTATAACTGTATCTTTCCTATATGTCCGTCTCATTCTCTCTCTGTCTCTTTATATCTCCCCTCTGTCTCTTCGTCTCACTTTCTCTTTTACTCTCTCTGTGTCTCTTTCAATCTCTGTCGCAATTCAATTCCAGTTTAAATGGCTTAATTGGCATGGGAAACATTTGTTTACACTGGAAAATAATACATTCAGAAAGCTACTCCCCCTCTCCTTCTCTCCCCCTCTCTCCCTCTCTCCCCCTCTCCTTCTCTACACCCTCTCCTTCTCTACCCCCTCTCCTTCTCTACCCCCCTCTCCTTCTCTACCCCCTCTCTCCTTCTCTACCCCCTCTCTCCTTCTCTACCCCCTCTCTCCTTCTCTACCCCCTCTCTACTTCTCTACCCCCCCTCTCCTTCTCTACCCCCCGCCCTCTTCCTCCCTGCTTCTCTACTCCACTTTCCCTTCTCTCTCACCCTCTCTTGCTCTGTGTCTGTCTGTCTGCTTCGTTAATGAGTAATCTCATCTCTGTGGAGCAGTGTTCAGCAGAATCCACATGTGGTAAATATTGAATTTGATTTCTTCTTTTCTTAGACTCGTCGCATTAATATTTGATAGCCTTCCCTCGCATTCTTGCAATGGCAAACTGAACAGCATGTGAGGTGGCAGCAGGGAGAGAACCAACATCTTGGATCTGGATCGGGTCAGAATGACTGGCCTTGCTGGTGTTCAATAACCTCAGCAAGGTCAGTCTAACCCAGACTGACCCAGACTAACTGACATCAGTGCTGTCTTGCCAACTCCTAGGGCAAACGTGAGAGTCATAGCAAAATCAAACAGCCCACTAGGACGTCTCCAGGATATCTAGATGTTGTATTTGGAGGTTCCCTTTGCTGGGCACTGTGTTGCCAGCCTCAATAGTCAATTATGAGCACAAAATGTGGGATGGAGAACAGCAGGCTAGACTGGTAGCATTCTGACTCCAGTCTTCCACCTCCTGGAATCTGGAGACAGTTATTGTCAGTTAGTGAAAACTGAGGCATATTATTCAGTCTGGTTGGAAAAGTAGTGATGAGAAAACCTTCAGGGAGGTAGAGGACATGGTGACAGGACAGAGTGGACAGCAGAGAGTGGACATGAAGACAGGACAGTAGACAGGACAGAGTGGACAGTAGACAGGACAGAGTGGACATGAGAGACTGGACATGGAGACAGGACAGAGTGGACAGGATACAGGACAGGGTCGACAGGAGACAGGGCAGAGAGGACAAAGACAACAGAAGACAGGACAGAGACGACAGGAGACAGGACACCGTGGATCTGGCAAGAGAACTGGGACACTGTGTCTATTAGTAGTGACAGGCGTACTTTATTAGTACCTTTATTAGTGCCCGTTCAACTCCCGCTAAAAGGGCACCTCTCACAAACAAAGACAGGACAAAGGCAAACTGGAATCCATAACTGGTTTGGTGTTTGGCCAGATAACACCTCCCTCCAAAGCACCATGAAACACAGCCAATCAGAGGGACTTTACCACAGCAGAACAGCACCCCCAGCACACTTCCTGGATGGATACTGCCCAGTTAAATCAGGAAACATAAGTGTATCATTACAGGGTATTGAAATTGCCTTGTTATGAAGGAACAGGGCGTTGCCATTGGCTGGTCGGGTAGGGACAGGGCGCTGCCATTGGCTGGTCAGATAGGGACAGGGCGTTGCCATTGGCTGGTCAGGTAGGGACAGGGCGTTGCCATTGGCTGGTCGAGTAGGGACAGGGCGTTGCCATTGACTGGTCAGGTAATTGGGTGGGTGCTAAACCACTGTTGTCTCCCCGGAGACAAAAATGCTATTTACATAACGCACTTTTACACTGTAAAAAATCTGCTAAAATATCACTGCATCAACACAACAGCTAAAGACACAGGAACAGACCGACAGAGCAAACATTAGTGTGACAGACAGTCGTAGCGATGTTTTGCCGTACCTTTAATGTAACATTCCTATAACACCTCAAAATTACAAGGCATCCTGGAGGCAAAATAGGAAGGGAAAGATATGGTGAAGTGGAAAGCGTGCAATTCAGAACACACTTTTTCCCCTCAAAAGAATTAGATGGATGTAATCGTCACCTATATCTGTCCTGAATATATCCAACAGGTTTTTATGGGCTTAACAAGCAGGCCTGCCACATCAGTTAACAGTGCCATCTAGTGGACTTCTTGGTAATTACACTGATTTACCTATTTAAATAAAGGGAGTGGAGCAGACAAGCAGTGCAAGTGCCAAATATTTCAAAACATTCCAGTTGCTGACCAACTAAGAACTAAGAAGCAGTTCACATAATATTTTCATGGGTCTCGGATTAAACGCTAAACTCATCAATGAATTTAAATTAACTGGGATTCTCGTGTTTCTATCAACATTAAAGATCAACAAGAAAAATTATTTCCGGTCAGATAATAAATACAAACGAAGATTCGAACTCCAGGAACAGTGCAGGAAAGCTTCCTTTATGACTCGGGAGTCTTGTGGGGTCAACATCTCTGACACAGCCAGACAGTTCAGGTACAGGACGCCAGGACAGCATCCAGACCCTCTTCTGATGTTTGAAATAAATAAGCCCCCCATCAGGCATTCCAACAAACTGGATAGTAAGTTGTGAGGACTCATCGGAGTATTCCTACATTGATAAACCTTCGAGAGGGAGCGTGGAGATTCTCCTTTGAGGCCCTGTTATTGCCGTCTGGTGGTGAAGGTCATCATCATCATCATGTCGCTTTGCCCTGTTGGGAACGTTGTTGCTCCTGGTACTGCTTGGAGTCCTCCCAAGGACGAGGACCTCGGATATTCTTCCACTCGTCCAGGTTCGCGTCCTTCATCTTCTGTTAGTAGAACAGGGAGACAGAGACAGCAAACGGGAAAAACAGGAAAGGAATGGCGAGATGATTTACTACTCAATGAAGCAACACACATAAATAGCAGAACTATAAAACCCTCTAAACTCACCAGACCTTGGTAGTCCTTCCCCAGGATAACAGACTTCCTACATTCCCTCGTTAATTAATTAGGATCGATAAACTATGACTCCATCCTGACCCCTACCTGATACTCCTCTTGCAGGATGACAGACTGTTTCTGTTTGTTCACCCTGGCCTCCAGGGCTGGGTCCAGCTGGAGAGGAGGGAGACAGACACACACACGCACCAGGGTTAACAACTAGATATCAATGTAATTATTTTATCTACCTTGATAGATATTCTTATTACAGCATTCTTTTATACTCAGAGCGAGGTACAGGTCATTGCTGGTTTGTGGGAAATAACAGTCACATAGTGACATAATACTGTAACATATTAGTCACATGATGTCCGAGCTTCAGTCCTAGAGGACAGTGCTGGATACATCTGCTCAATTCTTGCCCCGTGCGGTTCTACTGACATGCACCCAGGGCGTGACTGACACAGAATCAGTACTACATCACACCACAAGGTGGAGCTACACAGACATGTTTGCATAGTGCCACCAACTAACCAGTCCCCACTCACCAGTGTGGTGTCCAAAACGCAGACAAGACCTTGATTGAGTAAAAATTATATAATATTCTAAACAGAAAAAAAACTAAAATCCACTGCACCGGTCTGTGTGTCTGCACAGTTTCTATCTACCTCTCTCATCATGTTTCACTGTCTGAAACAACACGTCACCTTCAAAGCACCTGTGTTATAATGCAGATTGTAGTTGCTGTACCTTTTTCCGGATCTTCTGGGCATCGTAACGGATCTGTGTGAATTCCCGGAGTCCAAATGAGCCTCCCACTACCAGCAACTTCCAAGACAGAGTTTCATGAATTATAACATTCGAAAGCATTGTTTAACGTTATCTGGACAGCCACAAAAGCCACTCGCTGAAAGCAGTAACTGTTGTAGTTTAACTATGCCATACATTATGAATATGTTTGAAGGTAATTAACGTGTTGCTGAATCATTTAGAAGACTGGGCTTATCCCGAGTTTTGGCGGTTTTGAGTGAATACCTTCCTTAAATACAGTTGTCCCATATCCAGTGGGAATTGAACCCTGAACCTCCGTGTCGACCCGAACCACACAGATTCAGATTCAATTCAGGACCAATTACCGGTTTTAGGAAGTACCTTCCGTGGATCTAAATTACCCGGTATATTGAACCAGTGACCTTCATCATTTCACACAAACTATTTTTGTCATTAATAGCTAGTTTTGAACCCTGATTACCATAATTCTGAACGTCCCTAAACGACTAAACACAGCGGGTACTTCTACTTTATACGCCTCTGACTTAGTTGAAGTCTATATTATTAATCGGAGCTCTAAGCTGGTGAATGGGGACACTTTAGGCTATAGTACCTAACCTGAGGTACCCATCCGTCACTTACCGCAGAAACAAATAGCGAAACTGTAAAGATAATCACGCATTTGACTCACCAACATGGGAATGCCATATTTCAGCGTTTTGTTCTTCTGCAGTGCTTTGAAGCGAAACATTAGTCGACGCATTAGCCCTATAACCAACTGTTTTTCACTGGCGAAAGTGAAACCACCCAGAGACCTGGCCAGCAGGAAGTAGTCCCGACCCACTAACATGTGCGTTGGATCTCAAAGGTTTAATTTGTTGTTCCGCGTCTGGAATTAATATTTTTTAAATTTGAATTGTTTCACTTGAGCATGAATTGTTTATCTGATGTGTAAAATTAATTTACCCAGTTGCTTTATACGTTTTAAAATGTACACACTGAATATATTATGAATGTATACCAATATCGATCATAATTATTCTTCAATTTCGCATAAATATTGCCTATTTGTACTTTGATTTCCGTTAAAATATGTGAATGATTACACGAACACACTCAATCCATCTCTGAATAACACCAACTGTTTTCAGGAGAACAGGACAAGGCTAAAAACAGGTGTTAAAATATCAGTGGATCATCTAGTACTATCTATATCTTACATTCTATGTAGCAATTACTGAGACTAATCAATTACCTATCCATTATACCAACATCTACAATTCAATAACCCGCACTTATTACACAGACATGTGCTTGTCAATTACATACTCATTACACATGTGCTAGATAATTACATATACTACACCATTTTAAATATTAATTACACCTACATGTGCTATTGGCTACCATTGATCTTCATAACTTTTCATTCATAATGAGTCACAACATTGTCTCATACGCGCTTCTTTCATTGCAGGTCCATCAATATAATAGTCAATGTGTACTTGGCTGAAATCGGACAAATTAAAGAGAAAGTATACCAATATTTCTTTATTTCAATGTATGTTTCTCTTTTTTAAACAGGTGAAGAAAAATACCATTTTTTGTTCTGTATAATAAAATATGTTAACTTTATTTATTTTTTGAAGAAAAACAATAACAACAAGGGAAAAAAACAGAAAAAACTGTTCTTGTTTAACCTGCCCTCAACTCCAATCCCAAACTAGAGGCCCTAAACCCCATATCCTCAGCCAATAAATGATGACGAATGTAAACGCATACGAGTCCACATGCCCAATCAAGAAAGAGCGATGATCCAAGTTAGCTAACTCGATACAGAGTTCCAGAACTGGCAACGCAGCTGACAAGGACTCTGGCCAATGAGGTTTGAATATGACACAAAATGTAGTGGTGTTGATTAAACACAGGCCGAGGGGTAAATCGAACCGGCGCTCAAGATTGCAATGAAATTGGCATCCGGACTAGATAGGGGTTTACCCTGAGGGAAGGTGGCGATGGTGAGTGTTTAGGGTATGTCTACTTTGCTATTGGAGTCCAGCCCGGAAAAGTTTTCTGCATTGCACAGGAAGCAGGGACAGGAATTGCAACTGAGACAGAGTGTAGGACAGGCGTACAGGGAGGTGGGGCTGGCTCCAGGGTGAGGTTTCTCCTAGAGGCAGATTTAGGATAATCCGGTTCTTCTACCCCTCTTAACCTTAAAGCTGCATTTGGTAAACCTACTCAAAGTGAATTCGTTTTTTTGTTTTGAAATTTAAACCGGGGAATTCTGTTCCTCGGTCAACAATATCACAATACATACTCTGATTTCAATGGGCATTCTGTTCCACAATATCCCAGTACATACTCTGATTTCAATCGACATTCTGTTCCACAATATCCCAGTATATACTCTGATTTCAATCAGCATTCTGTTCCACAATATCCCAGTATATACTCTGATTTCAATGGGCATTCTGTTCCACAATATCCCAGTATATACTCTGATTTCAATCAGCATTCTGTTCCACAATATCCCAGTATATACTCTGATTTCAATCAGCATTCTGTTCCACAATATCCCAGTATATACTCTGATTTCAATCGACATCGGAGGGGAATACATGTGTTGCTGTTGTCATACAATCACAAATAGACCCGTGTGTTTCACCACTACAGACTCCAATTTAAACTGACTCATGATCAGAGTTAAGGGGTAACTTAACGCTACGGATAAGAACACACAGGACAATTATGACACGTATGATAAGGCTAGCCTGGCCAGGTAGAGAGAACAATGTAAAGCAGGGCTAGCCTGGCTAATCGCCTGAGCTGCCTGTGCACTTTTGGAACAGTAACAGTAAGTGTCAAGGAGTTGGTTAGACAGCACAGACAGATCAAAGACCCAGGCTATAGCATGGCTGCCGTGATGGCCCAGTGAGCTTAAGATGTAAAAAAAAAACAGAAAATATAAAAAAGGTATTCAATGTTTTGTCTGCGTCTTTTCTACCAAAAAAGCCATTTCATCATATTTTCGAACAAAAAGACATTTTGATGTCGTTTTGTGCGAAAATATAGTTGTAACAAATTTTAAAGACATCCTCAACATTTCTTCAACGTCTTCCGCTCACTGTGTCGGGGGGTCTTGCGGGCTGTGGCGAGAGAATGTAGGCTGGAGAGTGATTCTACAGGTCAAAGGTTAAAGGTCACTCAGAGGTCACTCTCTCCGTAGAGTGCAGTGGAGAAAGACATGTAGTCCAGGGCTCCGTGCACGGCGTCTGGGCCGGTGTAGGGCGCCATGCGGGCGATGCAGTACTCAGCCTGGTCCGGAGGAAGCTCACGGCGCAGCTCGTCTGCCAGGATGTAGTTCTGATGGCGGAGGGGGACCAGATTAATGCATAAGCTGGCTAACAGATTTAACCAGTTATTAACAGTGGATTATTGTAAAGATTGTGAAGTGGTGCATCACCTAAATCCAGCAAATTGACGTTACAGAATGAATAAAGAATGCCATTGAATGTATGGCACGTTGATGCTGTGTATCCCGGAGGTAGATACAGGCGGGGTCAGAGGGGTTATAGGTCAGAGGGTTTATAGGTCAGAGGGTCTATAGGTCAGAGGGGTTATAGGTCAGAGGGTTTATAGGTCAAAGGGTTTATAGGTCAGAGGGTTTATGGGTCAGAGGGGTTATGGGTAAGGGGTTTAGATCGTGGCAACCTCTATAATCAATACCTAATCATACCATTGATCAACTAGGCTATATATGACAGACGGTCACCAGGGGTTACCTTGTCTCCTGCCAGGACCTTGAAGGAGGCCATGACCTGGTCAGCTGTGTCCGTGTCGGCCGTCTCCCGGGACATGAAGTCTATGAAGGCCTGGAAGGTGACCACGCCCACCCGGTTGGGGTCCACGATGCTCATGATGCGGGCAAACTCTGCCTCGCCCTATTGGACGGGAGCCATGAACACGGTCACCATGTTGCCAAAGCAACAGGCATTACACATAACATACCTCGTTAGGGAGGCGAAGCTTTGGCAAAAATACCATATATAGGAGTGCACTACTTTTAACCAGGGCCCATTGGGCTATAATCAAAAGAAGTGCACTAAGTAGAGAATTGGGTGCTATTTGGGACACAGTACTTAACAGTAGCTGGGTTTCCAGATCAGTTGGTGTTTTCTTTGCAAATTTGTTCATTGTATGACAGCTCAAACAGGTAAGACAAGGACCAGGAAATTCTAAACGTTATACACTAATACACCATAAAATCCATTAGAACTTATTCATTTTTTGGTTAGTGATCCATGAATCTGATTGGTGGACAACATGATTCCAATTCCATGAGGAATGACCTTGAAGAAACGAGTAAACAGTTGTTCTCTTTCTAGGAATGACTACAAGGCCGACAGACACATTGATACACTTAAAGGTTCATAGCCTCATAGGTTCTATGGCAAAGACGTCTAGGTTCTTGAGGTCATAAGTCCATATTGTGTGACAGATTAACGGGGTCATCAGTTCACTGGACCGGTACTTGACAGAGGGTGGGGTTGGTGTTCTGGCTTTACCATGTTGTAACCCAGGGAGATAAGGCAGGTTTTGAAGTCCTCCGCTTCCATCATCCCTGTTTTCTTCTACAGGTACCAGCGAGGGACAAACAATACAGGAAGATTGAAGGAGGAAGAAGATTGAAAGGTGGGAGAGGAGAGACACCCAGGTGGATATGAGCGAATGGAGAATAACGGAGAGGAGTTCAAAGACACAGAAGAAGAAACGAAAAGATAAAGAACAAGAATAGAATGAAATGGAAAAGAAATTAGAAGAAAGGAACCAAAAGAAAAAGGGGGGAAAAAACAAGAGAACAGAAAAGCAACATTAAACGTCCGACTCCCACAGAGAGGAGCAGTGTTCAGTACCTGAGCATCGTTGGCGATGTCATAACCCAGGCTGATCAGGCAGGCCTTAAACTCCTCTGCGCCCAGAGTGCCCGAGTGGTCCTGAGGTGTCAAGTGGGGACGAGGGTCGTGGGCCGGGTGGGTGGAGCCGTGAGCCAGGTGGGTGGGGCCACAGAGCCGCATTTCATGCACCGCAGCACACATCGAACGGTGGATTCAGAGGTTTTGGGGGTGACAGGTGTCGATGTGAAGGGGACAGGTGTCATGCAGGTGGACCATGGGGGGGCATGGGTGAAAGAGGGCCATGCACAGGAGGACAAAGAGAGAGAACAGTGCACAGACGTTAGTACATCGCAGTGAGCCGCAGTGAGCCGCAGTGACACTGCTCAGTTTAGTGTTGCCCAGACAGGGCATTAATTTAGGGGTGCAGAGTTGGTGTGACAGACTGGTGGTTTCTGGGTCTTCAGAGCCGTGTGGGAATGAGAGTGACTCAACATTCATTAGACATTATACATCACTACGTTTCCCAGACTGGGTTCTGGGGATCCCAGAGGGTTTCGTGCCCTGAACACGGCACAGGTGATTTAAATCATCAAAGCTCAACATTGGATTTATTTTTAAACAGCATTATTATTTTGCTAGTGCAAAAACTAAATGTGTACCCTCTGGGGTCCCACAGACGCTGTGTTTGGGAAACAGTGATACAGAACATGTTTTAATCGACACTCTGACACGTCTCTACTATTCCATGTAGTTGTGCCCACATCAGACAACAAACCTAATGAGCTCACTTCAACCTGCCAAAACAGCTTTTATGGAATGCGTCCTATTTGTAAACAAGGTGCTACACATGGTGGTGCTATATGGTGGTGGTGCTACAGGATGGTGGTGCTACATGGTGGTGGTGCTACAGGGTGGTGGTGCTATATGGTGGTGGCGCTACAGGGTGGTGGTGCTACAGGATGGTGGCGCTACATGGTGGTGGTGCTACAGGGTGGTGGTGCTATATGGTGGTGGCGCTACAGGGTGGTGGTGCTACAGGGTGGTGGCGCTACAGGGTGGTGGTGCTACAGGATGGTGGTGCTATATGGTGGTGGTGCTACAGGATGGTGGTGCTAACATGGTGGTGGCGCTACAGGGTGGTGGTGGTGCTACAGGATGGTGGTGCTGCTACAGGATGGTGGTGCTATATGGTGGTGGTGCTACAGGGTGGTGGTGAAGCTACACGGTGGTGGTGCTACTTACTTAGGACTCCTTCAGTTTAGCTGAGGTTATTGATTGATGACTAATAGATGCAGTATCTTAGGAAGAATGCATTAGATC
Organism: Dallia pectoralis; assembly: GCA_029465975.1. NCBI lineage: Eukaryota > Metazoa > Chordata > Actinopteri > Esociformes > Umbridae > Dallia > Dallia pectoralis. Next base: position 2,856,360 of record CM055757.1, on the reverse strand, counting down.
ATGGAGAAATGATGGAATTCCACCCCCCGCCCCTCTCACATTCCTCCAGTCCATACTAATCTGGCAACGCTAGTACTTCCCAACAGAGCCCTATGGGGGCCTGTTCAAATGTAGCTCACTACAAAGGGGAATAAGAAGACAGACCAGAGGAATGGGGAAGGAGGAGTCAGCTAAATGAAAAGTCAGTCCGATCCATAATAGGTTCTGTTCCATGCTGGACTGACACACTGAGGCCCTAATGTATGTGAACAGTGTGGAAAGAAACGAGAAGAGGGAGAAGAGGAGAGAGGTGAGGAGGAGAGAGATGAGGGAAGAGGAAAGAAGGGAGGAGGGAAGAGGAGAGAGATGAGGAGGAGATGAGGGAAGAGGAAAGAAGGGAGGAGATGAGAAGGGGAAGAGAGAAGAAAAGGGGAGAAGATGAGAGGGGAGCAGGGAAGAGGATAGATGGGAGGAGAGGTAGATAGATGAGGTAGAAGAAGATAGCAGATCAGAGGAGATGGGGTTATATATATATATTTGGTGTCATGAGGTGTGCTATCATCAGTGGAGAAGGTTGAAGATATCAAAAGGCGTTCACAACATCACAAATACTATTAACATATTGGCTATCGAGTGCCTCTGAAGCTACTAGTCGGCCATCTTGGAAGTCCTAGTAGGAGCACATCTCTCAACAATGTTGTAAACAATGAAAGTGAGTTTAACTGTGAATGTTACCAGTTAACTGATTAATGAAACCATGCATGTTTGTAGCGCAGCTGACTCAACCCCAGGTTTTCACTGACTGGAACTCCGACAGACCTTACACAGCGTGTGTCCACGCCACTGTTTAGGTGCTTAAATCTGCATTTAAAAACCTAATTGTGTGTGTTGCCTGAACTCCGGTTCACCCATAAAAGCCACCGTTCAACCCGACTGCTAAACATGAAGTTGAGTTAGCCTGGCTAGCATGTTTTATGACACATAACTCCAGTATGTGTTAGTGACACTATATGAATTATGTTTAATTAATTATAAGAGGATTAACACGGTCCAACGACCCACAACAAACTATCCTCTCACCTCAACCGCGTGGCATTGTGGGTGTTTTCTAAACATGTAGAAAACAAATTATTCATAACAGCATCCATTCAGGCCAGCCAATACGAGTGCACGATACATCAGAGCGAGTTTACATGACCGTTTTCTTCATCTCGCTTTATGTCCTGCCTTCCCTGCAAAACTAACCCTGTCAAAGTGGTTGAAGGAGGCTCTGAACTCGTTCATCTGCTCCTGGCTGATGCCCTTGGCGTCTCGCGTCAGAATCTGGTTCTCGATCTCGTTGATGGTTCTGGCGATGGTAGTCAATAGCTGCTCCCAGCCCACACGGATGTGCTGGAGGGAGGATGAGGGACAGGGGGAGATTGGGAGGAGGTGATTACATTTCAATGATTACATTTTAGTTTCTCAGCAGATGTACAGAACACACAGCAAATTACAGGAGTGGTAAGGCATCCTCAGTACTCCACAGTGGGATAAGTTGCTGCTTCACAGACCACCTGCTTCACATACCACCTGCTTCACAGACCACCTGCTTCACAGACCACCTGCTTCACAGTGGTCAGGGTTTGAATCCTGTTCGCAGCATACTCATAATGACCAGGGCTCCATTACAGGACAGATGGATGGTCAGGTTGGACTGTCTCATGTTAACATCTCTGTAATGCAGTGGTGCAGTTGTGTGTTCCCGTGGGGTCATGTTCTCGTGGGGTCATGTTACCGTGGGGTCATGTTCCCGTGGGGTCATGTTCCCGTGGGGTCATGTTATTTTTCTTGTGTAGTTCATGTGAAGAGGTATTTTGTGTTATTGTGTACGGTGTAGTTGTGTAATGTGTGTATTATGTACCTCCATAGTGTAGTTGTGTAATGTGTGTATTATGTACCTCCATAGTGTAGTTGTGTAATGTGTGTATTATGTACCTCCATAGTGTAGTTGTGTAATGTGTGTATTATGTACCTCCATAGTGTAGTTGTGTAATGTGTGTATTATGTACCTCCATAGTGTAGTTGTGTAATGTGTGTATTATGTACCTCCATAGTGTAGTTGTGTAATGTGTGTATTATGTACCTCCATAGTGTAGTTGTGTAATGTGTGTATTATGTACCTCCATAGTGTAGTTGTGTAATGTGTGTATTATGTACCTCCATAGTGTAGTTGTGTAATGTGTGTATTATGTACCTCCATAGTGTAGCTGTGTAATGTGTGTATTATGTACCTCCATAGTGTAGCTGTGTAATGTGTGTATTATGTACCTCCATAGTGTAGTTGTGTAATGTGTGTATTATGTACCTCCATAGTGTAGTTGTGTAATGTGTGTATTATGTACCTCCATAGTGTAGTTGTGTAATGTGTGTATTATGTACCTCCATAGTGTAGTTGTGTAATGTGTGTATTATGTACCTCCATAGTGTAGTTGTGTAATGTGTGTATTATGTACCTCCATAGTGTAGTTGTGTAATGTGTGTATTATGTACCTCCATAGTATAGTTGTGTAATGTGTGTATTATGTACCTCCATAGTGTAGTTGTGTAATGTGTGTATTATGTACCTCCATAGTGTAGTTGTGTAATGTGTGTATTATGTACCTCCATAGTGTAGTTGTGTAATGTGTTTATTATGTACCTCCATAGTGTAGTTGTGTAATGTGTGTATTATGTACCTCCATAGTGTAGTTGTGTAATGTGTTTATTATGTACCTCCATAGTGTAGTTGGTGTGCTTGTTGTCAAAGATCAGAGCTTCCTGAATGAGCTGGTGGTCTCCCTCCAATTGGTCAATCTTTGGCTTGTAGTTGACAATGTTCTTCTCGTATTGGCGGAGGTGAGTCAGCTGATCCTCAAGGGTTCCGTGCATCTCGATGGAGATGCGACCAATTTCCTATTGGTAGACACACGGACAGAGAGAGTTCAGAAAGACCAACTGGAAGGACAGGTGAAGGAGAGATGCTCCGGGGGTAAAGATGACAGATGGGGTTAGATTAGTCGCGATGTGTACAGCCATTATATTCAGATCTCCATAAAGCCCCTAATGAATACGCCACTAGTAATCAAGACTCTTGTGTTCAAGTTCATTTCCAAGTCTAGTAAATGTTATCACATGGATTGACTGAAAATGTTCAAATCATTTTTTGTAGTTGCAGTAAAGATGTTTTCTTTTTGAGCCGAGGAACCGTAGTACAAATACATCTCCTGATTATTTTGCTTGTTCGTCTACATATTGCCAAGGCATGCCAGAGAGAAAGGGCTGACAGTGCAGGAAACAGAGGCATTCAGCTGCTGAACGGACCATAAATAATGAACTAAACACTCCCGGTTGCCCCAGGCAATAGCTAACATTGTCATAGCAACTAACTAGAGTTGCCACATGTACTTGAGAGTCCAAACAAATTGTGAAGTATTTACAATGTTTAGTTTTTTGTTAGTTTTTTCTTTCATTTACAATAAAAAACAGTAAGTTTTTAAAACAATGCACTGATTTCCTTCCTTATAAAATTCAAAATAATTGCCAATCATTACAGTTGAAATGTAAGATTTTTGCATTCAGCACAGGGTTCAGATTAGGGCTAAGCATAAGGTTAGGTATCAGGGGTTATGCGTTAGGCGTCAGAGGTTAGGAGTGAGAGGTTAGGCTTCAGGGGTTATGCGTTAGAAGTTAGGCATCAGAGGTTAGGCATCAGAGGTTAGGCATCAGGGGTCAGAGGTTAGGCATCTGGTGTTATGCGTCAGGAGTTAGGCATCAGGGGTCAGAGGTTATGCATCAGGGGTTATGCATCAGGAGTTAGGCATTAGGGGTTAGAGGTTAGGCATCAGGGGTCAGGTCACCTCCATCTTGGTTTGGATCCAGGGTCCGATCACATTGGCCTGGTTGGCGAACTGCCTGCGGAGACGCTCGTTGTTCTGCTGGCGGGCGTGCTCTTCAATCAGGGCCTGGTCCCTCTGGGGCACCAAATGTCTCACCTGAAAAATGACAGACAGCAGCTTAGAATACAACCTCCGGGAAAAGGACCTCATTCCAGTAGGCCGAATGCCTTACTTCTATTCTAGGCTCCATCGAATTAGAGATAAAAACAAACAAACATAAAACAAATTAACATTGGCAAAACCTGAGTATGTCCACCTCACACTCCACCAGTATGACTCACCTTGTCCCACTTGGTGTTAATCTCCTGAGGGTTGATGGTGGTGTAGGGGTTGCTGCCAGCCATGTTCACATGGTAGGTGGCCACGATCTTGGCGATCTCGTTGTGGATGCCCAGGATGGCTCCACGTTCCTTATCTGCCTCGGGGAGGGTAGCCTTGAACTGCTCGTGAGCTGTGCTGAGACCCTGAGACACACACATACACAAACAAATCAATCAAACATACAAGAGACGTGTGTTTAAGCCTGTGTGTGTGTGTGTCCATGCCGACCTGAATCTCCTCTATGGTGTGAACTATGAAGGTGTCCTGGAGGTCCTCCATGGCACCTTCCATCCAGTTGTTGAAGGGCGCGGCACGCTTTGCAAACTCCAGGTACAACTGGTCGATGGTTTCCAAGAGCTTCTCGGTCCTCTGTTGGTCACAAATGAACAGGAAGTGGTCAGTGTGTTGCCAGGGAGTTGAGTCACAGTGTAACAGGAAGTGGTCAGTGTGTTGCCAGGGAGTTGAGTCACAGTGTAACAGGAAGTGGTCAGTGTGTTGCCAGGGAGTTGAGTCACAGTGTAACAGGAAGTGGTCAGTGTGTTGCCAGGGAGTTGAGACACAGTGTAACAGGAAGTGGTCAGTGTGTTGCCAGGGAGTTGAGTCACAGTGTAACAGGAAGTGGTCAGTGTGTTGCCAGGGAGTTGAGTCACAGTGTAACAGGAAGTGGTCAGTTTGTTGCCAGGGAGTTTAGTCACAGTGTAACAGGAAGTGGTCAATGTTTTGCCAGGGAGTTGAGTGACAGTGTAACAGGAAGTGGTCAGTTTGTTGCCAGGGAGTTTAGTCACAGTGTAACAGGAAGTGGTCAATGTGTTGCCAGGGAGTTGAGTCAGCGTGTAACAGGAAGTGGTCAGTGTGTTGCTAGTGAGTTGAGTCACAGTGTAACAGGAAGTGGTCAGTGTGTTGCCAGGGAGTTGAGTCACAGTGTAACAGGAAGTGGTCAGTGTGTTGCCAGGGAGTTGAGTCACAGTGTAACAGGAAGTGGTCAGTTTGTTGCCAGGGAGTTGAGTCACAGTGTAACAGGAAGTGGTCAATGTGTTGCCAGGGAGTTGAGTCACCGTGTAACAGGAAGTGGTCAGTGTGTTGCCAGGGAGTTGAGTCACAGTGTAACAGGAAGTGGTCAGTGTGTTGCCAGGGAGTTGAGTCACAGTGTAACAGGAAGTGGTCAGTGTGTTGCCAGGGAGTTGAGTCACATTGTAACAGGAAGTGGTCAGTGTGTTGCCAGGGAGTTGAGTCACAGTGTAACAGGAAGTGGTCAGTGTGTTGCCAGGGAGTTGAGTCACAGTGTAACAGGAAGCTGTCTTGTGGCTTTTCTTCTAATTACATAAATGTATTCCTCATGTTGATACCAAGGGCCTACGACTTGGCATTTCAATATGACTCAACAACTGACAAAGCACATGACAATGTTGGAGATTGTATCTGGTAACCTACCTGCAGAGCTTCACTGCGCTGCTGGGTCAGACCACCCAGGGCATCCCATTGGTCACATATCCTCTGACAGCGAGCGTTCACACTGGGGGAATCATAGTAGTCCAGCTCACTGGGAGAGGGAGAAAAGAACATGTAATAACAGCCGTAAGAGTCATATAAACGCGTAAAAACATCTGTTTAACTATGTGATAACAGCCAATAAATATAACTATGTGAATACAGCCAAGGTGACGATATATATAACTATGTAATAACAGCCAAGGTGACAATATTTATAACTATGTAATAACCAGCCAAATGACTCCGTCTGTGTTCTTACTTTAACTCCTGTGCAATGGCAGCTATTTGCTCCACGCGGTCCTGGTGCGCGGCCAGGTCGCTCTCGAATGCCTCGTGTTTCTTCAGCAGGGCCTTTATGTCAGACAGTGAGGCTGTTTCAAAGTCATGCGCCTGCAGCATTTCCTCCTTACCTGCAGGGGGAGACAAACATCATAGGGGTCACTTCGATTTAACAGGCATTTGCATGGTAGACATGCAGCACAGTAACATACTGCAAAAGGACCAGCCACTTACAGATCATGTCTCTCAGGCTTTGGAGTGAGCCAGACGATTTTGGGGACATTTGTGATGAACCATAAAAGATACAGGATAAACTATGTAACTATAAGTCTGTTGCTGTGGATTAATTCACTTCTGCCAGATGTCATGACCTGCATCCCAGCAAGCAGCTGAGCATTGTCCCGGTACCTTCAGTCCAGGCCTCGTGGATCGCTGCCTTCTGGCGGAACTTCTCGGCCAGGTGATCAAGTCTCTCCAGCCGACGTATTTCATTGAGGAGCCACTCCTCATAGCCTTTCTCAGCTCCTTCCAGACCACCCCACGCATTAGACACGTCCTACAAACACACAGAGAGAGCGTTTACATCAAATACACAAATCAACATTCAACATAACTTGAAAATTCTGTGATGATAGTGAAAGTGAAAGACAAAGATAGAGAAAGACAGACAGACAAGACAGAAAAAGCAGTGTATGAGGTAGTGTATGAGGTAGAGTATGAGGTAGAGTATGAGGTTGTGAATGAGGTAGTGTATGAGGTAGTGTAGCAAGTAGTGTGTGAGGTAGTGTATGAGGTAGAGTATGAGGTTGTGAATGAGGTAGTGTATGAGGTAGTGTAGCAAGTAGTGTGTGAGGTAGTGTATGAGGTAGTGTATGAGGTAGTGCATGAGGAAGTGTAGCAGGTAGAGTATGAGGTAGTGTATGAGGTAGTGCATGAGGTAGTGCATGGGGTAGTGTAGCAGGTAGTGTAGCAGGTAGTGTATGAGGTAGTGTATGAGGTTGTAGGGCTGTCACGATAACTACTTTTGGTTGTGCGATATATTGCAACAAAATTAATTGCGATAAACGATATTATTGCGATTTTTTTTCAGAATGTTAATGTACATGTTTGTCGAAGGTTTGCATCATTTTAAATGATGTTTTTTAGACCGTGTTTAATGGCTGCATCTCTTTGGCTATATAGCGAGTGACGCTATATGAGTGAGTGTGCGCCATTTATCTATCGTGTTTATATTTACACTGAAACAGATAACTGTCTGGAAGACCCCATTCTAGCGGCAGTTCTTGTTCCCAGGTTCAACAACTGGTTGGGATGGTCGTGTTTTAGGTGAGATTGGAGGTTAGTTGTGTTGCCTCTTTTCGTTGCTACTGTTTTTAAACCAAGTCGACATACCAGCTCGTTAATTGTCTCTCCTTTCTCATTCGGCTTAAAGCCTAAATGTTCCCACACCGGCTTTGAAACCAAATCCATTTTAACTTATTCTTCCTAACTGGCTGTATGTCACTATGAAACAGTCCACTTCATAACACAGTGGGTTCACGTGTGTGTGTCCGCTGCTCCGCTATGTGTGTGTGTGTGTGTGTCTTGTCCGCAGCTCCGCTGTGTGAGTGTGCGAGACTCTGCCTTGAGCCCCGCCTCCTTTTTCGAGAAGGAGACCAGATAACAGGCAGCTCGATCGACTAAAATGTTGTTAACATTCATTTTTTTAAATTAATGTAATATATCGCAGCACCAAAAATGGTCGCGCTCATTTCCATATATCGCGCGATAAGTCAATATATTGCCTATCGCGACAGGCCTATGAGGTTGTGTATGAGGTTGTGTATGAGGTTGTGTATGAGGTTGTGTATGAGGTAGTGTATGAGGTAGTGTATGAGGTAGTGTATGAGGTAGTGCATGAGGTAGTGCATGAGGTAGTGCATGAGGTAGTGCATGAGGTAGTGCATGAGGTAGTGCATGAGGTAGTGCATGAGGTAGTGCATGAGGTAGTGCATGAGGTAGTGCATGAGGTAGTGCATGAGGTAGTGCATGAGGTAGTGCATGAGGTAGTGTATGCTGTGGGCTACGAGGTAGCGTATAAGGTAGAGAAACAGGTAGCGTATAAGGTAGAGTAACAGGTAGCGTATAAGGTAGAGTATGAGGTAGAGTAACAGGTAGTGTATAAGGTAGAGTAACAGGTAGTGTATAAGGTAGAGTAACAGGTAGTGTATAAGGTAGAGTAACAGGTAGTGTATAAGGTAGAGTAACAGGTAGTGTATAAGGTAGAGTATGAGATAGAGTAACAGGTAGTGTATAAGGTAGAGTAACAGGTAGTGTATAAGGTAGAGTAACAGGTAGTGTATAAGGTAGAGTAACAGGTAGTGTATAAGGTAGAGTAACAGGTAGTGTATAAGGTAGAGTAACAGGTAGTGTATAAGGTAGAGTAACAGGTAGTGTATAAGGTAGAGTAACAGGTAGCATATAAGGTAGAGTAACAGGTAGTGTATAAGGTAGAGTATGAGGTAGAGTAACAGGTAGTGTATAAGGTAGAGTAACAGGTAGTGTATAATGTAGAGTAACAGGTAGTGTATGAGGTAGTGTATGAGGTAGAGTAACAGGTAGTGTATAAGGTAGAGTATGAGATAGAGTAACAGGTAGTGTATAAGGTAGAGTAACAGGTAGTGTATAAGGTAGAGTAACAGGTAGTGTATAAGGTAGCATAACAGGTAGTGTATGAGGTAGTGTATGAGGTAGAGTAACGGGTAGTGTATGAGGTAGAGTAACGGGTAGTGTATGAGGTAGAGTAACGGGTAGTGTATGAGGTAGAGTAACGGGTAGTGTATGAGGTAGGCTACGCACCGACACCATCTTCCCCTCAGAGGGCATGAAGGCAGGCCTGTTGCTAAGTCTCAGCTTGGTCTGCAGGGTGTTAAAGTTGATCTCCAGCTGGCACTTCTCCTGGACCTTTAATATAACAACAATAAAGAGTGAGCTAGACACATAATCTGGGGTGATAATTTGACCGGAGTGAACCCTTAAATTATAACACACATCATGTTTTACTATATCAACAGGCAGAGTAAGAGCCCTGTAATGTTGACTAAAATTACCAAAATCAATTCAGACTTATTCAATAGATGCCTTTGTTTTAAATACTATTAATAAATAAACTCTAGTATTGTCACAGACATGGCGAGCCAGAGAAAACGTGTAGTTTACAATCATGTTGTCGAATATTAGACTATTGGAAACTACAGCCCCCAACTACATTGCACAGTTTTCACTTTAATTACTTATTTCCCTCCTTAGTAAACCACATAATGAGGAGTTATTAGGTGGGAGGGGCCTAACCACATAATGAGGAGTTATTAGGTGGTAGGGGTCTAACCACATAATGAGGAGTTATTAGGTGGGAGGGGCCTAACCACATAATGAGGAGTTATTAGGTGGGAGGGGCCTAACCACATAATGAGGAGTTATTAGGTGGGAGGGGCCTAACCACATAATGAGGAGTTATTAGGTGGGCGGGGCCTAACCACATAATGAGGAGTTGTCAGGTGGGAGGGGCCTAACTACATAATGAGGAGTTCTCAGGTGGGAGGGGCCTAACCACATAATGAGGAGTTATCAGGTGGGAGGGCCCTAGTTATCAGGTGAGAGGGCCCTAGTTATCAGGTGAGAGGACCCTAGTTATCAGGTGGGAGGGCCCTAGTTATCAGGTGGGAGGGCCCTAGTTATCAGGTGGGATGGCACTAGTTATCAGGTGGGAGGGCCGTAACCTTGGGCGGCTTGTGCTGGCGGCGGTAGCCTCGAAAATCCTCCAGTTTCTGCTGCATAGCCTGCATGGTGTTCTCCGGAGCACGGTTCTCCAGCCACGGAATGGTACGACGGATCCACTCCAGGAGCTAAGTGAGAGGAGGACACGGAGAGGGGAGGTGCAAGGAAAAGAGGGAGATGGTAGGTGGCATGGGTTAGGGTGGAAATTGCAGGGAGAAAAGGACAGAGGAGGAGACGTAGAGGAGGTGAGGTTAACACAATCAGCAGAATGGGAACAGAGAGGGACACAAAAGTGACTAATAATTAATTAGTAATGTGTCCAGGAGAATTAGATGTGACTAATAATTAATTAGTAATGTGTCCAGGAGAATTAGATGTGACTAATAATTAATTAGTAATGTGTCCAGGAGAATTAGATGTGACTAATAATTAATTAGTAATGTGTCCAGGAGAATTAGATGTGACTAATAATTAATTAGTAATGTGTCCAGGAGAATTAGATGTGACTAATAATTAATTAGTAATGTGTCCAGGAGAATTAGATGTGACTAATAATTAATTAGTAATGTGTCCAGGAGAATTAGATGTGACTAATAATTAATTAGTAATGTGTCCAGGAGAATTAGATGTGACTAATAATTAATTAGTAATGTGTCCAGGAGAATTAGATGTGACTAATAATTAATTAGTAATGTGTCCAGGAGAATTAGATGTGACTAATAATTAATTAGTAATGTGTCCAGGAGAATTAGATGTGACTAATAATTAATTAGTAATGTGTCCAGGAGAATTAGATGTGACTAATAATTAATTAGTAATGTGTCCAGGAGAATTAGATGTGACTAATAATTAATTAGTAATGTGTCCAGGAGAATTAGATGTGACTAATAATTAATTAGTAATGTGTCCAGGAGAATTAGATGTGACTAATAATTAATTAGTAATGTGTCCAGGAGAATTAGATGTGACTAATAATTAATTAGTAATGTGTCCAGGAGAATTAGATGTGACTAATAATTAATTAGTAATGTGTCCAGGAGAATTAGATGTGACTAATAATTAATTAGTAATGTGTCCAGGAGAATTAGATGTGACTAATAATTAATTAGTAATGTGTCCAGGAGAATTAGATGTGACTAATAATTAATTAGTAATGTGTCCAGGAGAATTAGATGTGACTAATAATTAATTAGTAATGTGTCCAGGAGAATTAGATGTGACTAATAATTAATTACTTATAATTATTAACATACTTATTAACTGGTACCCAGGCTAATCAGGCGCCGCTATAAGCTTATCATATTTCTGATACTTAGTAACACTGTGAACATTTTGTCACCTGTGATGCATAAACTGATGAGGTCTGTGTCTCTACAGAGCTACAAGCCTCTGGTCTGTGAGGTGGAGAGGGTGAGGGGAGAAAGAGGGGGGAGTGGGGAGAAAGAGGGGGGAGTGGGGAGAAAGAGGGGGAGGGAGGAGACAGGAAGATGCAGGAGAATAAAGGGGAGTTTGGAACAGGGACATAGTGCTCACATCAGTAGCCAACTTCTCGTAGTCCTCCATTAGCTGCTCGTTCTCCTGGTTGACAGCCAGGACCTTGCAGATCCGATTGGCCGCCGTCTCCGCCTGAAGAAGGAAAGAACACGGTGAAAACATTCCATCATCGCCATGGGAACAGTTACTGCCTGCATCAGTTAGAACTAGAACTATGGATTCAGATTTGGTGTTCGGCTCTGGTTACAACACAACATAGCTACACCCTAGAATCAAGAAAATCTAAATATAGACATGTTCTTTCTAACGTTCTAACATTCTTCCGAACGATCGATTGATAAAAGTTAGAAGCTCAATGGAATGCATATGTACCCTACCAGCTATATATATACACATACTGCATCACAACAGAGAGAGAATTACTCAAATGAACAGAGAAAATCTATATCTGTCTGCAATCTTTTTTTATTTGTACGTGTATCCATTTCCCTATTCAGAAGGATCAGACATGGCCTAAGAAATTGGTGTCTGTGTGGAGTGTGTGTGTGTGTGGAGTGTGTGGAGTGTGTGTGTATGTGTGTGGAGTGTGTGTGGAGTGTGTGTGGAGTGTGTGTGGAGTGTGTGCGTGTGTGGTGTGTGTGGAGTGTGTGTGTGTGTGTGTGTGTGTGTGTAGTGTGTGTGGAGTGTGTGTGTGTGTGGTGTGTGGAGTGTGTGTGTGTGTGTAGAGTGTGTGTGTGTGGGGAGTGTGTGTGTGTGTGGAGTGTGTGTCAAGTCACCTTCCTTCTGCTCTGTAGTCTTCTGATATAGTGTACTGTTGTGTCCATGCAGTTAACTTTTTCAATTGAAATACTGTTGTCATTTGTATCTTTACAACTTGTTAATACATCCTTGTAGTTTTTGTGGCAGAGACAGAGGCCAGGAGGGAGAAAAAAGGGGATATTTTCCATGTGCTGTAAGACAGCATGCAGAAACAGACTCGTACATACTGCACAGCACAACCGCAGCGCAGATCCCAGAATTAGGATGTAAAACAGAAATAAACCAGATGCCTCACACAGTAGGAGGAATAAACCTGAGCCCTATCCCTGTAACAGGAATAAACTGGACCCCTGTCTCTGTAACAGGGATAAACCTAACTGATATTGGTGTAACAGGGATAAACCTAACTGATTTTGCTGTAACAGGGATAAAACCTAACTGATTTTGGTGTAACAGGGATAAACCTAACTGATATTGCTGTAACGGGGATAAACCTAACTGATATTGCTGTAACGGGGATAAACCTGACTGATATTGCTGTAACAGGGATAAACCTGACTGATATTGCTGTAACAGGGATAAACCTAACTGATATTGCTGTAACAGGGATAAAACCTAACCGATATTGGTGTAACAGGGATAAAACCTAACTGATATTGCTGTAACAGGGATAAACCTGACTGATATTGCTGTAACAGGGATAAACCTAACTGATATTGGTGTAACAGGGATAAAACCTAACTGATATTGCTGTAACATGGATAAACCTAACTGATATTGCTGTAACAGGGATAAACCTAACTGATATTGCTGTAACGGGGATAAACCTAACTGATATTGGTGTAACGGGGATAAACCTAACTGATATTGATGTTACGGGGATAAACCTAACTGATATTGCTGTAACAGGGATAAACCTAACTGATATTGCTGTAACAGGGATAAACCTAACTGATATTGCTGTAACGGGGATAAACCTAACTGATATTGGTGTAACGGGGATAAACCTAACTGATATTGATGTTACGGGGATAAACCTAACTGATATTGGTGTAACAGGGATAAACCTAACTGATTTTGGTGTAACAGGGATAAACCTAACTGATATTGGTGTAACAGGGATAAAACCTAACTGATATTGCTGTAACAGGGATAAACCTAACTGATATTGGTGTAACAGGGATAAAACCTAACTGATATTGCTGTAACAGGGATAAACCTAACTGATTTTGGTGTAACAGGGATAAACCTAACTGATATTGCTGTAACAGGGATAAACCTAACTGATATTGCTGTAACAGGGATAAACCTAACTGATATTGCTGTAACAGGGATAAACCTAACTGATATTGCTGTAACAGGGATAAACCTAACTGATATTGCTAATTAACTGAGTCGACTTATGTTACATTCCCTCCTCAAACTGAACAGGGGACTCAAACGGGCAGGCACTTATATTTTCAAAACAGTTGATTGGCTGAGGCCAGTGAAAGAACTGTCCCATGACATTTTGCCTCACAAAGAGAGTAAGAAATAAAGAAAGAGAGAGAAGAAGGAAGGAGAGGGGACAAGAGAAAGAAAAATGATGTGAATGTCTGGTCTCATTTGTTATAAGGGGAAACTTGGCTTGCAGGGTGAAAGCAATCCTCTGAAGCATGCCAGTGTGTCCATTCCGTCTGTAAGTGTGTGTGTGTGTGTGTGTGTGTCATGACATCTGTACGTTTGTGTCCAGGACCGGTGTAGAGAATGGTGAACAAGCTGCCTTAAAAGGCCAGTCAGGCAGACAGGATGTCCAGCTCAACGCTCCTCAGCTGTTTCCATGAGCAGAACCTCCCCATTCTGGACGTGGACTGCTATGTTCTGTCTATTTGTGTTGTCACAATGTCACATGATGGGCCAACAAGTTTACCCAGAAACCAGTCTGTCCTTTCACTCCTGATGATAGCTCAAAAGACGGGCAAGAGTAAACACAGACTGGTTTCTAGACATTAATGGCTGTGTGTTGAGTTATTTTGTGGAAAACAGCAAATGTACACTGTTATATACAAGCTGTACACTCACTACTTTACATTGTAGCAAAGTGTAAATTATTTAGTATTGTCACAGTATGTACATGTGGTAAAGTACTGCCATCACAGCAGTATGTACATGTGGTAAAGTACTGCCATCACAGAAGTATGTACATGTACATACTGTGACTAGGTCTGTGGTAGGACTATTATAGGACCATACTAGGTCTGTGGTAGGACTATTATAGGACCATACTAGGTCTGTGGTAGGACTATTATAGGACCATACTAGGTCTGTGGTAGGACTATTATAGGACCATGGTGATCTGGGGGACTTATTGGTAAGAGCTCACCTTCTGTTTGCCTGAGAAGGCATGGTAGTAACAGGACACATATGTCATGACAGCCTTTTCATCCGGCCTCAACGTGCTAACGATGTCTGCCCAGGGAGCATGAGGAGGAAAGGAGGGGGAAGGAGAGAGGGAAGGACAGAGGGAAGAAAGGAAGCACAGAGTGAAAGAGTGCACAGACAAAAAGAGCCAGCAGGGGGAGCAATACCAGTCACCATGGAGAAAAGGGACAGCAGGCACCAGCCGAAATCTGAGGCCCAACCTAGGCTTTATTTTGTCTGTTTGTTTAACTTGTTTATTTGTTTGCTACTTTGTTTGCTTCCTGTTTGCATGTATACCAATTCACAGCAGACATGATGTCCACACAGTATTACGTAGGGGAACATCTTTCCTGATGTACTTTGTCATTATAAATACCTTCACTGCTGTAGTTCACATCTGACTCAACTTGTTTATATGAGATTATCTGAGGTCATATGACTATATCCACTTTTTATTTATAGCGTCCGTGCGCCCCAAACCACACCCCAGTCCGTAGGTAGAACCCTTCTCTTAACCAGGACCCATGTGAGGTTAAAGGTCAACATCACTACGGAGCAGGGTGCCATTTGGGAAACAAACACTGGATTTGTTGTCATTCCAGTCGACTTCCTGTCTTCTCCTCCACTACATCTTTTTACACAGCTGGTTTCTGTCTGCCTCTATGCTGCGATGTGCATATGATTGTGTGCGAGTCTTAATGTGTGTGTTATTTATTTTCTGGTTCTCCTCTTCAGTGAAATTAGTCCTTATATAACTGTACTCTTCCAGTTTGGAGAGAAGTACTAGAATACAGGACCCAAAATATAGGACCCAAAATAAGCTCCTGCATTTTGTTATGTTTATAGTTTCCGTTTCTTAGAACATTTTATAGATGCATTTAAATAACCCTATTCGTAAAGATAACAGTCCCAATCACACACAGAGATCGGTTGGCTGGTGCCCAGTGTCATAGCGACGATGACAAAAGTATTTTCCCATCATGCATTTGTTGGTGCTCGTGAACCATGCAAAGAAGCGGAAGTGGCACTTGAGCAACCCCCAACCCTTGCGAGAAGTGACGCGAAGGTGCACTGCTGAGAGAAGAGGATTAGAGGTCAGAGGTCACACAGAACGACAAGATCAAGACAAGGAGGGGAGTTAGAGGAGATGAGGAAGAATAGATGTGGAGCGTCGTATCCTTGGATACCTTCTGGGCGCCAGAGAAGGCGTGGTAGAAGCTAGAGACGTAGGTCATGATGGCTTTCTGATCCGGCCGGGCCGTGCCCACGATGTCTGGGGATAGAATGATTGGAGTAAAAGGGGGTCCAGGGAGGGAGGAGGTGAAGGTTGAGGGAGGAGAGGGAGGAGGTGAAGGTTGAGGGAGGAGGTGAAGGTTGAGGGAGGAGAGGGAGGAGGTGAAGGGAGAGGGAGGAGGTGAAGGTTGAGGGAGGAGAGAGAGGAGGTGAAGGTTGAGGGAGGAGGTGAAGGTTGAAAGAGGAGAGGGAGGAAGTGAGGGTTGAGGGAGGAGAGGGAGGAGAGGGAGGAGGTGAAGGTTGAGGGAGGAGAGGGAGGAGGTGAAGGTTGAGGGAGGAGGTGAAGGTTGAAAGAGGAGAGAGAGGAAGTGAGGGTTGAGGGAGAAGGTGAAGGTCGAGGGAGGAGAGGGAGGAGATGAAGGTTGAAAGAGGAGAGGGAGGAAGTGAGGGTTGAGGGAGAAGAGGGAGGAGGTGAAAGTTGAGGGAGGAGGTGAAGGTTGAGGGAGGAGGGAGAAGTGTGAGAAGTATAATGAGGGAGGTGTTGAGGGAGAGGGAGGCAGAGGGAATGGAATATGGTAATGACCATGTTAAACACAACATACATGAAATGACACAACGGCACAGGCTAATGACCACAGCTGAATCTAAACAGGAGGAGGTTCTGCAAGGATAAGGATAACTAAGGCAAAACTCCTATTCATTCTTTGAAGGATCCTTTAAAAGGGTTTGTTAATTAATACCTTTTTAATGGTTCCCCAACCTACCCGTTTGGGTTTGATGACGGAGTAGGTTCTTCAAACGCTTCTTTGAAGAACAATATAACAGAGTTCCTCAAAATACCCTTAACCAGTTTTTCTTGAAGAACGTAGAGATTCCCAAATAGTTTAAATGAGAAAGATCTTATGACAGGAGTGTTCCATGAGACACATTGAGTTTGAATGAAAGGCATTTTAGTCCATCACTACACAGTCTGGGTCCAGGAACATGCCTGTCTACAATAAACCATATCTGGCCATGTGAAACAGAACAGAATATAGGAACCACAGAGGTTGATAGAGGACACATATTCTGTCAGGAGCTTCTGTAAAAGCAAAGGAATCCTCAATATCTTTATCAGCTTCTAAGAGGCTTTGCGTGACAGGTGTGCCCTCTATTCAACTTTATGGTAAACAACATGAACAAATGGTGACAGGTTGATTAATTGAAATCTGGGTGCACATGAATAACAGACCAGTGTCCAAGAAGGAAAACTTCATAGGTCCCACCAGACCCTGTTTTAATGTAGGGAAAATTATATAAACACCTTTACAACATTTTATCATCTGTGTACATTTTTCATCTGAGGCACATGGAGACGGCAGGAAAACTCATATATCAACTCGTAGTAACACATCAGGGAGAATAGAGAGAAACATTATTTTACTTTCTGGAAAGGCAAATTGTTGGGCCAGAAAAAAGGTCTTGTGAAAACACATTATAAACACCCCTGAAACCCACTGTCTGTAGCATAATCAGACCTGTATTTGACAGTATATTGTTAGTAAAATAAACACAAATATATATATAAAATACATATACATTATATCACCCCAAAAAATTAGTTCTTCAAAAACATTTGAAAAAGATTTAAATCTGTGAAACAACCAATATTTTTTAAACACAATTTGTATTTACACGTATTTTTCGTTGTTGAGATGAAGGTCAACAGTAAAACACCACAGATATCTTGTTCTCACTCTTTTGTATGAGAACTTTATAACTTGGGTTGTATTTTTTTAGGGCTTATAAAAAGGTGCTGAATCTAAATTGTTTATTAATTGTAACTAACTCAATAAATGACATTTCCTGTTGAATCTTAAAGACACTTCTACGTTAAGGTCAAAGGTCTTACCCTCAGCGTCCAACATCTTCGGGATGTCCAGATACTTCTCTGCCACATCGAAGGCCGTGTTCAGGTTTGTCATGGGGTCGTCCTACAGTTGAGATAGAAATAGAGGTCATCTTAAAGGTTAAACAAAAAGACAGGGCAGAGGTCATCCTACAGGTGAAATACAGGCAGACATTTTAGGGGTCATTCCACATTTTTGTCCTTGTGAGAGACTGAGGTCTGTGGCATGGTTGGATTTGATAACAGCAGGTTATTCAGTGCAAAAGACAATTCACATGAAATTATTAACGAGCATATAGACTTCTGTTGCCAACGTTTTTCTATGTCAGGAATATATACTAAATCTTCACTAAATGTATTAAATCTTTATTCATTATCTATATATTGTAAATGTACATCATCATTGCACTTCTGACGACCTGATACATTCTAATGTATTGTGGCAATAAATAAAATGGACAAAGTCAACTTTAGAACTGACAACTGGCTTTTTCCTGGACTATTGTCTTATCGAAGAATGAAATCATTTATACAAAATCATAAGATTTTTTTTTACAAAAACACGCCATCTTCTAGTTCTATTTATTGGCAGCTATATGTGTGTGTTCTACCCACAACAAGGTCATACATCTAGGGAACATATTCTCCTTCCTGCTGGGTATTACCAGAACCTCACCTTACGCAGTTTGGCATAGTCAATGAGCTCAGGACGGTGCCTGTGAATCAGGGCACAGAATCCAAGCCCATCTTTCCAGCTGCAAGAGAGAAACAGAGACGGAGTGAGAGAGAAACAGACACACAAAGAGAGCGACAGATACAGAGAAAGAGCGACAGACACAGAGAGAGCGACAGACACAGAGAGAGAGCGACAGACACAGAGAGAGAGCGACAGACACAGAGAGAGCGACAGACACACAGAGAGAGCGACAGACACACAGAGAGAGCGACAGACACACAGAGAGAGCGACAGACACACAGAGAGAGCGACAGACACACAGAGAGAGCGACAGACAGAGAGAGAGAGAGCGACAGACAGAGAGAGAGAGAGCGACAGACACAGAGAGAGAGCGACAGATACACAGAGAGAGAGCGACAGATACACAGAGAGAGAGCGACAGATACACAGAGAGAGAGCGACAGATACACAGAGAGAGAGCGAAAGATACACAGAGAGAGAGCGACAGATACACAGAGAGAGAGCGACAGATACACAGAGAGAGAGCGACAGATACACAGAGAGAGAGCGACAGATACACAGAGAGAAAGCGACGGACACAGAAAGAAAGCAACAGATACACAGAGAGAGAGCGACAGATACACAGAGAGAGAGCGACAGATACACAGAGAGAGAGCGACAGACACAGAGAGCGACAGACACAGAGAGAGAGCGATAGATACACAGAGAGAGAGCGACAGACACAGAGAGAGAGCGACAGACACAGAGAGAGAGCGACAGATACACAGAGAGAGAGCGACAGACACAGAGAGAGAGCGACAGACACAGAGAGAGAGCGACAGACACAGAGAGAGAGCGACAGACACAGAGAGAGAGCGACAGACACAGAGAGAAAGCGACGGACACAGAAAGAAAGCAACAGATATTTTTTATTTGTTACATCATTAAAATCACACCTTCCATCCTCTAAACAGAGTGCTCTGGTGTACCCCGAGGCTGCCCTTCTCCACCCCAATAAATCACCACAAACATTCAACCACACCCAAACATACACACACACAGATCCAAACATACACACACACAGACCCAAACATACACACACACAGATCCAAACATACACACACACAGACCCAAACATACACACACACAGATCCAAACATACACACACACAGACCCAAACATACACACACACAGACCCAAACATACACACACACAGACCCAAACATACACACACACAGATCCAAACATACACACACACAGACCCAAACATACACACACACAGATCCAAACATACACACACACAGACCCAAACATACACACACACAGATCCAAACATACACACACACAGACCCAAACATACACACACACAGACCCAAACATACACACACACAGACCCAAACATACACACACACCGATCCAAACATACACACACACAGACGCAAACATACACACACACACAGACCCAAACATACACACACACAGACCCAAACATACACACACACAGACCCAAACATACACACACACAGATGCAAACATACACACACACAGACCCAAACATACACACACACCGATCCAAACATACACACACACCGATCCAAACATACACACACACAGACCCAAACATACACACACACAGATCCAAACATACACACACACAGATCCAAACATACACACACACAGACCCAAACACACACACACACAGACCCAAACACACACACACACACAGACAGACCCAAACACACACACCAAAACACACAGACACACACACAGACCCAAACACAGGCACATGTGTTAAGAAATGGCAGGAGGATAAGGGGGTGATAATGAGGTCATTGTTCTTCTACTTCTCTGAAGACCTCATCACCAGACTATCACACAAATAAGCACACACACAGACACACACACACACACAAATACACACACACAAACACACACACACACACATCATAATCCTAATCTCTTAGGTAACACAAAGGTATCCCATTCCTAACATAAATGCACACACCTCCCCTCAACTTATTCACAACACACACACACATCTCCTTTCATCTCGTCTCCTCCAGTCCCCCCCCTCCCCCTCCCCTCCCACTCCTTCTCACTCCTTCTCACTCCTCTAGTAACATGAAACTCCAGAACCATCCCCGGAAGAACACCTGCTGCTTTGGAAAAGGGTACTACAGATAAACTCTGTGAGTTGTTAACTTCATGGTGTTAAATAACATCTGCTACCCAACACCACAAGGAAGAACTATAATTTGGATCTCTTATATTACCTAATATGGAAGTTCTGAATGTTGACGTTCTTGTAGGGGGCAGTCTTTCTCTGGCACCACAGAAGAAGCCCCTCCTTAGCAGAGGTTTCTGTGGGTGGAAAACAATCAACAAGTTAGTAATATTAATGATATCCTTCGACCCAAACCACTCCCCACTTCCTGTATCTTGAACTTTCTCCACAGACATTTTTACTTTTTAAATCATCTGCAAAAGCATTTAATCTAAGAATTATATTGGGCTGGTAGCCGGCAGAGTATTTTATTTGTTTATAATACTGTATACTGTAAGTAAAGTGTGTATTTTACATAAATATTTATTTCTATTTTTATAGGGTACATCAGGTCACAAGCATAGATCTGAAACTAGACAGGACTGTTCCAGAAACTACGTAATAATTATCATGTGTCTAAATACAGTATTTTCCTGTCCGTAGATCTGTATACAGAAAAATACTCCCCTTTTTCTGGCTCACAACATAGTATGGCGAAAAGAAAACCAATATATACATGTATGCGGTCACCGATCCTAAAGACTTAGGACGTCCATACTCCGACACTGACCTTCCACTGAGATGTCCTGTATGGCGAAGCGAAGGATTATGGTCCAGATCATTCCCAGGGTCATCTTAGCATTGCCGTCGACGATCTCTGCAGGAGACAGTTTATAGGAAAAGGAAAAACAAGACAGAGATGTCAGTACACAGGGCTGTTAGTACTATATAATACAATATAAAACTATATAACACTATATAATACCAGGCAATAGCCGGTCTGACCCTCCCGGCCAAACTAATTAATTTCTTTGGCAGTTGATGTTGCTATAACCTTGTCCTCCAAATGACCTTGTCCTCCAAATCAGCAAATGGTCAGGTAGAGCGGTCCATCAAACTTTGTCGTTGCTAGCCTACCAGAACATTGTCAGAATACTCGACAGGTGTTGACGTCAACGACCAGTCATGTCCCCTCTTTGTGTGGGCCACTCCCACACAAAGAGACGGCCACTCCCACACAAAGAGACGGCCACTCCCACACAAAGAGACGGCCACTCCCACACAAAGAGACGGCCACTCCCACACAAAGAGACGGCCACTCCCACACAAAGAGACGGCCACTCCCACACAAAGAGACGGCCACTCCCACACAAAGAGACGGCCCCTCCCACACAAAGAGACGGCCCCTCCCACACAAAGAGACAGCCACTCCCACACAAAGATACGGTCACACACCACTAAAGGCCCTGCCACAGAATGATATGGCAACTCCCACTAAGGTCAATCCCACAGAATGATACGGCCACTCCCATTAAAATCACTCCCACAGAATGATACTGCCACTCCCATTAAAATCACTCCCACAGAATGATAAGGCCACTCCCACTTAGGTCAACTTGTAATGGTTGCTGTGCTAGGCTTAAATGAGTCTAATCGTCTGTGAGGACAGGGTATATGTTAATGTCGTTTTTGTAAATGTTGTCGTTTTAAACTCCGCCTCCAGGTTTCTACCTCTAATCTCATAAGACACAGGAAACACAGTGAGCCACTGAACTGGAACCCGGCTGGGCTTCCTTCCAACATTACAGTTCAAGTGCTCCACAACACACAGCGGATTGTGGTTTTACATATACTATACATATATATATACCCTTTACACTTCACAGTGTTAGCTTTTCTCCACACAAATAGTATAGAACATGCCAATACAATCCATTAGAAATTATAGCTTCTTTGCTATTCTGTGCTATATTTGGCCTGGCTGACTGTTAGCATTCTGTCTGACTTGTAGGAAGGCTAACAGGCAAACAGTCAAACTAGCCAGAAGTTAGTCTGTAAGCATCCTAACTAGCCTGGCTAACTGCTAACCTTCTAATGAATCAGGCTAACTGTCACTCGTCGGCGTGACTGACCCTGTCAACATTATAAGTAGCCTTTTGAGAGGAAGGAACAACTCAGACAGGCAAACTCTCTCTCTCTCTCTCTCTCACCCTGAGCCTACAGGCTGCTCTGGCTGTAGCTGCATACCAGCCATTTAGCCCAACAACTCAGCTAAACCGGGTCAACATCACCTGCCCCTAGAATACCCCATCACCTGCCCCCGCTGTGCCAGACTGTCATTCCAACTGTCCTCCCACCCCTCCTGCACCCTACCCTCACCCCCCTACCCTCACCCCCTACCATTACCTCCTAGCCACACCCCCTACCATTACCTCCTAGCCACACCCCCTACCATTGCCTTCTAGCCACACCCCCTACCATTACCTCCTAGCCCCACCCCCTACCATTGCCTTCTAGCCACACCCCCTACCATTACCTCCTAGCCACACCCCCTACCATTGCCTTCTAGCCACACCCCTACCATTGCCTTCTAGCCACACCCCCTACCATTACCTTCTAGCCACACCCCCTACCATTACCTCCTAGCCACACCCCTACCATTATTGCCTTCCACCACCACCTGTCATGTCCTACGGCCATTCTGCCACAATCAGCCTACAAGCTACACCACCTATTGCTAACTGTGTCCACATCACCCCGACCCCCCACCCCCGGACAGAACCGCTTGCTCCCTCCTCCCCAACAGGTCCCAGTGCAGCAGGACCGTGCGTCCATGAGGGGATTCCAATCGGCTGATCTGTCTGGTATGCAGGTCTGGCTTAAACCCTTTTATTCTAGCTGCAATGTGGATTAACCCCAGGAGAGGAGAGGAGAAGACAGAAAGACAACGGTGCACAGCAACACAAGAGGAGAGCCAGGTCTGCTGAGTCCGGCTGACAGTAAATAAGAATTGTTTTTTAATTAACCAGGGTGGTAAAATAAAGGTAAACGTGAAAATGCATAGAGCAAAAGAAGAGTGACGAGGGAAAACGGTGAGAGAGAAAGCGGCGCTGCTATAAATCCTGCGCTTTTATAAAGAAAATAAACATAGATAAATGACACAGATGTCCTTATAAGGCATAATTGGAGACAAGAGGAAGGACAGACAGACAAACAGACAGAGACCGGAAAATAATGGTGGAGGAGGAGAGAGGATATAAAAATACAGAAGACAGAAACCAGTGTCCACTAGGTTTAACTCACCCTCAGCTCCAATAGATACCAGAAGACAGATGGGGAGACCAGTGTCCACTAGGTTTAACTCACCCTCAGCTCCAATAGATACCAGAAGACAGAAGGGGAGACCAGTGTCCACTAGGTTTAACTCACCCTCAGCTCCAATAGATACCAGAAGACAGAAGGGGAGACCAGTGTCCACTAGGTTTAACTCACCCTCAGCTCCAATAGATACCAGAAGACAGAAGGGGAGACCAGTGTCCACTAGGTTCAACTCACCCTCAGCTCCAATAGATACCAGAAGACAGATGGGGAGACCAGTGTCCACTAGGTTTAACTCACCCTCAGCTCCAATAGATACCAGAAGACAGATGGGGAGACCAGTGTCCACTAGGTTTAACTCACCCTCAGCTCCAATAGATACCAGAAGACAGATGGGGAGACCAGTGTCCACTAGGTTTAACTCACCCTCAGCTCCAATAGATACCAGAAGACAGATGGGGAGACCAGTGTCCACTAGGTTTAACTCACCCTCAGCTCCAATAGATACCAGAAGACAGATGGGGAGACCAGTGTCCACTAGGT
This sequence comes from Dallia pectoralis, assembly GCA_029465975.1. Lineage (NCBI taxonomy): Eukaryota > Metazoa > Chordata > Actinopteri > Esociformes > Umbridae > Dallia > Dallia pectoralis. Next base: position 2,832,262 of record CM055757.1, on the reverse strand, counting down.
TTAACTCACCCTCAGCTCCAATAGATACCAGAAGACAGATGGGGAGACCAGTGTCCACTAGGTTTAACTCACCCTCAGCTCCAATAGATACCAGAAGACAGATGGGGAGACCAGTGTCCACTAGGTTTAACTCACCCTCAGCTCCAATAGATACCAGAAGACAGATGGGGAGACCAGTGTCCACTAGGTTTAACTCACCCTCAGCTCCAATAGATACCAGAAGACAGATGGGGAGACCAGTGTCCACTAGGTTTAACTCACCCTCAGCTCCAATAGACACCAGTTTCACTCCTTTGCTGGTGATGTAATGAAGCGCTTTGTTCACGTTGGAGATTTTGTGCACTCTCATCTTTCCTCTCTCGGGTTTGGCCAAGCGCTCCCCTGGACAAGAAATAGACAAAAGGGGTTTAAGGGTCAAGAGGTCGTAATGATATCAGAGGGACAAGAAACCAGTGGGCTTCACTCCTTAACAAAGCCAATGGAAGATTCACAATTAGCAAATATGTCAACGTAACATGTTATGTAACATAATATGTCGTGTAATGGGATGATGTGTCTTGTACTGAGGTGATTTGATGTGTTGTGTAATGAGGTGACGTGTCGTGTACTGAGGTGACGTGTCGTGTACTGAGGTGACGTGTCGTGTACTGAGGTGACGTGTCGTGTACTGAGGTGACGTGTCGTGTACTGAGGTGACGTGTCGTGTACTGAGGTGACGTGTCGTGTACTGAGGTGACGTGTCGTGTACTGAGGTGATGTGTCGTGTACTGAGGTGATGTGTCGTGTACTGAGGTGATGTGTCGTGTACTGAGGTGATGTGTCGTGTACTGAGGTGATGTGTCGTGTACTGAGGTGATGTGTCGTGTACTGAGGTGATGTGTCGTGTACTGAGGTGATGTGTCGTGTACTGAGCTGATGTGTCGTGTACTGAGGTGATGTGTCGTGTACTGAGGTGACGTGTGACTGAGGTGATGTGTCGTGTACTGAGGTGACGTGTCGTGTACTGAGGTGACGTGTGTACTGAGGTGACGTGTCGTGTACTGAGGTGACGTGTCGTGTACTGAGGTGATGTGTCGTGTACCGAGGTGACGTGTCGTGTACCGAGGTGACGTGTCGTGTACTGAGGTGACGTGTCGTGTACTGAGGTGACGTGTCGTGTACTGAGGTGACGTGTCGTGTACTGAGGTGACGTGTCGTGTACTGAGGTGACGTGTCGTGTACTGAGGTGACTTGTCGTGTACCGAGGTGACGTGTCGTGTACCGAGGTGATTTGTCGTGTACCGAGGTGATTTGTGTGGTGTACCGAGGTGATGTGTCGTGTACCGAGGTGATGTGTCGTGTACCGAGGTGATGTGTCGTGTACTGAGGTGATGTGTCGTGTACTGAGGTGATGTGTCGTGTACTGAGGTGATGTGTCGTGTACTGAGGTGACGTGTCGTGTACCGAGGTGAGGTGACTGAGGTGATTTGTCGTGATTTGTCGTACCGAGGTGATGTGTCGTGTACCGAGGTGATGTGTGATGAGGTGATGTGTCGTGTACTGATGGTGATGTGTCGTGTACTGAGGTGATGTGTCGTGTACTGATTTGTCGTGTAGGTGATGTGTCGATGTACTGAGGTGATGTGTCGTGTACTGAGGTGATGTGTCGTGATGTGTCGTGTACTGAGGTGATGTGTCGTGTACTGAGGTGATGTGTCGTGTACTGAGCTGATGTGTCGTGTACTGAGGTGATGTGTCGTGTACTGAGGTGATGTGTCGTGTACTGAGGTGATGTGTCGTGTACTGAGGTGATGTGTCGTGTACTGAGCTGATGTGTCGTGTACTGAGGTGATGTGTCGTGTACTGAGGTGATGTGTCGTGTACTGAGGTGACGTGTCGTGTACTGAGGTGACGTGTCGTGTACTGAGGTGACGTGTCGTGTACTGAGGTGACGTGTCGTGTACTGAGGTGACGTGTCGTGTACTGAGGTGATGTGTCGTGTACTGAGGTGATGTGTTATTTATATGCACCAGGCAGATAGATGGTTCACCTGATATGACCTCCAGGAGCAACATGAGCTTCAGGCCGTCTCTAAAGTCCTCCTCAATGTTCTCAATCTGCGTTCCTGCTTTCCTCAGGTGGGAGTTACACCAGGCAGTGAATGTCTAAGGAGAGCAGGAGAGGTGATTAATAAAGACCAGGCAAGAATGCAATACACACAACAGAAGATTTAGACTGTCTGTGTGTTCTAGAACACAGCAGAACAGAACAGCAAGCCGGTCTGTGTGTTCTAGAACACAGCAGAACAGAACAGCAAGCTGGTCTGGGTGTTCTAGAACACAGCAGAACAGAACAGCAAGCCGGTCTGGGTGTTCTAGAACACAGCAGAAAAAGAACAGCAAGCCGGTCTGTGTGTTCTAGAACACAGCAGAACAGAACAGCAAGCCGGTCTGTGTGTTCTAGTGGCAGTAGCAGGTCCAGAGGATTCCCAGGCATGGCTGGCACATTACTAAGATAACCATTTGATGGGAAACATCTGGGTTCCTTTTCCCTTAATCTCTCCCTCTCTCTTCCAGCCTTCCACTAAACAGAAGCTGGCATAAGCATTTTGCACCCTGCTGAGTGGAACTCTTTAAGACGGCAGGCAGGCAGGCACACACACACACACACACACAACATGTCCTGTGGCAAAGAGGGCGAGGCATCAGGACCTTAACAGAGCAGAGCAGCAGAGAGCACTTTTTATGAGCCGCTTGTAACATAGATGATACAGCCCTGCCTTCCACAGAGGAGATGCCAGCTTGTAACATACAGCCCTGCCTTCCACAGAGGAGATGCCAGCTTGTAACATACAGCCCTGCCTTCCACAGAGGAGATGCCAGCTTGTAACATACAGCCCTGCCTTCCACAGAGGAGATGCCAGCTTGTAACATACAGCCCTGCCTTCCACAGAGGAGATGCCAGCTTGTAACATACAGCACTGCCTTCCACAGAGGAGGAGATGCCAGCTTGTAACATACAGCCCTGCCTTCCACAGAGGAGGAGATGCCAGCTTGTAACATACAGCCCTGCCTTCCACAGAGGAGATGCCAGCTTGTAACATACAGCCCTGCCTTCCACAGAGGAGATGCCAGCTTGTAACATACAGCCCTGCCTTCCACAGAGGAGATGCCAGCTTGTAACATACAGCCCTGCCTTCCACAGAGGAGATGCCAGCTTGTAACATACAGCACTGCCTTCCACAGAGGAGATGCCAGCTTGTAACATACAGCCCTGCCTTCCACAGAGGAGATGCCAGCTTGTAACATACAGCCCTGCCTTCCACAGAGGAGATGCCAGCTTGTAACATACAGCACTGCCTTCCACAGAGGAGGAGATGCCAGCTTGTAACATACAGCCCTGCCTTCCACAGTGAAGATGCCAGCTTGTAACATACAGCCCTGCCTTCCACAGAGGAGATGCCAGCTTGTAACATACAGCACTGCCTTCCACAGAGGAGGAGATGCCAGCTTGTAACATACAGCCCTGCCTTCCACAGAGGAGGAGATGCCAGCTTGTAACATACAGCCCTGCCTTCCACAGAGGAGATGCCAGCTTGTAACATACAGCCCTGCCTTCCACAGAGGAGGAGATGCCAGCATGTAACATACAGCCCTGCCTTCCACAAAGGAGGAGATGCCAGCTTGTAACATACAGCCCTGCCTTCCACAGAGGAGATGCCAGCTTGTAACATACAGCCCTGCCTTCCACAGAGGAGATGCCAGCTTGTAACATACAGCCCTGCCTTCCACAGAGGAGATGCCAGCTTGTAACATACAGCACTGCCTTCCACAGAGGAGGAGATGCCAGCTTGTAACATACAGCCCTGCCTTCCACAGTGAAGATGCCAGCTTGTAACATACAGCCCTGCCTTCCACAGAGGAGATGCCAGCTTGTAACATACAGCACTGCCTTCCACAGAGGAGGAGATGCCAGCTTGTAACATACAGCCCTGCCTTCCACAGAGGAGGAGATGCCAGCTTGTAACATACAGCCCTGCCTTCCACAGAGGAGATGCCAGCTTGTAACATACAGCCCTGCCTTCCACAGAGGAGGAGATGCCAGCATGTAACATACAGCCCTGCCTTCCACAAAGGAGGAGATGCCAGCTTGTAACATACAGCCCTGCCTTCCACAGAGGAGATGCCAGCTTGTAACATACAGCCCTGCCTTCCACAGAGGAGATGCCAGCTTGTAACATACAGCCCTGCCTTCCACAGAGGAGATGCCAGCTTGTAACATACAGCACTGCCTTCCACAGAGGAGGAGATGCCAGCTTGTAACATACAGCCCTGCCTTCCACAGTGGAGATGCCAGCTTGTAACATACAGCCCTGCCTTCCACAGAGGAGATGCCAGCTTGTAACATACAGCACTGCCTTCCACAGAGGAGGAGATGCCAGCTTGTAACATACAGCCCTGCCTTCCACAGAGGAGGAGATGCCAGCTTGTAACATACAGCCCTGCCTTCCACAGAGGAGATGCCAGCTTGTAACATACAGCCCTGCCTTCCACAGAGGAGGAGATGCCAGCATGTAACATACAGCCCTGCCTTCCACAAAGGAGGAGATGCCAGCTTGTAACATACAGCCCTGCCTTCCACAAAGGAGATGCCAGCTTGTAACATACAGCCCTGCCTTCCACAAAGGAGATGCCAGCTTGTAACATACAGCCCTGCCTTCCACAGAGGAGGAGATGCCAGCTTGTAACATACAGCCCTGCATTCCACAGTGGAGATGCCAGCTTGTAACATACAGCCCTGCTTTCCACAAAGGAGGAGATGCCAGCTTGTAACGTACAGCCCTGCCTTCCACAAAGGAGATGCCAGCTTGTAACATACAGCCCTGCTTTCCACAAAGGAGGAGATGCCAGCTTGTAACGTGCAGCCCTGCCTTCCACAAAGGAGATACCAGCTTGTAACATACAGCCCTGACTTCCACGAAGGAGGAGATGCCAGCTTGTAACATACAGCCCTGACTTCCACAGAGGAGGAGATGCCAGCTTGTAACATACAGCCCTGCTTTCCACAAAGGAGGAGATGCCAGCTTGTAACGTGCAGCCCTGCCTTCCACAAAGGAGATACCAGCTTGTAACATACAGCCCTGACTTCCACGAAGGAGGAGATGCCAGCTTGTAACATACAGCCCTGCCTTCCACAGAGGAGGAGATGCCAGCTTGTAACATACAGCCAACAATAACATCTCATCTTTGGCTGTGACGCCCCACTGAGGGCGTCCTGTGGGGATTCCTCTGACCTCATAACCTAGGAAACAGACCCTGTATCCTGTAGCCACATCTTTCTCACTCTCATCACTTTCACTTTCCAGACCTCTTCCTTCCTCTAGCTGACCGGCCCGGGGCAATAAAAACAAACTAGCATTGGCCGGGCTGCCATTCTGAAGCGTTGTGGTCAGTGTTCCTCTGACCCGGTGGTGCACTGGACCAACAAACTGGATCAGTTCTGGCCTCAAGCCCGAATCGTAGTCCAGGGACCAACACTCCCCGGCATCCCGTTATGTCATTCACAGGGGACCAACAGCCCAACCAATGGGAGGCCAGAACCCGTCCTACATTCATCTGAATGTGTAGATGCTTTGAGCTATGCTGGGAATCTGAAAAGTATGTTAAGTTCTAACATTCTAGAACAGTGGTTCTCAAACAACCCAGCTGAGAGCTGTTAGCACCGCTCATCAGAATCAGGTTTATTAAGTCCGTTTACACACACACAAGGAATTTCTTCTGACCCATAGCTGCAGCATTTAGGACACACATTTTTAAAACATCCAAGAACAGTGCAAATAAAGCAAAAAACAACAACAATTAGTGATAATAATTAATTACATCTTTACCATTTATCAGGTTGGAGAAATTGGAATTTTCATTTTTTATTTTGAGGCCTAGACACACTGTTTTAAAAGAAGTAACTGGGTTTTCCATCAACCTCTCTACTACAACACAGAAGATGGAACACTTTTCCAATATAGGAAGCCACCCCCCCCAATAGACATGAATAAGTAAATGTGCAGGTATACAGTTCAACAATGTAGCAAATGGCTATTGTGCAGATGCCAAATTAAGCGGCAGATCAAGTAAATAAAGTGTGAGTGCAAGGTTACCAAAGAGTTTCAGAGTTCAGTATGTTAATAGCAGTAGGGAAGAAACTGTATACAGGCGCTGTTGTGCATTTTTGACCAGAGTTGTGGTGTTGCGGGACCAGATAAGGTTGTTGGAGATGTGGACACCCAGGAATTTGTATCTGGCCACATGTTCTGCCGTGGTTTCATCAATGAGAACTGGGGCATGTCTACAGCTATTTGTCTTCCTGTAATCCACAATCAGCTCTTTGGTTTAATAGCGCAGCCTAATCAAATACAGATGTAGTTATTTAAATCCTTTTTAATACTGTTTGAAGCCACAAACCAGATGGATTGCTTCAATAAAAAAAGTACCTCGTTCCCGGAGAAAGTGTGTATGTGTGTGTGTGTCCGTGTGTGCGTGTGTGCGTGTTGTGCAGAGCCTTTTCACGCCGCCACAAGAGTGCATGTGTGAACAGAATAGTTCACTTCCTTTCCAAAAACAACTATGGCCAATAAATGGTTCCCTATCTCCTACACAGAGCACTCCTTTAGACCAAACATGCATGGGTCCCGGCAAATATTCACATACGTCAAAGGGAATAGGGTGCGACAGCCTGACAGATCCAGTTTGGATGCACTCCTGTGGGGACCGCTTGGGTTCTGCTCGTTTCCTCTACCTCCTGGGGTCCAGACAGGAGAACAAGGGAAGTATTCTGCAAGGCTGGATGTGGAACTGTACTGAGCTGAGTTGTACCGAGCTTATCTGAGTCTCAAATGACACCCTAAACCCTGTATAGTAGTGTACTACTGCTGACACGAACCCTTTAGGTTTGTTAATATTCACATATTTATAACATGATACGTATATTTTCCATTTAAATACCTGTGCAATACAATAGTGAAGATGGGGGGAAATACAGTCAGTCTGAGAAGTTGATAAAGTAGGGAGAATATTTTCTTTCTCACCGACGGATCTAAACGAACCTCATCCTTGGACTCTGCTGCAGCAGGAACTATAAGAGACATGTTAGGAATTGTCTTCCCTGCAGTTAGAGACTCGTTTGTGGTGAATGTACAGGTATTCAGTGTGTGTCGTGTTGGTCGTGTTGCCTCACAGACAGACTCATGTTTACACAGAAATGCAAATTCCTTCCCTGCAACTGAGTGGGTGGGTGGCGTGCAGGAGACAAAAGTGGGAGAGAAGAAAAGTGAGAGGGAAAAGTGAGAGAAAAGGGGATGAAGAAGAGAGAGGGGGAGTTAAAAAAACATCATGTGCAAAACAAAATGACACCGACGTGAACGCTGAGGCATCGACCCAAATCTATCCTGGTGAAACAAACAAACACTTTCTGCTATCACACACACACACACACACTCAGATACACACACACAGAGATACACACACACACACACACAGAGATACACACACACACACACACACAGAGATACACACACACACACACACAGAGATACACACACACACACAGAGAGATACACACACACACACACACAGAGAGATACACACACACAGAAATACACACACACACACAGAGATACACACACACAGATAGATACACACACACACACACACAGAGATATACACACAGTCAAACATATTTCCTATCAAACATCCCGTTTGTATACTAGAGGCAACTTATCATAACTAACAATATCAACAAGAGGTCTGAGATAAGAGCTCGTTAATATGATGATGTTCACTTTATTGACACAGCCCTACAGCACACTAAACCCTACACAGAGGAGAGGCCTGATGGCTTTACCAAGTGGGGCACGATGTACTAGGGAGTAGGCTGCAATTTGGGACAAAATTCATAAGGCGTCCAGTCAGCAAAAACATTACATCGGACATGCCGTAGAGTGCTGGCTTTTGCCGGATGGTTGCTATGACAACCACAGAAAGCGCCTGGAACCTACCAAACAGACTGGCTGTTGAGTGAAGATGATGTGTTGTTTGTTATAGCGTCTAGCTAAACCCTATATGATTCTGATTTCTGAGCTGACTGTGTAAAGATCCTTGTCCCCGAGACAATAAAACTCACTTCCTCCTTTGTGTGTCCGTATAAAAAAACTAAAATCGTGTATACTCCTGTTAGCTCTAAACACAATCAGAACCTGCAGTCTGTGGCCAAATTACCCCTTGCCTGTTTCGGAAATTCAAAAGATGCTGACAGTTAATGTTCACTCAGCCTGTCAAAAGCCAGTCACAGAGTGTCATTTGGAATTAGAAAGCTCTCTAGCCGTATCTATGAGATGGAGACAAGGTAGAGGACAGTCACAGAGTGTCATTTGGAATTAGAAAGCTCTCTAGCCGTATCTATGAGATGGAGACAAGGTAGAGGACAGTCACAGAGTGTCATTTGAAATTAGAAAGGTCTCTAGGCGTATCTATGAGATGGAGAGAAGGTAGAGGACAGTCACAGAGTGTCATTTGGAATTAGAAAGCTCTCTAGGCGTATCTATGAGATGGAGACAAGGTAGAGGACAGTCACAGAGTGTCATTTGGAATTAGAAAGGTCTCTAGGCGTATCTATGAGATGGAGACAAGGTAGAGGACAGTCACAGAGTGTCATTTGGAATTAGAAAGCTCTCTAGGCGTATCTATGAGATGGAGACAAGGTAGCTGGATCATCCTCCTCTCGATGACCCCGCCTCAGGCTAAATGTCAGATCACCCCTTACAACTAGGGAAATTAAAGGTTAAATAACCTCTTACATCGATGGGGAAACTAAAGTTCAGACGACATTTTAAAGCCATCTAGCTAATGGGCCATTTGGGCTTTAGCAGCTCTGATTAGCTTCAAATGTTTAGTTGCCTTTTTTTACATTATCCTAGGCAATACACAATCGCCCACGAGCTCAAGTGGAAGCTGAACATCACCTCTCCCACTAAGATGCACAATAAAGACTGTACTGCCTGCAGCAGCTGAAAAGTACAAACTGCCAACGTCCATGATGATTAATGCCTACACAGAAATCATTGGGACCATCCTGACCTCTTCCATCATCGTTTTGGTACGCTGCAGCCACTGTCACAGATAAAGACAGACTGCAACGCATCATCCACTCTGTGTAGCGGACCATTGGTTGTAAGCTGCCGTCCCTCAAAGAACTGTTCAAAGCCAGGTCACTGAGGCGGGCAGCCAAGATTGAGGCAGACCCCTCTCATCTGGGAAACGGACTATGCAGAACCCTCCCCAGCGGCAGACCTCTGAGGTAATCAAGACCAAAACCTCTCGCCGCAAGAACAGTTTCTTTCCCATAGGAGTAAGTCTAAGGGATATGCCCCAAGCACTAGACTGCACTCTATTTTACAAACTTCACATATCCAGACATTGCTCCTTTGCATTAATCAGATAAATATAACACATTCTATATTTATCCATTACATAGGCTAACTAGTATGCATGGTCTCTTTTGACAGACTGTTCATGGTTTGTGTTTTGCTCTGTTTGCACTGTTCATATACGTTTTTAGATGTGCGTTTTAAATGTTGCAGCTATAAGTCAGAAGGGATTCCTTGTATGTATAAACTGACTTAGTGAAATAAACCGGACTGTGATTAGAACACAGCAGCAGAATATCTGCAAATGTTTAACTATGTAGGAACGTAGAAAATAGGTGAAATATAACAACGCAACAGCTCTCATTGTTGCTTGGCGGACTGGGGTTGTACCTTTGTTTGCTGGAAAGTTCTTAAAGTCCTTGGTTCCTCTCTAGGTTTCAAGTTTTTCCTAGCCACTGCGCATTAACCCTGTGGTTGCTTGCTTTTTCGGGTCTCAAACTGCACGTCGATAAAAGCACTTTGTGACAACTGCTAATGTACATTTAAAAATTAATTTAATCAAATGATTGATTGTTGTGAGGTGAACAGGCGACAAATCCCGAAAATGTGTTTCATCCCACGTATAAATGATACCATCAATAACGTACTGTAGTATGAACGTTTCTAAGATGACACTATAGATGCTGCCGGCGTGATGATGGTATTGAGAGGCAGAGGAGTGAGACGGTCCCCAGGGGGTGGATAAATATAAATGTTCAGGTAATGAAGCAGCTAATAATCACTATTATTATTATCACTTAACTACTGTTAATTATGGACATGATAATTATTTGCGAGCAAACATTTCAACATGGAGCTTTTGCAAACAAACAGGAACAAAATTAATCTTCATAACTACACAGACTGAAACCAGTCTATTAATTCAGGATGTGTGATGACAAAACAGGTCAAAAAACAGAAACACTCTGTAGACAGACAGAAACACTCTGTAGACAGACAGAAACACTCTGTAGACAGACAGAAACACTCTCTAGACAGACAGAAACACTCTCTAGACAAACACAAACACTCTCTAGACAAACACAAACACTCTCTAGACAAACACAAACACTCTGTAGACAAACAGAAACACTCTGTAGACAAACAGAAACACTCTGTAGACAGACAGAAACACTCTGTAGACAAACACAAACACTCTGTAGACAAACACAAACACTCTGTAGACAAATATAAACAATCTGTGGTTTAACGTTTAATCTGAAATATGAGGGTCTGTAAATGTGTCACATGACTGCTGTGAATCAGAAGAGGCGAGACTTAGACGGGTCTGGTCAAAAGGAATCCACACATGACCCACGACTCGAATCAGTTTCACTTATCGCAAACCTAGTTTCAGTTCAATCACTGATTTGAGTATTGAAAGTCAGGTAAAATGTTTTCCATGCAGAAGCAGAGAAGTGAAAAGCCAAAGTCTCAAAAGTTTCAAAGAGCAACAAATTACATAAGTTCAGCTTTTCCTTGTTGGGTCTGGGCACACCGCTATAGCCATCGGATCTGCTGTTCAACCTACGACCCTTGCCTTCTGAGCCTGGTTCTTAGATATAGTTGGACAGAGCTTCACATATCTAACATTTTAACAATCCCCATAGAAACAGGAGTTAGCATTAGAGACACAGGGTGGGGGGGGGGGGCTAGAGGGGGTGATATGAAGACAGAGAGCCGTAAACACCCCCCCTCTTCTCTGAGCCCTAGATATACAGCGGTTTACTGAGCAACAGTACCTAGAAGGTAACTAACAGCTAACACACACATTTGTTTTATAGTTCAGTCCAAAAGTCCAGAAGTGCAGGCACTACAGCTAAACTATTTTATAAACCATATCCCCTACATAGAGCACTATATTATAAACCCTATTCCCTACATAGAGCACTATATTATAAATGCTATTCCCTACATAGAGCACTATATTATAAATGCTATTCCCTACATAGAGCACTATATTATAAACCCTATTCCCTAGATAGAGCACTATATTATAAACGCTATTCCCTACATACAGCACTATATTATAAACCCTATTCCCTACATAGAGCACTAAATTATAAACCCTATTCCCTACATACAGCACTATATTATAAACCCTATTCCCTACATTGAGCACTATATTATAAACCCTATTCCCTACATAGAGCACTATATTATAAATGCTATTCCCTACATAGAGCACTATATTATAAATGCTATTCCCTACATAGAGCACTATATTATAAACCCTATTCCCTAGATAGAGCACTATATTATAAACCCTATTCCCTAGATAGAGCACTATATTATAAACGCTATTCCCTACATACAGCACTATATTATAAACCCTATTCCCTACATAGAGCACTATATTATAAACCCTATTCCCTACATAGAGCACTATATTATAAACCCTATTCCCTACATTGAGCACTATATTAGAAACCCTATTCCCTACATAGAGCACTATATTATAAACCCTATTCCCTACATAAAGCACTATATTATAAACCCTATTCCCTACATAGAGCACTATATTATAAACCCTATTCCCTACATAAAGCACTATATTATAAACCCTATTCCCTACATAGAGCACTATATTATAAACCCTATTCCCTACATAAAGCACTATATTATAAACCCTATTCCCTACATAGAGCACTATATTATAAACCCTATTCCCTACATAGAGCACTATTTATAGACCCCTATACACGACAGAGCACTATTTTATAAAACCCTATATAGGACATACAGCACTATTTTATAAACCCCTATATAGGACATACAGCACTATTTTATAAACCCCTATATACACGACATAGAGCTCTATTTTATAAACCCCTATATACGACATAGAGCACTATTTTATAAAACCCTATATAGGACATACAGCACTATTTTATAAACCCCTATATAGGACATACAGCACTATTTTATAAACCCCTATATACGACATAGAGCACTATTTCATAAACCCCTATACACGATAGATTCTGGACGATAGCAGAGGTAATTATTTATTCCAGAGACGTTCTGAGCACAATATAAAAACTATGCAACATCAGCGCCCTTCAGTCCAGGAATATTGTCAGTACCACAATCTCCCACAAACGGAGCAAGTGGTTTACAATGTGGAATATTGGAACCTGGCGTGTGGTGAAGGGCGTACGTATGAGTTCCTGATCAGAACACAAACCGGACCAGTAGGGACCCATCTGCCTGGTTATACGGTAGGAACTGTTTAATTGACCTGGGTGACAGTACCAGAGTCTGTGTGTGGGTCCACAAGGCCGTTATCCACAGGTTATCTGAAGCCTGAGGGTAGATTAACTCAATTCAGACCCACCACAGTCACACTGAGTGGAACAGACTATCAATGTGTTGATTAAAACACACACACACACATCTGATCAATGTACTAGTTTACAGCAAAAGGGAGGGTAGGGAGAGATAGAGGGATGTGACACATCTGTCTATGTCTGTGTGTGTGAGTCTGTGTGTGTGAGTCTGTGTGTGGTGGTCTGCGTGTGTGGGGGTCTGCGTGTGTGAGGGTCTGCGTGTGTGGGGGTCTGCGTGTGTGGGGGTCTGCGTGTGTGGGTCTGCGTGTGTGGGTCTGCGTGTGTAGGTCTGCGTGTGTAGGTCTGCGTGTGTGGGTCTGCGTGTGCGGGTCTGCGGTGTCTGCGTGTGTGGGGGTCTGCGTGTGTGGGGGTGTGGGTCTGCGTGTGTGGGTCTGCGTGTGTGGGTCTGCGTGTGTGGGTCTGCGTGTGTGGGTCTGCGTGTGTGGGTCTGCGTGTGTGGGTCTGCGTGTGTGGGTCTGCGTGTGTGGGTCTGCGTGTGTGGGTCTGCGTGTGTGGGTCTGCGTGTGTGGGTCTGCGTGTGGGTCTGCGGTGTGGGTCTGCGTGTGTGGGTCTGCGTGTGGGTCTGGTGGGTCTGCGTGTGTGGGTCTGCGTGTGTGGGTCTGCGTGTGTGGGTCTGCGTGTGTGGGTCTGCGTGTGGGTCTGCGTGTGTGGGTCTGCGTGTGTGGGTCTGCGTGTGTGGGTCTGCGTGTGGGTCTGCGGTCTGCGTGTGGGTCTGCGTGTGTGGGTCTGCGTGTGTGGGTCTGCGTGTGTGGGTCTGCGTGTGTGGGTCTGCGTGTGTAGGTCTGTGTGTGTGTAGGTCTGCGTGTGTGGGTCTGCGTGTGCAGGTCTGTGTGTGTGTAGGTCTGCGTGTGTGGGTCTGCGTGTGTGGGTCTGCGTGTGTCTTACTAAATTGTGACTCATAATTCAGCATCTTTTCCATACACACTCAATTTGCTGTGTCAAGTGATGGTCCCAATAGCCCTGGCTCCCTTTCTATTAACACACTGGCCTACGCTAGTGGGTGTGTGTGTGTGGATACAGCCCAGTTGTAAATCTGCGAGGAACTATTTCCTCCCACTGACCGCCCTGGTCACACTGCCTCGTTTAAGCTGAGTGATGGGGTCACACACACACACACACACACACCACACCACACACACACACACACACACACACACATTTGTCTCCTTAGATATTAAGCACTGATCCAATGTCTATGCTCGTCTCCTTGTCTCACGTCTCCCCCTCCATCAACCTTCTCCTACTCTCTTCTAAACGTACTGTAGTGGTAATTATTACCAAAGCCAGACATCCTTACCAAAACACTTGTTTTTCATTGTCTGGTCTGGAAAGAGTTTCTTTGTAGTTATAACATGTAATTCCTGCCTCCTGGGCATTTGTGAGCAGTGGAAAGAAGAAAGCCATTTGTTCCTTATTAAGATATAACTGCACAGTGAGTATATAAAGAATGTGTGTGTGTAATTAACCAGGGGCCGACTGTGACCAGAAATAAGCCCTGGCATCCCGAAGACACAGGGCCCTATCATCAAAAAAATGTATCGGCCCATCTGACATTTGCCTAAATTGCCAGACGATCAGTGCATTCCTGACATGGAGCGTCTCCTAACTGTTCACTGAAACACAAGTGAACCTAATGTTCCCTGTCATCTCCCCAGGGCCCTATCTGGACAGACTTTACAGACGTTTTATAAACACCCGTGTTTGAATCCACATAGTGGTTTTGTTTGCTATTCATATACACATTAGATCAGAGAAAAGTTCACTTTACAGTGGAAATAAAGCTAACGCAGCTCGTAGGTAATAACTGAGTTGGCAGCTTTATTACATGACCCCAGTTGAGAATCATTTAAACCCAGACTCGGCAGGCCGAATTCTTCATCCACCATGTGACCAGAAGGTCAGGGGGTTTGATTCCTGTCGTGTCGCGGTAAGAAAAATAAGCTTTTAAATGCATGTCAAGTGTAGGAGGTGCTTAACTGGGGGAAATGAAAAATGTAATGCAAAAAAATATTCCAGAGTTTACTCAGATTGGTTAAAAAATTAAAACATGACACACTCACTCAGTTCCGTATACATACACACACACACACACTAATGAGCCAAAACATTATGACCAAAATGCCTAATATGTTGTCGGCCCTCCGGGTGCCGGAAAAACAGCACCGACCCGCCTAGGCATGGACTTTACGAGTCTGTGTCCTGTGGTATCTGGCACCAAGACCATAGCAGCATGTTTCCTTCTGTCACAGAAACACAGTTTAGATCTGATGTGTGTGGCAATGTGTGAGTTTATGTGTGGTAATGTATGAGTTTGTGTGTGGTAATGTGTGAGTTTGTGTGTGGTTGTGTGTCCAATGACTGTATACAGGATGTCTCTGCAATTGTGTGTGTGTGTGTGTGTGTGAGAGCATGGTTACATGCAGTCTTCCTCTCTTTTCAGTCTCTCCACTCCTCTCAATTCAAATCAATTCAATAAACTTTATTGACATGGAAAGTTCGATTTACATTTTCTGAGTAAACATCCAACAAAGGGGGTTGAGTTTAACACAAGGATCTCTTTCTCTTTTTCACTTTCTCTTTTTCATTAAGTAAACAGATACCTTGGTAGCAGCAAACACATGCTCCAGTTCAGTGTAGATGGAGAGAGACAGCTGACAGATGATGAGAATAGTTGGATGAAGACAGACGGGGAGAGAGGAGGTGGATGAGGACAGACGGGGAGAGAAGAGGTGGATGAGGACAGACGGGGAGAGAAGAGGTGGATGAGGACAGACGGGGAGAGAGGAGGTGGATGAAGACGGACAGGGAGAGAAGAGGTGGATGAGGACAGACGGGGAGAGAAGAGGTGGATGAGGACAGACGGGGAGAGAAGAGGTGGATGAGGACAGACGGGGAGAGAGGAGGTGGATGAAGACGGACAGGGAGAGAAGAGGTGGATGAGGACAGACGGGGAGAGAAGAGGTGGATGAGGACAGACGGGGAGAGAGGAGGTGGATGAGGACAGACAGGGAGAGAAGAGGTGGATGAGGACAGACGGGGAGAGAAGAGGTGGATGAGGACAGACGGGGAGAGAAGAGGTGGATGAGGACAGACAGAGAGATAGGAGGTGGATGAGGACAGACGGGGAGAGAGGAGGTGGATGAGGACAGACAGGGAGAGAAGAGGTGGATGAGGACAGACGGGGAGAGAAGAGGTGGATGAGGACAGACGGGGAGAGAAGAGGTGGATGAGGACAGACAGAGAGATAGGAGGTGGATGAGGACAGACGGGGAGAGAAGAGGTGGATGAGGACAGACGGGGAGAGAAGAGG
Organism: Dallia pectoralis; assembly: GCA_029465975.1. Lineage (NCBI taxonomy): Eukaryota > Metazoa > Chordata > Actinopteri > Esociformes > Umbridae > Dallia > Dallia pectoralis. Next base: position 2,816,166 of record CM055757.1, on the reverse strand, counting down.
TGGATGAGGACAGACGGGGAGAGAAGAGGTGGATGAGGACAGACAGGGAGAGAAGAGGTGGATGAGGACAGACGGGGAGAGAAGAGGTGGATGAGGACAGACGGGGAGAGAGGAGGTGGATGAAGACGGACAGGGAGAGAAGAGGTGGATGAGGACAGACGGGGAGAGAAGAGGTGGATGAGGACAGACGGGGAGAGAAGAGGTGGATGAGGACAGACGGGGAGAGAGGAGGTGGATGAAGACGGACAGGGAGAGAAGAGGTGGATGAGGACAGACGGGGAGAGAAGAGGTGGATGAGGACAGACGGGGAGAGAGGAGGTGGATGAGGACAGACAGGGAGAGAAGAGGTGGATGAGGACAGACGGGGAGAGAAGAGGTGGATGAGGACAGACGGGGAGAGAAGAGGTGGATGAGGACAGACAGAGAGATAGGAGGTGGATGAGGACAGACGGGGAGAGAAGAGGTGGATGAGGACAGACGGGGAGAGAAGAGGTGGATGAGGACAGACGGGGAGAGAAGAGGTGGATGAGGACAGACAGGGAGAGAAGAGGTGGATGAGGACAGACGGGGAGAGAAGAGGTGGATGAGGACAGACGGGGAGAGAAGAGGTGGATGAGGACAGACAGGGAGAGAAGAGGTGGATGAGGACAGACGGGGAGAGAAGAGGTGGATGAGGACAGACGGGGAGAGAAGAGGTGGATGAGGACAGACAGAGAGATAGGAGGTGGATGAGGACAGACGGGGAGAGAAGAGGTGGATGAGGACAGACAGGGAAATGAGGTTTATGAAGACAGAGGGAGGAGGTGGATAATTATCTTGTACTGTAGCTCCACAAAGAACACCTTATAACAGCGCTGGACAAAGACAGCAAGGACCAGACAGACTGAATCTACCAATACAGGACCAGACTGGCTGAATCCACCAATACAGGACCAGACTGAATGAATCCACCAATACAGGACCAGACATACTGAATCTACCAATACAGGACCAGACTGGCTGAATCCACCAATACAGGACCAGACTGAATGAATCCACCAATACAGGACCAGACATACTGAATCCACCAATACAGGACCAGACTGAATGAATCCACCAATACAGGACCAGACTGAATGAATCCACCAATACAGGACCAGACAGACTGAATCTACCAATACAGGACCAGACTGGCTGAATCCACCAATACAGGACCAGACTGAATGAATCCACCAATACAGGACCAGACTGAATGAATCCACCAATACAGGACCAGACTGAATGAATCCACCAATACAGGACCAGACAGACTGAATCCACCAATACAGGACCAGACTGGCTGAATCCACCAATGCAGGACCAGACAGACTGAATCCACCAATGCAGGACCAGACAGACTGAATCCACCAATGCAGGACCAGACAGACTGAATCCACCAATACAGGACCAGACTGAATGAATCCACCAATACAGGACCAGACAGACTGAATCCACCAATACAGGACCAGACTGGCTGAATCCACCAATACAGGACCAGACTGGCTGAATCCACCAATACCGGACCAGACAGACTGAATCCACCAATACCGGACCAGACTGGCTGAATCCACCAATAGCGGACCAGACAGACTGAATCTACCAATACCGGACCAGTCAGACTGAATCCACCAATACAGGACCAGACAGACTGAATCCACCAATACAGGACCAGACAGACTGAATCCACCAATGCAGGACCAGACAGACTGAATCCACCAATGCAGGACCAGACAGACTGAATCCACCAATACAGGACCAGACAGACTGAATCCACCAATACAGGACCAGTCAGACTGAATCCACCAATACAGGACCAGACAGACTGAATCCACCAATGCAGGACCAGACAGACTGAATCCACCAATGCAGGACCAGACAGACTGAATCCACCAATGCAGGACCAGACAGACTGAATCCACCAATACAGGACCAGACAGACTGAATCCACCAATACAGGACCAGACAGACTGAATCCACCAATACAGGACCAGACAGACTGAATCCACCAATACCGGACCAGACCGACTGAATTCCCACCTCAGAGGAGAGGGATTTACAGTAGGCTATACCCACCTCAGAGGAGGGATTTACAGTATACCCACCTCCAAAAAGATGACTGACCGTATAGGCCTACCCAACTCTAATTAATCAGACTCAGTAGCCATCAATCTACAGGGCTTGAATTTCAGTGCGGGATTGCGCATAATTTAAACAATTCCCTCAAGGTTAGTTTTTATAGGGCGAGAAATTCCCGCACAAACATATCTGCTTCATCTCAGACTGAGGTAAAGTTAAAGTTGGTTGGATATTCGATATTGGATATTCAACGGATGTCGGAGGCCGAGATCAGGTCCGGTTTTCCCGCAAGCAGACACACTACACCCGGGTGATCCGCGGACAGAAACCTCCGCCAGCTTATAGTTAGGGACCGTCTATAAAGTACAAGTCTCAACGTTATTAATTCAATAGCTGTTTAAGCAATCAGATTGTTTAATAGAGTACACCCACATTTTGCACAGCTTTTTCTAAGGAAATGGTGTAAGACACGGTTAATAAACATTAAAAAAAAATATTATAGCTAGCTATAATTAGCAATAGAGAACCAGACAATGTTTTTGATAAAAGGCACTTCCCTGAGAATTGAACTTAATAAATGTGAAAAAGACACCTTAATGTCCCCGTTTGTCATTCTGTAGAGCAAAGCAGATGAGAGTAGATCATGACCAGAAACCCGATTAGAAATCATTATGGATAAAATCGATTTTGAATCGAAAATCGATTTTGAATCGAAAATCGATTTTGAATCAAATCGTGGCCTCAAGAATCGGAATCGAATCGTGAGATGGTAAAAGATTCCCACCCCTAGTCAATAGTAAACAAAAGAGAAGGAGAAAGACCAGCACACACCTGTGTATAGCCCTACTGCAGACCTTTGATCCAGCACACATGTGGCTGTTATACGAGACTGTTACAAACCTTCACCCCAGCCAGATGAGGCTGTTACATCTACATGCAGACCTTCACCCTAGCCAGATGAGGCTGTTACATTACATCCAGACCTTCACCCCAGCCAGATGAGGCTGTTACATCTACATGCAGACCTTCACCCCAGCCAGATGAGGCTGTTACATTACATGCAGACCTTCACCCCAGCCAGATGAGGCTGTTACATCTACATGCAGACCTTCACCCCAGCCAGATGAGGCTGTTACATTACATGCAGACCTTCACCCCAGCCAGATGAGGCTGTTACATTACATGCAGACCTTCACCCCAGCCAGATGAGGCTGTTACATTACATCCAGACCTTCACCCCAGCCAGATGAGGCTGTTACATCTACATGCAGACCTTCACCCCAGCCAGATGAGGCTGTTACATCTACATGCAGACCTTCACCCCAGCCAGATGAGGCTGTTACATCTACATGCAGACCTTCACCCCAGCCAGATGAGGCTGTTACATCTACATGCAGACCTTCACCCTAGCCAGATGAGGCTGTTACATTACATCTAGACCTTCACCCCAGCCAGATGAGGCTGTTACATTACATGCAGACCTTCACCCCAGCCAGATGAGGCTGTTACATCTACATGCAGACCTTCACCCCAGCCAGATGAGGCTGTTACATCTACATGCAGACCTTCACCCTAGCCAGATGAGGCTGTTACATTACATCCAGACCTTCACCCCAGCCAGATGAGGCTGTTACACTACATGCAGACCTTCACCCCAGCCAGATGAGGCTGTTACATCTACATGCAGAACTTCACCCTAGCCAGATGAGGCTGTTACATTACATCCAGACCTTCACCCCAGCCAGATGAGGCTGTTACATCTACATGCAGACCTTCACCCCAGCCAGATGAGGCTGTTACATTACATGCAGACCTTCACCCCAGCCACAGAGCCGGCCGTGCTCTTTCAGGCTGAGACAGTTACGGTTGGAATGCAGTGAACAATCATTCATCCTGGAATTGAATGACTCGTGGAATCAATTAAAATCTTATCAACCCCCTGGCGCATTGAGGTGAGGAGGGGCTGGGGAATGTGGGAGGCTTCATGCCTGCAGGAGGAGCAGGGGGAGTGTCCTGTCTGTGGTATTGAAGCGGGGGCGGGGCTTACCAGCAGGCAGCAGGGGCAAACTGAAGGTACAACAGCTCAGTTCCTTATAAGGACAAGCCTGGACAAATTAGCCCTAAGCACTCAGCCACACAGTCACCTAGCCATTTAGTCTGTCAGCCAATCAGTTGGTCGGACTGTTAACCTGCCAGTCAGTCAGTCGACCTGACTGCAAGCCAGCCAGCCAGTTAGACCGCCACTTGGTCAGTCATTTGGTCAGTTAAGCCAGTCAGGCAGTGTGTCACTTTAACCAGTCAGGGTGAATACAGACCAAAGCCTACAGTCACAATAATAAACCATTTTGGGTTCTGGCTACAGCAACACAGGAAGTCTATTGTAGGTGATCAGACTATGATTCTGTAAATTGAAATATACAGAGGGGGAGTTTAGGGGAGAAAGGAAGAGTGACAGAGACAGAAGGATTCTGTCCCAAAATCCCAGAGCACAAAAATGCTTAATCACTGAACCTTACATTGTTGTCTTATTCAGAGAGAGTGAGGGGTGCTGCCAGTCAAACCTCTTTATTGGAGAACTCGTGGATGTATTAGTTCAATTGTAACGAATCTAATGTACACAGTACACACTCATTTGAAAAAGCTTTGAGTGTTCCCATGTTTTAAATCTGTGACAATGTTCCAACCAGGATTTATGGAAAACCAGGGAATACTCAAGACACTATTTTGCAACACGGCTTCCCGGAGCCTGTTTTCTCCGACACACCTGACTGAGAAGAGACATTCAGATTCCCCAGATAAGGAGAGAGCCTATATAGCTGACAGTCAAGTTAAGACATGCTGAGTGCAACCCGAGTCAGCTCAAAGAAGCAATGTGTGCAAGAGTCACATCAGGAGTGCTTCCAGGGATATGACAGGAAAAATCAGAAGTGCTTCCAGAGATATGACAGGAAAAATCAGGGGTTCTTGCAGAAATACGACAGGAAAAATCAGGGGGTTTTCCAAAAATATGATAGAAAAAATTAGGAGTGCTTCCAAAAATATGATAGGAAAAATCAGGGGTTGTTGCAGAGAAGCAAGACATACTAGACATTATGAGTGTGTCGGAAATGGCAATGTTAAATTTAGGCACTTTTTTGACCCCATCCCGGTGGCCTCGTCTCAGACAACACTGAAGACTAAAGGAAAGTGTCATTAAACGCTTACAACAGCAACAAGTAACGTTCACAGAGTTTCTCTGTGTGTGTGTTAGGGAAATACGCAGTCCGGTCAAAGGCAGACCGGCCTTTAGAAGTGCCTCCCATCCCATAATGAATGTTTGTTGTCTAGTCAGAGCGTTGTACAATGGCTCACTTATCTGTATCATACTGTCAACACAGGAAACAATGGTGTGACCGTCTCCCAAGAGGGTCCCCCCCCCAAAACAACACCTCCACTGCAGCTTTACTCTACCCACTGTTGATGTGTTGGCTGTCATTTGATGCGACGTCAAATTAGTATTATTAAATGTGTTTTGGTCAACACTGCTTCAACACTGTATACATGTTCTTGGGTGGCCCAGTCTTCCAGGGCCTGCAATGCTATAGCGTGGTTGTAGTGCTATAATGTGTGCATTCCATGTTTATAATGCCTGACATTAGGGGAGAACAGGGACAGTTGTAACAAGGGAAGGTTGTAACACCTTGAACAGAATCAATCCATAGTGATTACACTCACTCTGCACATGCTCAGTTAGATTGTCTTCTTGCTCACAAAAAAAGAGCCACATTCGAAACTTCCAAAGTTATCAGCAAAAGTCGGGTTTTTAGGTAAAATGTTAACTTTTCTGTCTGATGTGGGTTTTTTTTATAAAAACCTGAGATCAAATGTATAGAAATCTAAACTAGTTTTTATTAGAATCGCTATAAGCTAAAAATTGATATAACTTACATAACATACTGGGACAGTTGTAACACCACTCCAAAGTAAAGGTTAACGAGAAAATTCAGGACTCATCTGATGAAGTTCGCTTTGTGTGCCTGGAGAGCTACTCTAGGCATAGGGAGGTTCTGGTCCTGTTAAACCTGGGCTTTCAAATGACACATACACAGTCCGTGCACAAGGACTGCACAGTTGGAAGTGTCCTTTACACTTGCCACAACTGCGAGTCGGAATGATTCCATCAATGTGGACCCCCCCAGATCCTAATTTGCTCTCTCTTGTTGCGATCTCTTGTTGATGATGCGTTTTCTACCCATTGAATATTTTCTATGCAGTCTAATTTGACGGCTTTCCTTTGTTTGTCTTGTAGTGTGAAAAAAGCTTATCCTCATGACAATGAATGTAGTATATTTTAGACATTACAACCGCCCCCTGAAGTAAATGTATTAAAATACATTTTGCAACCTGTACATATTTCATAAACCCTTTGTTTCAGTAGTTGACTCATTGAAGTTGGTAATATAGCAAATTGGCTATTCCAGTGTAAACGTTTATGGATTTATGGGGGAAAAATCACAAAAACTGTTCCAACTGTCCCCGCTCTCCCCTACTGCTTGTTATGCCATGTTTGGTCTACAGGCTAGTTTGTGTAAACTCAACTGACTGCATCTAAACTATGAACATGACTCCGTTAATAAATTGTGAGGTTTATATAGTGACCTCATACTTTGCTCTCAACAAACTGTCAGATTCATAGGATGGGCAGGGAAATTGGCCAGAGGACTCTCATTCATGCCCTGTTCCTTGAAGCTGACCCGAGACACTGTGCTCACACTTACCATAGCAGCCTACTGCTATATGGATTTTATTGATAAAACTTAACGGTACCTTAATAAAATCCTAATAGCACTAGGCTGCTATGGCACCTATGAGCACAGTGTCTCAGGGTGCTTCGAAATGATTTACGTGTGACCCCTGACCTTGAATAGCCACGCGGGTGATACCCTTTTTTTTATCGCTCAAACCGGTAGCAGTCTGGCAGTGACTAAATCATTCAGGAAACTGGAAGCCGAACATTTCAAAGCAGCGAGAGAGAAAAAACGACAGGGAAAAGTTTTTCCAACGGCGGCAGCTTCAACCAAGGGGGTTTGATTATTACCATTTTAGGGCACGCTCGCTCCTATCCAGGCCCAACCCTAACCACATCGCTTACTCAGATTCCACAGGCTTTTTCTTCCCTATTTTTTTTTTAAAGCAAAAGGGAAAAGTGTAGGAGAGGGAGAGAGGGAGCGAAGAATGTTTCACCCATTCTCTAAAAACCTCTATTTGAATGACTACAGCGCAACTCAGTCTATTGCAGAAGGTCCATTCATAAGCCACTTGGGCAATGCGTCTAAACCAACCAAATGCAGGCCTGTGTTATTCTGTCTAACCATACAGCAAAATAGGACGTGATCAACGAACAGAACAATAATTATATAGTTCCCATCCACTGAGCTGGGTTGAACCGGAAGAGCCTATGAATTAAGGGGTGCAGGCTGGAGGAACAAGGCCATGATACAGCATTATATTGACATGACACAGCATTATATTGACATGATACAGCATTATATTGACATGATACAGCATTATATTGACATGATACAGCATTATATTGACATGACACAGCATTATATTGACATGACACAGCATTATATTGACATGACACAGCATTATATTGACATGACACAGCATTATATTGACATGACACAGCATTATATTGACATGACACAGCATTATATTGACATGACACAGCATTATATTGACATGACACAGCATTATATTGACATGACACAGCATTATATTGACATGACACAGCATTATATTGACATGACACAGCATTATATTGACATGACACAGCATTATATTGACATGACACAGCATTATATTGACATGATACAGCATTATATTGACATGACACAGCATTATATTGACATGACACAGCATTATATTGACATGATACAGCATTATATTGACATGACACAGCATTATATTGACATGACACAGCATTATATTGACATGACACAGCATTATATTGACATGACACAGCATTATATTGACATGACACAGCATTATATTGACATGATACAGCAGTATATTGATACAGCATTATATTGACATGATACAGCATTATATTGACATGATACAGCATTATATTGATACAGCATTATATTGACATGATACAGCATTATATTGACATGATACAGCATTATATTGACATGATACAGCATTATATTGACATGATACAGCATTATATTGACATGATACAGCATTATATTGACATGATACAGCATTATATTGACATGATACAGCATTATATTGACATGATACAGCATTATATTGACATGATACAGTATTATATTGACATGATACAGCATTATATTGATATGCTATACAGCATTATATTGATATGATACAGCATTATATTGACATGATACAGCATTATATTGACATGATACAGCATTATATTGACATGATACAGCATTATATTGATACAGCATTATATTGATACAGCATTATATTGACATGCTATACAGCATTATATTGACATGCTATACAGCATTATATTGACATGACACAGCATTATATTGACATGACACAGCATTATATTGACATGACACAGCATTATATTGACATGACACAGCATTATATTGACATGACACAGCATTATATTGACATGATACATCAATATATTGACATGATACAGCATTATATTGACACGATACAGCATTATACTGACACGATAAAGCATTATATTGACACGATAAAGCATTATATTGACACGATAAAGCATTATATTGACACGATAAAGCATTATATTGACATGATAAAGCATTATATTGACATGATACAGCATTATATTGACATGATACAGCATTATATTGACATGATACAGCAGTATATTGTAGGAGCGCATGTCTGACATCTGTTGCTCCAGGTGGGCGGACTATTTCCAGTATTAATAGTTTTATTTGTACGGGGGATGGGTGGGTGTAGGGGGGATTAGACTATTCCTATTTCCAGTATACATAGTTTTATTTGTAGGGGGAATGGGTGGGGGTACGGGAGATTAGACTATTCCTCCGTGCTACTGGAACTATATGCTCTTCAGGTGGCCAAACAAGTCCGAATCAGTCACTTTTTTTCTCTAGTCAACAACAGAACAGCTTCCAGTGAGCCTGGAGTGATTAGAGAAAAGCTTGTGGTGTGTTCCCAAGACCACACTCGAGACTGGGTAAATTAGTGTAGTTTATACTTCACATAAAATAAACATCTAGTGTCATGGCCCATATATGTTGGACTATAATCTCCCTATAGTTCCCATCATTCAACCAGCAGTATCCATTTCTAAATATCCTACAGGTTGCCTGGTTACCGAGACGAATTGTCAAATGTACTCACCTTTCTCTGTTGTTTCTCCCAGGCCGGGTCCAGCAGCATATCCCGGTCCCAGTCATCCTCCTGGGGCATGTACTTGGCTTCATCTCCGTCATACGGGTCCATGTCGAAATTAGGCATGGATTTGGCTCCGTTGCACTCCTTTATTACCTCGGGAAACTATACTGAAGCGGTGGACCCGGGGGTTGCTGTTACCGCAGTTGGTTACCGTATCCGGTACTCTCGCGCGACCAGAACCGTATGGATGAAATTAACGGTCGCCCTGCTTCACTGTATCTTTCTCGCAGCTGACTCTTTCCTTCCTTCTCTATCTCTCTTTCCCTCCCTCTCTCTCAACTAACACAACCCCCTCGCCTTCTGTCTTTCTTCTCCTATGTATCTATTTTTCCTCCACCCACCGAGCTGGAGCGATAAGTAGGCAGTTCCCTGGACGCCGCTCCCCACAGAAGCAAAACTTCGCTTTAGTGAAGAAAAAACAAACCCGAAGCCAAAATGTGCATCGCGATTGGACACTTGGTCCTATCAAGCCCGCCCACCGAACGAAACTACAAACATGATTGGCTGTGGCAGCTGTCAGTGCAGAGACTTAATAAAGTAAGTGACTGTGTTTTGCATTAACATCGGTTGTGCGGCTGTGGACATGCGGGTAGTAAGATTAACATTATGCTAGTGTTTTGAAATAATGTCATTTTGGACTTAAATGCGTAACGCGAGCAACATATTAAGTTATTAGCGTCATTACCAACCAAGGACAACAGCGCAGATCCCAGTGTGCCTGAAGGCTATATTTTTTTCTTCAGAAGCCCGAATTTGCCACCTGGAGGAGAAGACCACGCCCATCGTCGTCATCAATCATACAGATAAATGGATACGCCCTGGCACCCTCTAGACACGCACACGCACACAGAAAGATGTAGCCTGGTGTGGTCCAGCAATCAGTCTATACGTCTGCCCTCAGCCCATGTACCGCTGCAGCATGGATTCAATTATGGTCCACTGAAATTAACACAATTGCTTTGACACCTCTGTCAATAAATCAGAACATGCCATAATAAAACACTACCGAAAAGTTTGAGGTCACTTAGAGACGTTCATGTTTTGCATGAAACCATACATGAATAAAGTTTTAATAGTATAATAAAATAACTTATTTAGTAAGAACTATAGTTATTGACAAGTTCATAAATAATTATTTTTACACTTTGCAATTGTCAAAGTATCCTCCAATTTCCTCCTACAACAGGACAATGACCCAAAGCACAGCTCTAAACTATGGAAGAACTATTTAGGGAAGAAGCAGTCAGCTGGTTTTCTGTCTATAATAGAATGCCACAGTCATCGGATCTCAACCCTATTGAGCAGTTGTGGTAGCAGCTTGATTGTATGGTACATTTCATGGACATTTTTACGTGACCCAGAGCGTTTGAACAGTGGGGTATGTTATTTTAATGGACAAAAAAGGTAATTAAAAATTATATTAACGTAAATAAAAACCCTGATCCCTGGCATTGCAAGCACCTACAATCAAAGACTCCATGATGCGACAATAATTAATAAATGACATTGAGATCTGATATATATTAGCCTCAATGGGCCTCCATGTCAGGCATACCGTTTGTTACACGTTTATATCCCCAGCGCAGCTATTGGGACTTTGCCCAATGTAGGATGCGGCCTTTCGGATGGAATGATAAAGAAGTATCATGGACTCGTCATGGTCACAAAATAACACATGTTCCTTCATGGCACTTAATCATCCGCCGTTTTAATGGCATAAACCCTCTGTGCCTTCTGACCCAAGGTTGGTGCCAGAAAAATGGTTGTGCTGAGTTTCCCTGGTGTTAGTTATGCTAAAGTGAAGTGCTTAGGTGTCTACAATATTAAATCGCTATTCCGAAATCAACAGGGAACTTCATTTTCAGGTCTTTTTAACTGTATAGTGGAAGCAATTTTTACAAACACATTCAATTGGTTGTTGTGATACGATTTCGATATTATTTGTAGAGTATCCTTATCTATCCTCCACATTGCCCCAATATGAAATTGTATAAACGTTACAATAAATGACTTAGTGTTGCTCTTGATAGCTGTGATCTCGTCATTCATCGTAGACAGCTCATGTTTCTGTGCCACAACCGTGCTTCATATAAACACACAGAGCCATGGCTGGACTTTCTCTCTACCTTGTAAGGTAAAGCCACATACTGTAAATCCTGACTGCGTGGAGGCCTCTCTCTCTCTAATGGGGAAGACCACATAGTACATTGGGTAGTCCTGGACTCTCAGAGACTCGAATAGTTCCTAGTGGCTTCGTGAAGCTCAAGCACTCTTCCTTATATGGACAAACATCCAAGCCGGTGAATGTTTGGGAAAGTGATGTCACAGATATTAAGAGCGATGAGCAGGCTGTAGCCTGCCAACCCACTGATCTGTGTTTAAAGAGGCAGAGTTCCTTTCAAAGCGGGGTGTGAGTGAGTGCTGTGCGGGCAGGCATAGGAGGAACTCGCTGCCAAACATCCAGAGACAGTGGACTACAATACAGTCTGCAAAATGGTTAAGATATAAAGGAGTTCAAAGGAGATCTAAAAGTTAAAGTATTCAACAATAGTGCACATTACAGAATGAGGAAGCAGAGTAACGGATTTATGAAGGCAAACATCATTTTCTTTGGGTTCATTTTAAATTAAAGTGATTAATGATCACCATTTGAACCAGTAAATTTTTGTCCTGCTGGAGGCGGAGCACGACGACGATTCCAGGGCTATTTTAAGCTCCTCACAAAACACCTATTCAAGAAAAACCTCTGGAAATAGTAAAACAATGAGCTAGCGGTTATTACTCTCTAAAATAGAAGCTGTGCCAAGACTGTTTAACTGTAGTCTAGACACTACTCAAGGCATTCCAACCATTTGGGAAATTCTAAATTCATCCTTTAGTTGCCAAGGGTCATTCCTTGAATGGGATAACTGAGAATACACAGACAAAGACTAAGCTTGGCTTAAATAAGGCACAGCCTACCGCGTTTTATTTTATTTTGAACACAAATATTTCGCAATTTTCTAATAAAATATATAAGTAACCACAGTCATATCGGGTTCTTTGCCAATGAGTTGTGGTAGCCTTGGGAAAGAGTTTTTTCTTCCTGATTAAGCCGTAGTCCTTAGTCACCCAGAAAGCCGTCACTGTACACGTTAACTGTCTTTAACTTCTCACTTATGCCATGCCTGTTTTGTACAGTCGATCTTCCTCAACTGCATTGCTGTGATACCCATTTACATTATTGAATTATTCTATTTGCCCAGGCATGCTCAAATGCTCTTTCCCCCAAATCCACAGTCATATAATCTGCGTACACAAATGACATACCTGCTAGATACACTTTAATCTTTTTACATTCTGTATGTAGACACTCCTTTGTATTTTTATATACCGGCAGTTGTTACTGCCATATCAATGCTGCTAGACTTACCTACATACCTCTCCATCTGTATATTGACTCCCCACTTGATTCTGTATTGCCTTATGTCTCATTGCTATTTGCAGTCTTGTGTTCTGTGTATTTATTGTGTAAATCTATGTTGTCTTGCACATTTTTCTTCACCTTATCTTGGCCAGTTCGCTGTTGCAAATAAGAATTTGTTCTGAATAGGCCTACCTGGTTAAATTAAGACAAAAAATAAAAGTCCCAGATCAAACACTATCCCATCCATAGTGCACTACTTTTGACCAAGACCCCATGGGTTTCCCTACAGACTCTATCAAAAGCAGTTTACTATAAAGGGATTAGAGTGCTATTTGAGACAGCTACAGGTAAGTGGGAGATTACACTTAGAGAACAGACCAGCTGCTTAACTTCCACCAGACAGAACAGTGTCAGTCAAAAAATTATGGTGTCAATGCATGCGCCATCTACACAATAAACATAAAATAATAATAAGTGGCTGATGGTCCAGTCAGGTCAGTCAGGCATTAAACCAGTCAGGTCAGTCATTAAGCCAGTCGTGTCAATTAGGCATTAAGCCAGTCAGGTCAGTCATTAAGCCAGTCAGGTCAGTCATTATGCCAGTCAGGTCAGTCATTTTGTTAGTCATTACGCCAGTCAGGTCAGCCATTTTGTTAGTCATTATGCCAGTCAGGTCAGTCATTTTGTTAGTCATTATGCCAGTCAGGTCAGCCATTTTGTTAGTCATTATGCCAGTCAGGTCAGTCATTATGCTAGTCAAGTCAGTCATTTTGTTAGTCATTATGCCAGTCAGGTCATTCATTATGCCAGTCAAGTCAGTCATTTTGTTAGTCAATATGCCAGTCAGGTCAGTTATTAATCCAGTCAGGCCAGGTCTAAATGGTCGAGTCAGGACTGGGATGAGTTGTCCTTCCCAGAAGAGAGCAGGACGACGTGTAAACTGTCATTGTTTGACTCCACCCTAATGTTCACCCAATTGCCCGTATACATCTTCAGACCCATGCATGGGCACCTGGTACAACATACAGTGTCACTGGGACTGACCTGGAAGACACTGACTGACAATGACATACTGACTGTATCTGACCTGGACTATTTTATTTTATAAGTCTCTCTGCATTTAAAAATGCATTTAATAATTAGTAAACTAAGCTATTCTAAGTTTACACAGCACAGCCAGAAGAGGACTGGCCACCCCTCAGAGCCTGGTTCCTCTCAAGGTTTCTCCCTAAATTTGACCCATCAGGGAGTTCCCAGTCGCTGTGTATCAACATGTTGATGCATGCTCTGTCAGGTTTCCAGTTGGGTGTTTGTAAAAGCACTTTGTGACAACTTAGTTGTAAAAAGGGCTTTATAAATATTACCTATGTTAGATCATCAGGATAACATTTTGCCAAAGGTTTTTAAACTATATAGGACTTTTGGTGTGTTTTAGAAAACAGTTTATTTCTGTCTGACATGCTGTGGTCCTTTTCTAGGTCCAATCAGAAGGCATTGGTCCTTTATAAAGATCTGGTTCAGTCAGATTTTTTTCTTTGGTATAGAGGCCCACAAAAGCCCTCCAGTGGAATTCCTCTGCCGTCAATTAAATTGAAATTGCTAGCTGCTGTTTGTGGGTGTTACAGGGTCATGTTTACACAGGCAGCTCAATTCAGATTTTTTTTAAACAATTGGTTTTGACCAAAAGGTTCAGGCGTGAAAAGATCTGAAGTGAACGTTCATGTGAATCATTAGTATCAGAATTGCAGGAAGATTATAATGATTACACAGGATGGACCCGCTCCCAGGATCAGAGCACCTAGTCTGAGGACCGTTACAAAAATAAACACAATCCTCAAAGAATGCCCTGTTCTGACCTCTAATGGTCTGGCCTGGATTGGTCTGGTCTTCATTGGATAGGTTAGGACTTAGTGGTATATTTGCCAGTCTATGATTGGTTCAGGGTCATACTTCTCACCGGAGTGTTAGCAGCTTAGTTACCATGGAGACTTCGCACCGTGGGTGCAGAAGATTCTGAGATGTATTCTATTCATTTTGAGAAATTAAATTCCCCAGCATGCTGCATTGGAAACAGCACAGCAGAACATGTCCTGTCCAGTATGAGTTATTCTATTCTATTGGGGTCTTCGGATGAACGTTAAATGCATTACCGTCACTGCAAGGGTTAACAATTCCTCTACAAGTAAATGAGCTCAAAGAGTCGCAGGGTTTTTCAGAGAATGATTGATTGTTTAATTGAAGAAGCAAACATAAGATACTTCTGAAAACATCTGATCTTATTTAATGTACAACTCCAGACAGTTGACAGTCTGCAATGAATTTTCAGACACCTCATGCCAGGAAGAATCAAAATGAATCAAGTTAAAGCAGAAACTAAATATACTGTCTTAAAGTCTCAGGTTAAACAATTAGCTTATATTAAGGATTCTCTTTTTAGAAAAGGCTGTTAAACAATAAATTACCATGAACAAAAAATCTTTTTTTGCCTCTTTTAGACCAGCCTGCATGACCAAACAGTGCAATTACAATACAATTACTGACAATCGTATTACTTAATAATCCGTTTTCTAATTATTAATGTCATCTATGGTGGTTAGACCACAGAAGTGATGACCATGAAAATTGTTGCTACCACAGAGATGGTGGCCCAATCATTATCCTGTATGTTCTGATTGACAGATTTGGGGACCAATCATTCTCCAGTAGGTTTGATTGGCTGTGACAGAACCACACCCACAGATCAAAGCAGAAGATGTCCAAATGTCTCAGAAACGCAAACTGTGAGACATCTAAGAGGGATGCGAAAACAGGAAATGGAATTGTGCAACTCCAGAAAAAAAATTCCCGTCCTAAACCTGCCACCCACTTCAGGCAAACATAACAGCAACAAATTTGCCAGACGAAAGTACGACAAACTAAAGCACTGCATTAGTGTAGTTTGGGCGTGCGGTGGCTTTACACCGTACACTACCAAGTGCACTACTTTTAATTAAAGGCCTATGGGTAGCCCTAACATAGTGCATTATTAAAAGGCTCCGCCCTAAAGCACAATCTCAACTGTCCCGGGGGCCATCATGTTCTCAACTTCTTCTCTGAGGGCGAGGTCTCTGACCCGCCTGACTCTTGACCCCCTGACCCCAGGTGAGTCCGTTTCAAGGCTCCCTGGGCAGGGCCTCTCTGAGAGGACTCGCCCCGTTCCTGCTCCTCTGTCCTGGTGTAGGCTGGCGTCACCTCCGGGGCAGCTCCTCCTTCGTCTGAGTCCGATGACTCAAACAGGTCTGGGGCCAGGCGTCCTCTGCATCCTGCAGGCCCCTCAGTCCGGTTTGAATGCTGCCACCTGTCCACCCCGGGGCTGTGATATCTGGAGGAAGAACGGGCCCAGCTGCTCTGACCCTCGTCTTCCTCTTCCTCATCAGGACTCTCCAAGCCCTCTGCCATCCTCTCCAGAGCCGCTCCCCCCTCATCAGACGCCCTTGACTGAGTTCTATGCTGCAGGGCGTCCTGAGACAGCAGGGAGGCGATGAGGAGCCCCTCCTGCTCAGCTCGGTCCTCCTGGCTGTCCACGGACACGGCTGGACTGGAGCTGGGGAGGTGTGACTGGCGCCGACAAACCCCTGTTTTTGAGCCACTCCTCCGGGGCCGAATCTGGCTCGACTCCTGGTTCTGCTTAAGCCCTGCGGAGGACGCGGAGGAGGAGGACGACGCCTCATCAATGGAGATCTTGGGGTAGGAGCAGGAGTCGACGCCCCCAGGGTAGAGGGCCTGGGCAGATTCAGGGCGCCCCCCACTGGCCCGGTGGGGGAGGTGCATTTGGAGCTTCCGAGCAGCGTTACGTTGTCTGGTGCTGGACCTCCTCCGCTCCTCGTCCTCTGAGCTAGAAGAGGAGGTGTCTGAAGTGTCGGAGCTGGAGGAGGCTACAGCTGGTGAGGAGGTGGGGCTGGAGAGGGTGGAGTTGTCTCGGGGGCTTGGGGAGCGGGGGCGGGGCATTGGGTCGGGCCAGAAACCAGAGGAGTCAGAGTCGTCCGCCACCAAATCCAATAAGAATCCAGACTGACGATGTCGCCGGCGTCGGGAGCCCCGCCTTCTCGGCTGCACCAGCCCTAGCTCCGCCCCCTCCGTGCGCTCAGCCTCCGGCGCAGCCAATGATGACGAGGAAGAGCGGTCCGAGTCAACGGCGGCTGCGGGAGGTCCGGGAGTGGCGGCCCCAGCGTTGTCCCGGACGGCCCGTGTGGAGCTCCGCCCACGTGCGTGAAGCTGCAGGATGGCCCCTTCACTCAGGTCGCTGTCCGAGTCCGAACTCCAGCCCTCGATCTCCCGTCGCACCAGGGAGTCGAAGAATGCCATCATCCGGGGGTCCTCCTGAGTGGACTGAGATCACATAAGAAACGTGCAATTGGACTCAAGTGGTCCCCTAAAATGTGGGAGTACACGAGAGGGAGAGGAAGTGCACTACGGTTTAGTGTGCGGTTTGTGCCCGGTTACCTGGGAGACGTAGTCGTGGCTCAGACCACTGCCGCTGTTCAACACCAGGCTGATGTACTCCTCGTGGGTGTACAGGCTCCGGGACTTCTCCTCCACATGACCCTCCAGGTCTCCCAGGCTCTCTGGCTGCCGATATGGACTCCATGCCTGGAGGAGGATGCCAGGGCAGGAGTTCAAAGGTCAACACTGTCTGCTATCCACCTAAATATGTGGTCATACGAACACATGCAGAACATCTGCCTAACCTCAACCGTGGATCTGTTGGACCCTTTGGGTACAGAACACAGTCCGGACAGGCATTAAGCACCCACCTCTAAACGTATTGTCAGCAGAAGACCTTTCACAATCGGGTCATGATCATGACTAATAGTTATAACCAATGATACCACAGGATTGCGTCGCTTAAGACACAAACAAAGAGCGTGTACACATGAGGAACGTCATGGAAATGAGGACTAACGGTGGTAATCAACAGATAGTGAGGAAGTGATCACATCTCCATATCGTCATGGTTCTGTACCTTGATGACCTTCTCGACCCCGGAGGAGCAGATCATGTAGGTGCTGGGGTTGAACCGGACCTGGTTGACAATGGAGCGATGACCCTTCAGAACCATGAAGGCCCCGTTCACCACTCGACCTGGACCTCCTGGGGCGGGCAAAGGTCACAAAGAGGTTAGTATCTCACACACACACACACACACACACCACACACACACACACTCATTATTGAGAAGCAATATAGAAACACAATTGACACATTAATAAGAAATATGACTGACAAACCAGACAGGAAAATAAACAAAATATTAAAAAAAATATAGAAATATACACACACACACACACACACTCTCTTGCCTGCTTCAGGATCGTTGGGGATTCTCCACATATAGAGGTTGAAGTCATCGGACCCAGATAGGATATACTGAAGAAGCAGAACAGCAAATGAATACAGCGTACTGTACTGGACCCTCCTCCCTACGTACAGAACTCATTTGGACCAGGCTTAAGCCGAACCACTAGTGTTCCCTAAAGGGCATTTGGGACGCATCCATGAGTTCAGCTAGAGGTCATGTTCGGTCTTCACGACAGCTTGGTGTGGCTAACCGTTCTCCAAATCTCTGTCAAAAGACATGTCACCTAAATAAAAGGAATGTAAAAATACACTGTCCAAAAAGACAAGGAGCACTCTGGGAAGAATCAACCAGTTGGCAGGATATACGAAATGTTTTCAACATATTAAATTCCTTGGTGTCACAGATGGTTGATGTGATTTCTAGACACAGAACAAACGTTGTTGCACTTCCAAGCAAACCTCCAAGATCCAACAATTTTAGGAGGCAGATATTCTAGATTTTTAGGCCAGTATCCAAAAGGTTTTTGTGATCCATTTATAAGCTCAGTGTCACTTTTAATAATTGACTGTTTAACACAGATAAACATGCATACAGTGTCCTAATGGCTGATCGCAGACCAGTGAGGGAACTGTCCAGAAAGACAATCCCAGATGATTTCTGCATGGTAGATCATATAGGGTTAGATTCCATGGACAGGTGAGGCCTGACCCTAGATCAGCCCTCAGATGCATTTTAAGTACAGGCCTAGAGTCCGTGGGTATAGCTGGATATCGATCCAACCCGTCTCCAATCATAGGGAACACAGAGATACGCTTCCGTGATTAACCTTTGCTCGAAGGAAAGTTTGAATTTGATACGTGGTGTAACTTCTACAAAACCTGTCAGACTGAAATATAACTACCGTCTGTTGCCAGGGCAACGTGGAGGAGCAGCAGCACGCAGGAGGACACGGACCAGAAACAACCCTGAACACGACTTCCAAACGGACCGATATTATCAACCCGGTGCTCAGTACTCTGGGAGAAGTTGCACTGTGTTGGTTTACATTCCCAACATAGTGACGGGCTCATCTGGCCAGTCGGACACGTCAGCAATACTTGAATACCTTTCAGTCAATCACCAAGACAACAAAACCACCACTAGAGGTACTTCACTTCACCAATACCTAGTAGAAGAACCACAGAACTACAGGAGAAATGACCAAACAGGTTGAGTTGATTGTAGCAGGGAAGTGAGAGAGGAAGCAAACAGTTAATAAGAACTACAGGGGTGTGGTGGAGGTTAGGCACTATTGTGTGGAAGGCCCAAGAGATGACCATATGGATTTCTAACACGTTTTCCATGACCCAAATGCGACAAAATGTTCTGTGGGTGGACGACCATGTAAGGAGACGTCCCTTGGCCCCTCCCCCCTCACCTGGTCCTTGTCTCCAGCGAAGCAGCAGCTCTTCATGGTACACGAGTTGAAGTAGCCCTGGTTGTCGAATTGGAAGCTGGGCAGGCGTGAGTGGAGCTCGTAGAGCACCGGGGGCAGCCGACGGCGCAGGGCCAGCAGCTGAGTGCCCGTGCTGTTAAACCGGACTGACATGGCACTCTGCAGAGACATGCTGCCACCGTACCGCAATAGAGAGCTGGAAAGAGGAGGACGAGAAGGAATGGGGATGAGCATAGGTCCTCTCTAGGCTTCTTTCACGTTAACACAGGCCAATGTTGCTTCTTTGCTTGCTCATTTGGGGATTTGGTAGATTAAATAACTTTGTGACAGCTGATGTAAAACGGCCCTCCTTAAATAAATGTGTATGGCAGAAGGAATATGCTAAATCAAACAAAAATCTGTGATGACATGTAGAAAAAGGTTTCAAAACATTTCATCACCCAACTGAGCGAAATTAAACAACAAATTAAACAACAGTGCTCTCTGGTGGACTAATTGGGTAATGCACACGTGGGATTACAGCCTCTATCGGACAATGAGTGTTCAAACTGAGGATGTAAACATTGTGAAGACTCCAAATACAAACTCTCCCTGACGAGAATCCCCATCAAAGCAGAACGCCAGTTAGCTAACTCTGGCCATCACTCTGGTCATCAGGGTTTAAAACCTAACTTAAGGGCAAGGTTTGGGGGATGTCTAATTTGGGACCAGAGTCCAGAGTGAGAATGACATTAAGGCCGTCCATTTTGTCTCACGTGCGAGGCTTGCGAATGTCCCACAGCCCCACCCCCTCCTTGGAGTTGGCCGTCGCCAGTAACCGGGGCTCTGCTGGATTGAACATGACACTGTGGAAGGCTGACGGGTAGTTGGCCAGACAGAAGGGCTCTGAATCACACAAACGGGAAAAGACATGGATTTTACTGAGTTAACATGTTTAGCAAACAATAGGAGACCCAGAGATTCATATACAGTTGTAACACTGAAATCAGAAACATTACAGCAGAAATGACTGAAAATACAGGAAAATAATACAAGTATTTATTACTACACCATGAAGGCCCAGAAGCGAGCTTCTGCGTGGTACGATTTTGATAAAAATGTCTGACTTCTTTCTCAAGTTCTTTCTCAGTAGAACATTCGGTCACTACATGAAGACCAACGTAGGACCAAGTAACATTTTGGCGATTTGTGAATGTACTTTGTGATTCAAATGTGGTCCTGTTCAACAATGAACTAGAATAACAGGGTTAATTTGTGTTTACAAACCCCAGAGTGATTTAAATGAAACACCTTGAAAGGCTGGTTTCCAGGGCAACAGATTTAACCTTTTCCTGGACTAAAAGCAGAGGTTTTCCACAAGTGTGCTTTCTACTACAGTACTAAGGAAACTTGTAATCTGGGTTGGACAATCTCTAAAACACAACGGACCAGTCCAAGATGAACATGCAGAAAGTCACGTGGACCAGGATGTAAATGGGTCAGTAGGGCAGAGCTGGTGAGCTGGATCAAGAAGATCAGACACATAAAAACCCAATGGCCAATCACATTAACCCATGGTGAAGTATCTCAGAGGACCATCTAATTAAACCATGGTGAAGTATCACAGAGGACCATCTAATTAACCCATGGTGAATTATCACAGAGGACCATCTAATTAAGTACCACACAGCCAGATCCCATTAAACCATGGTGAAGTATCACACAGCCAGATCCCATTAAACCATGGTGAAGTATCACACAGCCAGATCCCATTAAACCATGGTGAAGTATCACACAGCCAGATCCCATTAAACCATGGTGAAGTATCACACAGCCAGATCCCATTAAACCATGGTGAAGTATCACACAGCCAGATCCCATTAAACCATGGTGAAGTATCACACAGCCAGATCCCATTAAACCATGGTGAAGTATCACACAGCCAGATCCCATTAAACCATGGTGAAGTATCACACAGCCAGATCCCATTAAACCATGGTGAAGTATCACACAGCCAGATCCCATTAACCCATGGTGAAGTATCACACAGCCAGATCCCATTAACCCATGGTGAAGTATCTCAGAGGACCATCTAATTAACCCATGGTGAAGTATCTCAGATGACCATCTAATTAAACCATGGTGAAGTATCTCAGAGGACCATCTAATTAAACCATGGTGAAGTATCTCAGAGGACCATCTAATTAACCCATGGTGAAGTATCTCAGATGACCATCTAATTAAACCATGGTGAAGTATCTCAGAGGACCATCTAATTAAACCATGGTGAAGTATCACAGAGCCAGATCCCATTAAACCATGGTGAAGTATCACACAGCTAGATCCCATTAAAGCCACACTACAGAATTTCTGAGGCAGACCTCGTTGAAGGCATAACCATGGGATGACAATTAAAAATATTTGTTTTCTCTAACTGAAATGCAGCGACTATCTGTAACTCTGGATGCTTGTCAGCTTATTAAGCTATAATATACATATATAGTTATAGTTAGCGGGGTGAAACACATTTTTACATATAAGTGCTGGTTACCTCCGTGAGGTGGCTCACGCGTGTCCCATATAAGGACACGTCCGTCATCCGAAGAGCTGGCGAACACGTTGTCGTTGACCGGGCTGACTGAGAGTCCGTACACGGCATCGTCATGTAGGAACACGTTTAGAGTCTCTCCTCTGAGGAAAGACAAACACAACTGCCTTTAAATACCGGTCACAATGACAACATCTGTGACAAGACATCCTGGCGTGCCATCAGAAAAAAGACAAGGCTACGTCACATCAATACAAACTATGAGCGAAATGATGTTCCTATGTGCGAGGGAATCACTGTTCACCAGTTCAAAAGTCATGGTTATCTAGTCTTTTAAATCAATTACTGTTTTGTACAGTGCAACTTCTCAGATAAAGGATTATATAACCCCAGTTATAATTCATAAAATACAAAAATTAAAAGCAAAAGCTGCAGACAAATAAATTGACAGAAGGTGGAAGCAAGGTTAACTTTGGCTTAACAGCCAAGATGGATTGGAGATTTTTTACCAGACAAAAACAGAAAGTAAATTGCTTTTTACAATTGCAATTTTCTCTTAGTAGTATTTAGCATGACATCTTGGTCTTGTATGAGATTCTCAATCAATATTATAGTAGCGTGCGGCAGGGGTCAATATTATAGTAGCGTGCGGCCGGGGTCAATATTATAGTAGCGTGCGGCAGGGGTCAATGTTATAGTAGCGTGCGGCAGGGGTCAATGTTACAGTAGCGTGCGGCAGGGGTCAATGTTACAGTAGCGTGCGGCAGGGGTCAATGTTACAGTAGCGTGCGGCAGGGGTCAATAATATAGTAGCGTGCGGCAGGGGTCAATAATATAGTAGCGTGCGGCAGGGGTCAATATTACAGTAGCGTGCGGCAGGGGTCAATATTACAGTAGCGTGCGGCAGGGGTCAATATTACAGTAGCGTGTGGCAGGGGTCACTGTTATAGTAGCGTGCGGCAGGGGTCAATATTATAGTAGTGTGCGGCAGGGGTCAATATTGTAGTAGCGTGCGGCAGGGGTCACTATTGTAGTAGCGTGCGGCAGGGGTCACTATTATAGTAGCGTGCGGCAGGGGTCACTATTATAGTAGCGTGCGGCAGGGGTCACTATTATAGTAGCGTGCGGCAGGGGTCACTATTATAGTAGCGTGCGGCAGGGGTCAATATTATAGTAGCGTGCGGCAGGGGTCACCATTATAGTAGCGTGCGGCAGGGGTCACCATTATAGTAGCGTGCGGCAGGGGTCACCATTATAGTAGCGTGCGGCAGGGGTCACCATTATAGTAGCGTGCGGCAGGGGTCACTATTATAGTAGCGTGCGGCAGGGGTCAATATTATAGTAGCGTGCGGCAGGGGTCAATATTATAGTAGCGTGCGGCAGGGGTCAATATTATAGTAGCGTGCGGCAGGGGTCAATATTATAGTAGCGTGCGGCAGGGGTCAATATTATAGTAGCGTGCGGCAGGGGTCAATATTATAGTAGCGTGCGGCAGGGGTCAATATTATAGTAGCGTGCGGCAGGGGTCAATATTATAGTAGCGTGCGGCAGGGGTCAATATTATAGTAGCGTGCGGCAGGGGTCAATATTATAGTAGCGTGCGGCAGGGGTCAATATTATAGTAGCGTGCGGCAGGGGTCAATATTATAGAAGCGTGCGGCAGGGGTCAATATTATAGTAGCGTGCGGCAGGGGTCAATATTATAGTAGCGTGCGGCAGGGGTCAATATTATAGTAGCGTGCGGCAGGGGTCAATATTATAGTAGCGTGCGGCAGGGGTCAATATTACAGTAGCGTGCGGCAGGGGTCAATATTATAGTAGTGTGCAGCAGGGGTCAATATTATAGTAGTGTGCGGCAGGGGTGATTTTAGGATCAGAGCTTTAGGGGACCTCGAATGAGAATATTTTATAAGAATACGTTTTCAAGCCCTAGTAATTGTTTCCTTTCTGAGACCGGCACTAACAGACAAGTACGGTCACTAGGCCGCCAGTCACTAAGCCGCCGGTCCAGTCAAGACCCTAGGGTTTAAAATAAATCCAAGTTATTTATATTCCAGTCAACTAGTCCAACCATGAAAAACAACATTACTTATATCTATTTTTTGCACACCTCTAGGTCCAATTATAAGGCTAAGGCCTTGGCCAGGCTTCAATATGTCCAAACCTCTGCTGCAGGAGTCCTTACTTGCACCAAACCCCGGGAACACATTACTCCCACACTACAACACCTTCACTGGCTCCCCATTAAGTTTCGCGTACATTATAAGATCCTGCTTCTTACATACAAGGCACTCCATGGCCTAGCCCCTTCCTACCTCTCAGACCTCATTCACTTTCAAACCTCATCTCAGTGTCTCCTCCCCTCCAACGCTGGACTGCTTGCTGTCTTTGTACAATGGGGGAGCGGGTGTTTAGTGCTGCTGCCCCAAAACTGTGGAACTCTCTCCCTTCAGCAACACAGACTCAATCATCATTTTTAAAAACTGTCTCAAGACTGATTTGTTTAGGTTAGCTTTTCCCACGGCTTAGTCTGGTATACAGCTTGGATTTTACTGTTCAGTGTCCTTGGGTGTCCTGAAAGGCACTCAAAATGTCATGTATTATTATTAATATATTATTATGTTGCTTTATTTTAAATGTAGGATTTGGGAATTAGGACAACCAAATGCTTGAGTCTATGATTGTTCCGGGTCTCTGTCCGGGTCTCTGTCCGGGTCTCTGTCCGGGTCTCAAGTAAAAACATTGAAAGTAATGAAGAAAACATTGCAGATATGATTAATAGTATACTAACCTCTCCACATCATGAAGGATGACCTGTTCATCATTGCCTTTAATGAGAGAAAAAAGGCAATTAGACACACAGAGTTGTTGTTCCTGGAAAGCAACTGACCAGTATGTTGTAATCTGATTAGGTACATTCGGGAATAAATTAGGAGTGGACCACAAGTACATAAAATGGTACCTCTTAAGAAACAAGATTGAAGAGTATTGGAAAGGATTAAGTTTATAGGAGGGTAGCTTTAATGAACGAGATTACAGAGTATTGGAAGGGATTAAGTTTATATGAGGGTAGCTTTAATGAACGAGATTGCAGAGTATTGGAAGATATTAAGTTTATATGAGGTTAGCTTTAAGGAACGAGATTGAAGGGTATTGACATCAAATGTGACCACACAGTACAACTTCAGTTGCCGGGTAACAATTGTCAGGCAAAAACATCTGCTTCCCACAAATCTGCGTCACCCCAATGACCCAGAAAAAAATAATGTAATCCTCTGGAATCAACCAGCTGGGTCAGTCCAGTCCCTCACACCTGTCAGATGAGGCTCCTAAGGGCTTTGCTTTGTTTGACCTTTGCTTCCAGCTTCCCTGCATATTCCTTTTCCTGATTCCAGGAATCCTTAAAATTGGCATCTATAAGACTCAGATACGTACATAAGCACTGATGAAATGCGTATTCTCTGATCACAAATGTATTTTTAGATAAGGAACTCAAGAGTCACAATCATTCAGTAAGCACAGTCCAGGTTAGGGTCAGATTGAAATGTCCCTGACAGGGCTGTCCGAAAGGTATATCTGTAGAACTGAAACCGTTGAAGTGTCATCAAGTGTAAGATCGTGTGTGTGTTGCAAAGCAGAGAACAGCGAGTTCCCTCCCAGTGTAGGGCCAGGTGAACTGCCACTGGAAGAAGCTGACCTGTTGGCAACGGCAAGTTATCGTCAGTTTTACCCTGGTGGCAGTCACCAATGTCTGGTCCCTCGCTGAACGGTCTCGGGCAAATCTAATGTCGTTGTCAGTCAGTTCACCAGCGCAACATCCGTCACCCCAATCGACAGAAAGGGATACTGACAATTTAATCCCAAGGCACCTTTAAATGCTGCCTTCTCATGAGTAACAAGAGGTTGGAGAGGCCACAATGCAACTTGTAACACCCCTAGTAGACAAAAAATTAACAGCCTCTCGAACTGTACAAGGCATGCTAATTAAATCCAACTGATCGATTCGTCGGTTGGTGATATTGCTTCTTCCTACCACCAGAGAAGACCCGCGTGTTGGTGCTGTCAAAGGCCAGGCAGAAGATGTTGGACAGATGTTCACCCTTCAACTTGAGAGGCTTGGCAGAGCGGGCATGGAGCGCTTTCTCCATGTTCCACAGAAGCACTCTGCGGTCATCCCCACCTGAGGTCAGAAATAGAGAATGATGGATGCTGAGACAGAGGTCTTGTGTGTGTGTGTGGATGAACTAGTAGTGACCAGAAACATGATGCATTTTCTGGGAATTGCTATACAACAGGAGTTAAGTTACGGCATACAAGTCATTTTAACTACGGCTAACTGTATTTTAAGGGAAACCTAATATCAAAGTGACTTACGGAAATAAATGTAGAGCTGGAGTTACAGAGTTTCTCAGTCATGTTTTCGTAGTAAGCTACCTGGCTAGTTGGGTCACCCGGATAGCAAAGCATGCTAACCTACAGCTGCTAGATTTGTTTAGCCAGATAGTATGAGTGTCAGCTCATTAACCCATTCAAGTCTGGCCTTCAGATTTTGCAATGTTAAAAACTCATTTCACAAATTGCATGTTGTTGGAAATAGCTACATGCTCTAATATGCAGATGCAAACATGCATATATACACTAAGCTCGACCAACTGAGCGTCCTGTCTCTGACGTTACTGGATCTATAATAATGTGTCAACAGCAACAGCTAGGCTAGTTAGCAACTAAATGCTAACTTACATGCTAACTAGCAACTATATGCTAAATTATATGCAAACTAGCAACTATATTCTAACTAGCCACTATATGCTAACTTATATGCTAACTAGCCACTATATGCCAACTTATATGCTAACTAGCCAGTATATGCTATATAGCCACTATATGCTAACTTATGTGCTAACCAGGGATGATCTGGCGACCAACTTACCAGACACAAGGTAGTCCCCTCCATTGTTGGAGAACTCTATGGCGTTCACACAGCCGAAATGTCCCAGCATGTCCTTCCTGTACAGGCTTGTGCAGCCGGCCAACCGGAGCCTCTGGAACTCCTCCTTCATCAGCGGGTCTCCGAACAGCCGTCTCTGGGACAGAAAGCCCACGGAGGAGCGCATACCGCAGCCCTTCACCTCCTTCATTTTTCCCGGAACAGTTACAGTAGCTAGCTACCCTATAGCTAGACGCAACTGCACACGGGGTTACGATTCCTTACCCGACGACTGCTCTTCAACGTATGCACATTGGCAGTTTTAACAGCTAATAATAAATGTGGACACGTTTGTATCTGCTAATCTGTCCGTTTTATACATTGTGAAGCAGGGATATCCCGGGTCCAGCCGACGTGCTGTTGATGTCGTGGTTTCAGCTTCACTCTGTTGCTCCAGTACTACTGGCAGTAGCTTGTTTCCTGCTCTGATGCCAGTCTCTCTCGTGCCAGCCTCTCTCGATCCGCCTGTCACAAACACATTCAACCCCCAGCTGACCTGTTCTTGTCAATTAGCCAACTTCTGCATAGTTGCCTCCATTACTTGGTTTTGCAACATGCGCAGCACCAAATGTGTGATGATATTTATAAGTTACCGTATCGTTAAATGGCAGTATGTCCTGTAATTGAAGTAAAGACATGTACAACAAGCATACCTTATCAAATGAGTGAATCATAAGCCGACATTTTAGTGTGTCTAGTTTTATTATTCCCAAGATGGGGATTAATTACAGTGGTATTCTTTTTTTATCCATTTTTTACAATACATATTAATAAAGGAACCTTCTTTTGATAATAACCCCCGAAAAAGAACAAGCAGTTAAATGTATTAATAACAAATAACTTAAAATACTTGACTTCTTTCAGAAGACAAAATTACAAAAGTTGCCAAATAAACACGAAAAGCCTTAGGCTTTACAAAGAAACCATAGGGGACATTAGGGAACCATGGGGGACATTAGGGAACCATAGAGGACATTAGGGAACCATAGAGGACATTAGGGAACCATAGGGGACATTAGGGAACCATAATGGACTTTAGGATACCATAAGGGACTTAGGGAACCTTAGGATACCATAGGGAACCTTAGTGTACCATAGGGAACATTAGGGACAACTATGAAAGATTTGGGTAGCATAGGGAAGCTTAGGGTAGGGCTGTGCCAGATATATCTATTCATTTGATACTCAGAAAGTCCTCATCCACTCAACTAGATTGGCATTAATGGCATCAACCTATAAGCCGTACTATTATGCTTGGCTAACTGTTTAATACGTTTAGCTAAATGTGGGTAATTGAGGCACTTCTGTATATCAAGAATAAATCATAATGGCAACGTTAAAATGTCAAGCACATAATGAAGTAGCTGCTATAACCACAGATAAAAAACATTGTTTTGTTCCAATGATACATCAGCTCCAATGTAAGGGACAGTGCTAATCAGATAAAGGTTTACAGAGAGGGTGGTTGATTACACATCTACAAATCATTTACAAGTCTTCAGGTCTACAAGTTTTTATGTTCTCTCGTTTCTAAGTTCTATGATTTGAAGGGTTAAATTAGCATTGATTCATGATTAGCATTTACTTAAGATTAGCATTGAAATAGTGCTACTGGTTTACAAGGTGCAACCTAGATGTACTAATAAAATACAAATATTTGATCTTAAACAAAAGTGCAGTGCAAATTTACTGTATGGCTTGAGTGAAGGTGCACATTTAATTGAATATTGTCATATTTCTTGTAAAAAGTGCCTCCATCTTAAAAAAATATGACAGATTAGCTACAGCTAGTTAGCATCAGGGGTCAATTAGTGCACATGAGAGCAAAACGTAATGTAAAGGAAATTTATCGCTAAGAATACTGGAGGGAGTTCGCATTTTTTGTTATATTGCATGGAGGGCAAAAACATTGACCATCTAGAACGGCCCTAAATATTTAAAAAGTGCTTTACATGGTTTATCCAATGTATCCTACATCTTTGAGTAGTTGACAATACAATCTAATACAGAGCACGTTATGACCAGAGCCTTATATTAAAGAGTTGTAGAATCCTGATACTAGACATTCAGTTACACACCGTCAATTTAGTATTTGCCCCCGTAGTGTCAATACAGAGGTAGCATATGGTTTGGCATCTTATAAATGCCTCCAAATGCTGATGTCTCACGTCCAAGCTCTGAACCGGCTGCAGTAATGTCTCAGTGAAAGTCGTACCGGGAGTCTAGTATTGTGTCGGCTCTCAGGAGCGTTGAAAAGTATGGGCTTGCTGTTGTCGTGACAACCAGGGCTCATCAGGAAGGTAAAATGACTGATGGACTGACGGATGGGGAGAGAGAAAAGGAAATGAAAGTGAAATAAAAAGATGTATTAGAAATTATCTGTGATAACTTGTTTGTGGCTATTTTACATGAAGGGGACGGTTAAAAATAAAGTATTAAAGGGGGTGGAGTGAGGCGAGTCAAAGAAAGGAACATTAAGTGAGAGACAGGCAGAATTAGAGAGACGTGCAGAGAAAGAGAGAGAGCATGAAGTGAGCAAATGAGTTTCAGATCATTAGTCAGTGGGTCAATTCCCTAAGATGCGTTTAAACATATAAAACTGATCCGATGAAAAGGAAGGGTTACAGCTCATTGTAGCCTGGTTCCCAGACTGGATCGTTCCACTCGTTGCCACCGAACACGCAACACTGTGATATAGGGAGAGGAATGTCAGCACACAACAGTTGTGGATTTCAGGCTATTGCACATGTGAGTGTTCTTCCAATGAGTCACCAGGGGGGGTGGGTTTAGTAGAGCTACTGTTACCCCAGGACAAAGTCAGATGGGTCTCTCCATTCTCCTTGCTTTCATTAGTGGTCACACACACACACATTTCAGTTGAAAACCCATGCATTACACCCTTAACCCGCCTGTCTTCGGTGTTGTCCATCCTAACAGAGCATTTGGTTATTAAGTGATGTTGTAAGTCAAGGAGTTACATTATTAATTTGTGCCTGGCAAGGTGTTTAAAAAACTCCATCTTTGCCAAATAGACGAGCAAAGGGGAGGAAGACAGAAAGTGTGAGATCCACTTTCTATTAGTAGCACTTTTTCAGAGTATTTCGTTAGGTTTCCGCTTGTCATTTTTGCTCTGTTTTTGTTCATTCAAAAGTCTACAAAACATTATCAGGTCCTGTTTTTTAACTCTCCTCTCGACAG
Source organism: Dallia pectoralis (assembly GCA_029465975.1). NCBI lineage: Eukaryota > Metazoa > Chordata > Actinopteri > Esociformes > Umbridae > Dallia > Dallia pectoralis. The sequence continues at coordinate 2,785,768 of CM055757.1, read as the reverse complement.
ACTTGCACCAGGAAGTTCGATATATATATATATATACCAAACACTGAAAACATTAACATGACCAGGAGATGTAGCCGCCGTGAGTAATGTGCATATTTCGGTCTGAGACCCGTTTGTGCTGTATTCGTCGCAGATATGATGAGATAGTCTGTTGCTGTGTCACATCTGTACATTTGGCTCGACAATGATGGTAGAAGTTGAGAAAAGCACAACAGGATCTAAAACCAGGACAAAATCAGCGTAGCTGGCTCAGTGCGGGGCAGTGCGAGGGGGCAGGGCCGGGAGGTTAAAGGTTAACGGGTGCAGGGTCTGTCCATATGGCTCCATGGTGACGCTCGTTACTGTAGCTACGATCATCACAGCAACGCTAGTCGCCAACGCGGCCCTAGTAAGGACCTTTAGTATGTCCGAAGATGCCAACAGGGAAATGTTTGACGTGCGACGACCACTGTGCCGCCAGCTGGAAGAACTTGACATCGTTCCACTCCACACCGTCAATCAGCACTGGAGGAGGAAAATACTTCAGTTTAGATCATTAGGAATCCGTGGATAATTTGTCAGACAATAAAATGTACTTTCAATTGATTGACAATGCCTTTGTTAACACTATTCAACTGTTACCACACACCCATATGGTTTAGACCAAACCAGAAAAATAGTTTTTTAATCTCAAAATGTTAAACCCTTTGACTTGTTACGCTTGAATTACTTTTTAATCTTTTGATCCTGTTCGGTTCACCTGCATTTCAGCCATTTTCTTTCATGGTAAAGGTACATGTGTAGTAACTTTTTGCACATTAGGACATTACATTTCTGTTCTTTTCGATTGCATGAATGATTAAAAAGCAGTGAAATTGGGTTCCCTTTATGAATAAATGTGGATGAACTTTTGCTCAGAAGTTTGTGTGTCCAGATATCTAAAAGAAAATCGAGTTTTCCAGAGAAGCTATGAGAGCGTGTAGAATGAACTACAGTGATGTCCAACACATTTAGATATCTGATAAGAGACAGTAGTCAGGGGTCAGCTGGTTTCTATGATGCTGGAAGCACCACTTCTGACACCAACAATTCACCTAATTCTAATGGTTGGTCAAACAACAACTACATCTTCTATATATGTCTTCATGTATAAAATCTTCTGTATATATGTCTTCATGTATAAAATCTTCTGTATATATGTCTTCATGTATAAAATCTTCTGTATATATGTCTTCATGTATAAAATCTTCTGTATATATGTCTTCATGTATAAAATCTTCTGTATATATGTCTTCATGTATAAAATCTTCTGTATATATGTCTTCATGTATAAAATCTTCTGTATATATATGTCTTCATGTATAAAATCTTCATGTATAAAATCTTCTGTATATATGTTTTCATGTATAAAATCTTCTGTATATATGTTTTCATGTATAAAATCTTCATGTATAAAATCTTCTGTATATATGTCTTCATGTATAAAATCCTCTGTATATATGTCTTCATGTATAAAATCTTCTGTATATATGTCTTCATGTATAAAATCTTCTGTATATATGTCTTCATGTATAAAATCTTCTGTATATATGTCTTCATGTATAAAATCTTCTGTATATATGTTTTCATGTATAAAATCTTCATGTATAAAATCTTCTGTATATATGTCTTCATGTATAAAATCCTCTGTATATATGTCTTCATGTATAAAATCTTCTGTATATATGTCTTCATGTATAAAATCTTCTGTATATATGTCTTCATGTATAAAATCTTCATGTATAAAATCTTCTGTATATATGTCTTCATGTATAAAATCTTCTGTATATATGTCTTCATGTATAAAATCTTCTGTATATATGTCTTCATGTATAAAATCTTCTGTATATATGTCTTCATGTATAAAATCTTCTGTATATATGTCTTCATGCTTTATACACTTAAGCTGCAGCCACATGATTAACAAGCAGATGAACCAAATGAAGAAGGCTTTTTAACTAGCACAGGCAAGTTGAGGTTGTTAGTGGGGATATTAAGAGGAGTGCTGGTTACCCCGTAGCATGGTCTGTTGGTGCTTGGCAGTGCAGATTAGTCGACTGATTCCCTCGATCAACTGGCTCTTGGACTCCACGTCTTTGTCTTTTGTCTTTTTCGGCAGGAACATTACTGAAAAAACAATATTAGGGATTAGAACTGCCTAAATGCCAGCATATGCATCTGCTCGTCAATAATCGCATATTCAATATTTGCGCTGCAAGTACTAATTACAGGCTTCATTTAAGTTTAAACCAAAAACAGTTGCACACACACACACACACACACACACACACCGCTGTCCACACACTACTGTACACACACACACACACCGCTGTCCACACACTACTGTACACACACACACACACCGCTGTCCACACACTACTGTACACACACACACACTACTGTACACACACACACACACCGCTGTCCACACACTACTGTACACACACACACACACCGCTGTCCACACACTACTGTACACACACACACACACCGCTGTCCACACACTACTGTACACACACACACACACCGCTGTCCACACACTACTGTACACACACACACACACCGCTGTCCACACACTACTGTACACACACACACACACACACACACACACACTACTGTACACACACACACACACACCGCTGTCCACACAAACACACACACACACAGCTTTAAAATGAATTTATTTGGCTGAACATTCTCTGTAAAGTGTCATCTGCCCAAACGTTACCTTTTTTATTCTTCTCCTTCATGACGACGTTCATGGACATGGTGGGCTGTGGTTGGACCGACCACTCCACCCCGACCTGGGGGAGCCGGCTCACCTGCAGACAGCGGAACGTGCACTTCATGGTGTTCTTAGAGGACGAGTCCCTCTTCTCCACATCTCTCTTCCGGTCGGACGGCGACGGAGCCACCCAGTAGTCCACTTGTAGACCCATCAGCTCCCCTTGGGGGACCCCGGGAGAACTACAACACCCAGCAGACATCACATCACAGCGGGAAGAACAGAAAATAATACAATAAAGGAGAAGGTGAGCGTCAAGAATGGAGAGACAGAGAAAAGGAAGAAAAGATAGAAAGGGATGACAACACAGTGAGAGATGAAAAGAGAGGTTATGGTGACAACAATGTAGTGTAAGAAAGAAGAAGGTAAGAGGTGAAGATTAAGAGAGAGATAAAGAGAGAGAAAGAGGAGGCCGAGATAAAGATAAATAAATAAAGTGTAAGAAAGAAGAAGGTAAGAGGTGAAGATTAAGAGAGAGATAAAGAGAGAGAAAGAGGAGGTCGAGATAAAGATAAATAAATAAAGGCGAGAGAGGGATTGGAGGCGAAGAGAATTAGGCAATAGAAAGATTTGGACAGAGAAGAGCAGATGAGATGATGAAACACATTCCAACTTGTTTTTTTTCTCTTAGATTATTTAACCTCTGATGTGTTCTACACTTTTGTATGCCTATATATAGTCGTGACGGAGGTCGTGACGGAGGTCGTGACGGAGGTGCGCCAGTCGTAATAGAGGTGCGCCAGTCGTGACAGAGGTGCGCCAGTCGTGACGGAGGTGCGCCAGTCGTGACAGAGGTGCGCCAGTTGTGACGGAGGTGCGCCAGTCGTGACGGAGGTGCGCCAGTCGTGACGGAGGTGCGCCAGTCGTGACGGAGGTGCGCCAGTCGTGACGGAGGTGCCCCATTCGTGACGGAGGTGCGCCAGTCGTGATAGAGGTGCGCCAGTCGAAGGAGGCGGGTGTAACCAGTACCTGTAGCTGGTATTGACAGAGGGTGAGGACGGAGGAGTGGAGCAGGTTTCCTTCAAGGCGGGGGACACCTGAGGAGGGGTGGAAGAGGGGGGGCCTGACCCAATGGGGGCTGCATCGTCTGAATCACCTGGACACACACACATACACACACACACACACACACACACACATTAAAGCGCTCAATACGGTATTCACTACTCATGTATGTTACGCCGGAACAACCAATATTTATGATTATGGATAAAGAATTCCTGTCATGTCTGACCTGATGCTGCAGAAGATGGTTCCATGATACCAACCTTCACCATCTGAGGAAACAGGTTTCAGGTCAGATTCCAGGACAAAGAAAGGGCATCTTTCAACCGTCAAGGGAAATGTACTTACTCCAATGAAGGGGATGAACTTCTGACACGAGTCGTCATCAGGGCTGTTGGGAGGCCAGGGCCGAGTACATTTAGATTGGAAAACAGGACACAGGGAAAACGAGCAGGAAAAAAACTGGTTTACGAAAGATTCAGTAAGAGGGTTTAGTGTTTTCAGAGATTTCAAAAGATCACAGAGACAGACAGATCAGCTTGATGAACGGCAGTTTGTTTCTATACCCCTGTAGGTGTTATGTAAATAGGCTACAGAATTTAGGTTAAAGGAAAACCCAGGAAAATTCCACCAAACTGGATTTCTGACATTGTGCGCCCCTCTGGATTAGCGAGGAGTTGGGGGGGAGGGAGGGGTGGCAGATAATAAGATAAAACCCTGTCACATAAAACATTTTAAATGAGAAACTTTGTGCTTAATGGCAACATAATATAGTATGTTTATGTTCTTAAATATTATAAATATTATGGGTTTTAAGTATATGTATATATATATATTACAATGAAATGGTAAGGAATTAAACTTTAAAATTATTTAGGTTGATACCACTGGGCTTAACTTGACTATTGAGGAAAGATAAAGTCAAAGGATGATTAGTAACCACTAACTAGAGGTATTAGTACTAGTGTTTATTAAAACTGACTAACTAGTACTACAGGTATTAGTACTACTGTCTATTAAAACTGAGTAACTAGTACACAGGTATTAGTACTACTGTCTATTAAAACTGACTAACTAGTACACAGGTATTAGTACTACTGTCTATTAAAACGGACTAACTAGTACACAGGTATTAGTACTACTGTCTATTAAAACGGACTAACTAGTACTAGTAGTATTATTACTACTGTCTAATAAAACGGACTAACTAGTACTAGTAGTATTAGTACTACTGTCTAATAAAACGGACTAACTAGTACTAGTAGTATTAGTACTACTGTCTAATAAAACGGACTAACTAGTACTAGTAGTATTAGTACTACTGTCTATTAAAACTGTGACCCTTCCAAATATGAAAGTGGACCAATAATTGATTGATTGATACAATTTAATCGTGATTAAATTATCGTCAGATCATCGTTTCAAATGTATTGAAGCAGAGTTCCAAAACAAATCCTGGACCAACAGTGACAGTTAAATTTACAAAAATTTGATGCAGAACATATTTACATATTTAAAAATACATACCAGTTAGTCAGGTTTTGCTTTTGAATCTCAACATAAAAACTGAATCACAAGACCTGATTGGCTCTGGTGCCAAACAGCTCAAGCTCTGATTGGTTACCAAGAAGCAGGAAAATTGTCAGACATGCCGCACAGCCAACCACTGGCGTTTTATTAAGCCAGCCCCACATTCCAGCTGCAGCCAATCAGATAGCACCAGCATCATCACCAGGAAGGCCACAATGCACAGGTAAGTTTCAGGAAAAGGCGTGTCATTGTCCAACAGATAACAGGGATGCTGTCAACATTAATTTTTGTATTTATTTAACCTCCAATTATCTTCAATACGTCTTATGAGGAAATGTCCCAATAGAAATCTGTTTTTGATAACTTCTGTTCACCCTTTCCCACCCACTGGCTGAGCTCCAAAGACTGAGAGAGATGGAGGAGGACGAAAAGAGATAAAGAAAACGAGAATGAGGGAAAGAAGATAGATAATGAGGTGGAGAGACAGGAGATGAGAAGCAAGAAAGAAGGAAGAGCAAAAAAGAAAGATGAAGAGACGTCAAGACCCCTTCATCCATCACTCTGTCAAAATAAAGGCTGCCTTAGTGGGTGTACAGGCTGTCATAGATTATGTTAAATACTATAAAGCCTGTACGTGGTGTCATAGATCATGTTAGATACTATACAGCCTGTATGCGCTGTCATAGATTATGTTAGATACAATACAGCCTGCATGTGCTGTCATATATCATGTTAGATACTATACAGCCTGTACGTGCTGTCATAGATTATGTTAGATACTATACAGCCTGTACGTGCTGTCATAGATTATGTTAGATACTATACAGCCTGTATGCTCTATCATCGATTATGTTAGATACTGTACAGCCTGTATGCTCTGTCATAGATCATGTTAGATACTATACAGCCTGTACGTGCTGTCATAGATCATGTTAGATACTATAAAGCCTGTATGCGCTGTCATAGATTATGTTAGATACAATACAGCCTGCATGTGCTGTCATATATCATGTTAGATACTATACAGCCTGTACGTGCTGTCATAGATTATGTTAGATACTATACAGCCTGTATGCTCTGTCATAGATTATGTTAGATACTATACAGCCTGTACGTGCTGTCATAGATTATGTTAGATACTATACAGCCTGTATGCTCTGTCATAGATTATGTTAGATACTATACAGCCTGTATGCTCTGTCATAGATCATGTTAGATACTATACAGCCTGTACGTGCTGTCATAGATTATGTTAGATACTATACAGCCTTTATGCTCTATCATCGATTATGTTAGATACTGTACAGCCTGTAGGCACTGTCATAGATTATGTTAGATACTATACAGCCTGTACGTGCTGTCATAGATCATGTTAGATACTATACAGCCTGTATGCTCTGTCATAGATTATGTTAGATACTATACAACCTGTATGCTCTATCATAGATCAGGTTAGATGCTGTACAGCCTGTACACGCTGTCATAGATCAAGTTAGATATGTTAAAGCCATTGAGGGGGAAAACCAAAAAGCATGCACCCCATGTAAACACACCAGATGTACGACTGGGACGTCACCAAACCTGGACTCTAGCCCCGGGCACTTTCTGTTATTTCCCAACCTTACATAACGCAGCTGGGATCATGTTGATAACAAATGTTGTTCCAACTCACCATAACCCCCAACCCAGCCCACCTCGCTCAACCAATAATAATCAAGCTGAGCCTGGAGAGATTGGTCAGATGACGTCGCAGTGTATGGTCACCTGACATGCATGTTTACATTACACCACGCGACTCAACCGGGGACAGTACATCTAGCAGGAAGAGTGGCTGATCAAGTGTCATCAAGTCCCACACTGGGCTCAAAGCACACCAAGATAAACGGATATGAAACACAGCGATGGAGAAAGAGAGGAGGATGAGGGAGGGGAAAGAGAGGACAAGGATGAAGATGAGAATATCTGTAACTGACAACCTGGCACTCCATCTGTCTACTTCGCGCAGATTCTAATTTTTCGGTTTTCAAATTTTCCCGCACAGGGTTCCCTGCGGCGATTCTTTACCAACATGGTGCTAACTAGTCATGTCTGGTTCAACATGGTGATAACTAGTCATGTCTGGTTCAACATGGTGATAACTAGTCATGTCTGGTTCAACATGGTGATAACTAGTCATGTCTGGTTCAACATGGTGATAACTAGTCATGTCTGGTTCAACATGGTGATAACTAGTCATGTCTGGTTCAACATGGTGATAACTAGTCATGTCTGGTTCAACATGGTGATAACTAGTCATGTTTGGTTCAACATGGTGATAACTAGTCATGTCTGGTTCAACATGGTGATAACTAGTCATGTCTGGTTCAACATGGTGATAACTAGTCATGTCTGGTTCAACATGGTGATAACTAGTCATGTCTGGCTCAACATGGTGATAACTAGTCATGTCTGGTTCAACATGGTGATAACTAGTCATGTCTGGTTCAACATGGTGATAACTAGTCATGTCTGGTTCAACATGGTGATAACTAGTCATGTCTGGTTCAACATGGTGATAACTAGTCATGTCTGGCTCAACATGGTGATAACTAGTCATGTCTGGTTCAACATGGTGATAACTAGTCATGTCTGGTTCAACATGGTGATAACTAGTCATGTCTGGTTCAACATGGTGATAACTAGTCATGTCTGGCTCAACATGGTGATAACTAGTCATGCCTGGCTCAACATGGTGATAACTAGTCATGTCTGGTTCAACATGGTGATAACTAGTCATGTCCGGTTCAACATGGTGATAACTAGTCATGTCCGGTTCAACATGGTGATAACTAGTCATGTCCGGCTCAACATGGTGATAACTAGTCATGTCTGGTTCAACATGGTGATAACTAGTCATGTCTGGTTCAACATGGTGATAACTAGTCATGTCTGGGTCAACATGGTGATAACTAGTCATGTCTGGGTCAACATGGTGATAACTAGTCATGTCTGGGTCAACATGGTGATAACTAGTCATGTCTGGTTCAACATGGTGATAACTAGTCATGTCTGGTTCAACATGGTGATAACTAGTCATGTCTGGTTCAACATGGTGATAACTAGTCATGTCTGGGTCAACATGGTGATAACTAGTCATGTCTGGTTCAACATGGTGATAACTAGTCATGTCTGGTTCAACATGGTGATAACTAGTCATGTCTGGTTCAACATGGTGATAACTAGTCATGTCTGGTTCAACATGGTGATAACTAGTCATGTCTGGTTCAACATGGTGATAACTAGTCATGTCTGGTTCAACATGGTGATAACTAGTCATGTCTGGCTCAACATGGTGATAACTAGTCATGTCTGGCTCAACATGGTGATAACTAGTCATGTCTGGTTCAACATGGTGATAACTAGTCATGTCTGGTTCAACATTGTGATAACTAGTCATGTCTGGTTCAACATGGTGATAACTAGTCATGTCTGGTTCAACATGGTGATAACTAGTCATGTCTGGTTCAACATGGTGATAACTAGTCATGTCTGGTTCAACATGGTGATAACTAGTCATGTCTGGTTCAACATGGTGATAACTAGTCATGTCTGGTTCAACATGGTGATAACTAGTCATGTCTGGTTCAACATGGTGATAACTAGTCATGTCTGGCTCAACATGGTGATAACTAGTCATGTCTGGTTCAACATGGTGATAACTAGTCATGTCTGGTTCAACATGGTGATAACTAGTCATGTCTGGTTCAACATGGTGATAACTAGTCATGTCTGGTTCAACATGGTGATAACTAGTCATGTCTGGTTCAACATGGTGATAACTAGTCATGTCTGGTTCAACATGATGATAACTAGTCATGTCTGGTTCAACATGGTGATAACTAGTCATGTCTGGGTCAACATGGTGATAACTAGTCATGTCTGGGTCAACATGGTGATAACTAGTCATGTCTGGTTCAACATGGTGATAACTAGTCATGTCTGGTTCAACATGGTGATAACTAGTCATGTCTGGTTCAACATGGTGATAACTAGTCATGTCTGGTTCAACATGGTGATAACTAGTCATGTCTGGTTCAACATGGTGATAACTAGTCATGTCTGGTTCAACATGGTGATAACTAGTCATGTCTGGTTCAACATGGTGATAACTAGTCATGTCTGGTTCAACATGGTGATAACTAGTCATGTCTGGTTCAACATGGTGATAACTAGTCATGTCTGGTTCAACATGGTGATAACTAGTCATGTCTGGTTCAACATGGTGATAACTAGTCATGTCTGGTTCAACATGGTGATAACTAGTCATGTCTGGTTCAACATGGTGATAACTAGTCATGTCTGGTTCAACATGGTGATAACTAGTCATGTCTGGGTCAACATGGTGATAACTAGTCATGTCTGGTTCAACATGGTGATAACTAGTCATGTCTGGTTCAACATGGTGATAACTAGTCATGTCTGGTTCAACATGGTGATAACTAGTCATGTCTGGTTCAACATGGTGATAACTAGTCATGTCTGGTTCAACATGGTGATAACTAGTCATGTCTGGTTCAACATGGTGATAACTAGTCATGTCTGGTTCAACATGGTGATAACTAGTCATGTCTGGTTCAACATGGTGATAACTAGTCATGTCTGGTTCAACATGGTGATAACTAGTCATGTCTGGTTCAACATGGTGATAACTAGTCATGTCTGGGTCAACATGGTGATAACTAGTCATGTCTGGTTCAACATGGTGATAACTAGTCATGTCTGGTTCAACATGGTGATAACTAGTCATGTCTGGTTCAACATGGTGATAACTAGTCATGTCTGGTTCAACATGGTGATAACTAGTCATGTCTGGTTCAACATGGTGATAACTAGTCATGTCTGGGTCAACATGGTGATAACTAGTCATGTCTGGTTCAACATGGTGATAACTAGTCATGTCTGGGTCAACATGGTGATAACTAGTCATGTCTGGGTCAACATGGTGATAACTAGTCATGTCTGGTTCAACATGGTGATAACTAGTCATGTCTGGTTCAACATGGTGATAACTAGTCATGTCTGGGTCAACATGGTGATAACTAGTCATGTCTGGTTCAACATGGTGATAACTAGTCATGTCTGGGTCAACATGGTGATAACTAGTCATGTCTGGTTCAACATGGTGATAACTAGTCATGTCTGGGTCAACATGGTGATAACTAGTCATGTCTGGGTCAACATGGTGATAACTAGTCATGTCTGGTTCAACATGGTGATAACTAGTCATGTCTGGTTCAACATGGTGATAACTAGTCATGTCTGGTTCAACATGGTGATAACTAGTCATGTCTGGCTCAACATGGTGATAACTAGTCATGCCTGGCTCAACATGGTGATAACTAGTCATGTCTGGTTCAACATGGTGATAACTAGTCATGTCCGGTTCAACATGGTGATAACTAGTCATGTCCGGTTCAACATGGTGATAACTAGTCATGTCCGGCTCAACATGGTGATAACTAGTCATGTCTGGTTCAACATGGTGATAACTAGTCATGTCTGGTTCAACATGGTGATAACTAGTCATGTCTGGTTCAACATGGTGATAACTAGTCATGTCTGGGTCAACATGGTGATAACTAGTCATGTCTGGGTCAACATGGTGATAACTAGTCATGTCTGGGTCAACATGGTGATAACTAGTCATGTCTGGTTCAACATGGTGATAACTAGTCATGTCTGGTTCAACATGGTGATAACTAGTCATGTCTGGTTCAACATGGTGATAACTAGTCATGTCTGGGTCAACATGGTGATAACTAGTCATGTCTGGTTCAACATGGTGATAACTAGTCATGTCTGGTTCAACATGGTGATAACTAGTCATGTCTGGTTCAACATGGTGATAACTAGTCATGTCTGGTTCAACATGGTGATAACTAGTCATGTCTGGTTCAACATGGTGATAACTAGTCATGTCTGGCTCAACATGGTGATAACTAGTCATGTCTGGCTCAACATGGTGATAACTAGTCATGTCTGGTTCAACATGGTGATAACTAGTCATGTCTGGTTCAACATTGTGATAACTAGTCATGTCTGGTTCAACATGGTGATAACTAGTCATGTCTGGTTCAACATGGTGATAACTAGTCATGTCTGGTTCAACATGGTAATAACTAGTCATGTCTGGTTCAACATGGTGATAACTAGTCATGTCTGGTTCAACATGGTGATAACTAGTCATGTCTGGTTCAACATGGTGATAACTAGTCATGTCTGGTTCAACATGGTGATAACTAGTCATGTCTGGCTCAACATGGTGATAACTAGTCATGTCTGGTTCAACATGGTGATAACTAGTCATGTCTGGTTCAACATGGTGATAACTAGTCATGTCTGGTTCAACATGGTGATAACTAGTCATGTCTGGTTCAACATGGTGATAACTAGTCATGTCTGGTTCAACATGGTGATAACTAGTCATGTCTGGTTCAACATGATGATAACTAGTCATGTCTGGTTCAACATGGTGATAACTAGTCATGTCTGGGTCAACATGGTGATAACTAGTCATGTCTGGGTCAACATGGTGATAACTAGTCATGTCTGGTTCAACATGGTGATAACTAGTCATGTCTGGTTCAACATGGTGATAACTAGTCATGTCTGGTTCAACATGGTGATAACTAGTCATGTCTGGTTCAACATGGTGATAACTAGTCATGTCTGGTTCAACATGGTGATAACTAGTCATGTCTGGTTCAACATGGTGATAACTAGTCATGTCTGGTTCAACATGGTGATAACTAGTCATGTCTGGGTCAACATGGTGATAACTAGTCATGTCTGGTTCAACATGGTGATAACTAGTCATGTCTGGTTCAACATGGTGATAACTAGTCATGTCTGGTTCAACATGGTGATAACTAGTCATGTCTGGTTCAACATGGTGATAACTAGTCATGTCTGGTTCAACATGGTGATAACTAGTCATGTCTGGTTCAACATGGTGATAACTAGTCATGTCTGGTTCAACATGGTGATAACTAGTCATGTCTGGCTCAACATGGTGATAACTAGTCATGTCTGGTTCAACATGGTGATAACTAGTCATGTCTGGTTCAACATGGTGATAACTAGTCATGTCTGGTTCAACATGGTGATAACTAGTCATGTCTGGTTCAACATGGTGATAACTAGTCATGTCTGGTTCAACATGGTGATAACTAGTCATGTCTGGTTCAACATGGTGATAACTAGTCATGTCTGGGTCAACATGGTGATAACTAGTCATGTCTGGTTCAACATGGTGATAACTAGTCATGTCTGGTTCAACATGGTGATAACTAGTCATGTCTGGTTCAACATGGTGATAACTAGTCATGTCTGGTTCAACATGGTGATAACTAGTCATGTCTGGTTCAACATGGTGATAACTAGTCATGTCTGGTTCAACATGGTGATAACTAGTCATGTCTGGCTCAACATGGTGATAACTAGTCATGTCTGGCTCAACATGGTGATAACTAGTCATGTCTGGTTCAACATGGTGATAACTAGTCATGTCTGGTTCAACATTGTGATAACTAGTCATGTCTGGTTCAACATGGTGATAACTAGTCATGTCTGGTTCAACATGGTGATAACTAGTCATGTCTGGTTCAACATGGTGATAACTAGTCATGTCTGGTTCAACATGGTGATAACTAGTCATGTCTGGTTCAACATGGTGATAACTAGTCATGTCTGGTTCAACATGGTGATAACTAGTCATGTCTGGTTCAACATGGTGATAACTAGTCATGTCTGGCTCAACATGGTGATAACTAGTCATGTCTGGTTCAACATGGTGATAACTAGTCATGTCTGGTTCAACATGGTGATAACTAGTCATGTCTGGTTCAACATGGTGATAACTAGTCATGTCTGGTTCAACATGGTGATAACTAGTCATGTCTGGTTCAACATGGTGATAACTAGTCATGTCTGGTTCAACATGATGATAACTAGTCATGTCTGGTTCAACATGGTGATAACTAGTCATGTCTGGGTCAACATGGTGATAACTAGTCATGTCTGGGTCAACATGGTGATAACTAGTCATGTCTGGTTCAACATGGTGATAACTAGTCATGTCTGGTTCAACATGGTGATAACTAGTCATGTCTGGTTCAACATGGTGATAACTAGTCATGTCTGGTTCAACATGGTGATAACTAGTCATGTCTGGTTCAACATGGTGATAACTAGTCATGTCTGGTTCAACATGGTGATAACTAGTCATGTCTGGGTCAACATGGTGATAACTAGTCATGTCTGGTTCAACATGGTGATAACTAGTCATGTCTGGTTCAACATGGTGATAACTAGTCATGTCTGGTTCAACATGGTGATAACTAGTCATGTCTGGGTCAACATGGTGATAACTAGTCATGTCTGGGTCAACATGGTGATAACTAGTCATGTCTGGTTCAACATGGTGATAACTAGTCATGTCTGGTTCAACATGGTGATAACTAGTCATGTCTGGTTCAACATGGTGATAACTAGTCATGTCTGGTTCAACATGGTGATAACTAGTCATGTCTGGTTCAACATGGTGATAACTAGTCATGTCTGGTTCAACATGGTGATAACTAGTCATGTCTGGTTCAACATGGTGATAACTAGTCATGTCTGGTTCAACATGGTGATAACTAGTCATGTCTGGTTCAACATGGTGATAACTAGTCATGTCTGGTTCAACATGGTGATAACTAGTCATGTCTGGTTCAACATGGTGATAACTAGTCATGTCTGGTTCAACATGGTGATAACTAGTCATGTCTGGTTCAACATGGTGATAACTAGTCATGTCTGGTTCAACATGGTGATAACTAGTCATGTCTGGTTCAACATGGTGATAACTAGTCATGTCTGGTTCAACATGGTGATAACTAGTCATGTCTGGTTCAACATGGTGATAACTAGTCATGTCTGGTTCAACATGGTGATAACTAGTCATGTCTGGTTCAACATGGTGATAACTAGTCATGTCTGGTTCAACATGGTGATAACTAGTCATGTCTGGTTCAACATGGTGATAACTAGTCATGTCTGGTTCAACATGGTGATAACTAGTCATGTCTGGTTCAACATGGTGATAACTAGTCATGTCTGGTTCAACATGGTGATAACTAGTCATGTCTGGTTCAACATGGTGATAACTAGTCATGTCTGGTTCAACATGGTGATAACTAGTCATGTCTGGTTCAACATGGTGATAACTAGTCATGTCTGGTTCAACATGGTGATAACTAGTCATGTCTGGTTCAACATGGTGATAACTAGTCATGTCTGGTTCAACATGGTGATAACTAGTCATGTCTGGTTCAACATGGTGATAACTAGTCATGTCTGGTTCAACATGGTGATAACTAGTCATGTCTGGTTCAACTGGTTCATGGTGATAACTAGTCATGTCTGGTTCAACATGGTGATAACTAGTCATGTCTGGTTCAACATGGTGATAACTAGTCATGTCTGGGTCAACATGGTGATAACTAGTCATGTCTGGTTCAACATGGTGATAACTAGTCATGTCTGGTTCAACATGGTGATAACTAGTCATGTCTGGTTCAACATGGTGATAACTAGTCATGTCTGGTTCAACATGGTGATAACTAGTCATGTCTGGTTCAACATGGTGATAACTAGTCATGTCTGGGTCAACATGGTGATAACTAGTCATGTCTGGTTCAACATGGTGATAACTAGTCATGTCTGGGTCAACATGGTGATAACTAGTCATGTCTGGGTCAACATGGTGATAACTAGTCATGTCTGGGTCAACATGGTGATAACTAGTCATGTCTGGTTCAACATGGTGATAACTAGTCATGTCTGGTTCAACATGGTGATAACTAGTCATGTCTGGTTCAACATGGTGATAACTAGTCATGTCTGGGTCAACATGGTGATAACTAGTCATGTCTGGTTCAACATGGTGATAACTAGTCATGTCTGGTTCAACATGGTGATAACTAGTCATGTCTGGTTCAACATGGTGATAACTAGTCATGTCTGGTTCAACATGGTGATAACTAGTCATGTCTGGTTCAACATGGTGATAACTAGTCATGTCTGGTTCAACATGGTGATAACTAGTCATGTCTGGCTCAACATGGTGATAACTAGTCATGTCTGGCTCAACATGGTGATAACTAGTCATGTCTGGTTCAACATGGTGATAACTAGTCATGTCTGGTTCAACATTGTGATAACTAGTCATGTCTGGTTCAACATGGTGATAACTAGTCATGTCTGGTTCAACATGGTGATAACTAGTCATGTCTGGTTCAACATGGTAATAACTAGTCATGTCTGGTTCAACATGGTGATAACTAGTCATGTCTGGTTCAACATGGTGATAACTAGTCATGTCTGGTTCAACATGGTGATAACTAGTCATGTCTGGTTCAACATGGTGATAACTAGTCATGTCTGGCTCAACATGGTGATAACTAGTCATGTCTGGTTCAACATGGTGATAACTAGTCATGTCTGGTTCAACATGGTGATAACTAGTCATGTCTGGTTCAACATGGTGATAACTAGTCATGTCTGGTTCAACATGGTGATAACTAGTCATGTCTGGTTCAACATGGTGATAACTAGTCATGTCTGGTTCAACATGATGATAACTAGTCATGTCTGGTTCAACATGGTGATAACTAGTCATGTCTGGGTCAACATGGTGATAACTAGTCATGTCTGGGTCAACATGGTGATAACTAGTCATGTCTGGTTCAACATGGTGATAACTAGTCATGTCTGGTTCAACATGGTGATAACTAGTCATGTCTGGTTCAACATGGTGATAACTAGTCATGTCTGGTTCAACATGGTGATAACTAGTCATGTCTGGTTCAACATGGTGATAACTAGTCATGTCTGGTTCAACATGGTGATAACTAGTCATGTCTGGTTCAACATGGTGATAACTAGTCATGTCTGGGTCAACATGGTGATAACTAGTCATGTCTGGTTCAACATGGTGATAACTAGTCATGTCTGGTTCAACATGGTGATAACTAGTCATGTCTGGTTCAACATGGTGATAACTAGTCATGTCTGGTTCAACATGGTGATAACTAGTCATGTCTGGTTCAACATGGTGATAACTAGTCATGTCTGGTTCAACATGGTGATAACTAGTCATGTCTGGTTCAACATGGTGATAACTAGTCATGTCTGGCTCAACATGGTGATAACTAGTCATGTCTGGTTCAACATGGTGATAACTAGTCATGTCTGGTTCAACATGGTGATAACTAGTCATGTCTGGTTCAACATGGTGATAACTAGTCATGTCTGGTTCAACATGGTGATAACTAGTCATGTCTGGTTCAACATGGTGATAACTAGTCATGTCTGGTTCAACATGGTGATAACTAGTCATGTCTGGTTCAACATGGTGATAACTAGTCATGTCTGGTTCAACATGGTGATAACTAGTCATGTCTGGGTCAACATGGTGATAACTAGTCATGTCTGGTTCAACATGGTGATAACTAGTCATGTCTGGTTCAACATGGTGATAACTAGTCATGTCTGGTTCAACATGGTCATGGATCATGCAATGTCCGAATCGCAGGCTGCTTTCTATAAAACCATCCGATGAAAGCCACACAGATAACATTTCTACATGTTTTATTCTAGAATAATCCTAACCGGTTGACCGAGTATGGCTTGTTTTCGTTAGCAGTTTGCTTTTTCCGCCTAGGTGACAGCTGCAGGTGGCTCAGGAGAGAAGAGAGATCTGCTCTAATGCGGAGGTGCGGAGATTGGGAGAGGAACAGGAGGGAGGAAGAGGGCAGGAATCACCAGGGGAAGCAGACTTAAGCAGACCACAATACCTTACTGCAAAATCAAAATGAAAGCTCTTTGTCCTTAAAAGAAAGCAAAGAAAACATAAACAAAAAAACATGTTATTTACAAACAGTGACGGACAGGCAGACAGTGGCGCTGGTTCACACAGACCAGCTGGTTTGCAGTTTCCGTGGTATCGCTCTGGTAGGCAATCCAAATTCCAGACTGGCCCCTATCGATGCCACTGGAGTGTGTACATACTATTAGTCTGAATTAGTCTGTCACACATACTAACACCTAACAGTGTGTGTCCCCCCCCCAACCCAGATCATGACTGGATTGGACTGATAACGTCTTGTGAGTCTGTGTATATGTGTAAGCGTGTCGAGTCACGTGTGTAAGCGTGTTGTGTGAGCGTGTTGTGTGTGTGTGTGTGTGTTAGCAACCTGTATTACCGCTTCTGTTTGTACGTGAGCATTTTTTATGTGTGTGTAAGCGTGTTGGTGTGTCTGTGTGTGTGTCTGTGTGTCGGCGACCTGTATTACCTCTTTTGTAGGTACGTCAACATGTTGTGTGTATGTTTGTGTGTATTACCTCTTCTGTTTGTACGTCAGCATGTGTGTGTGTATTACCTCTTCTGTTTGTACGTCAGCATGTGTGTGTGTATTACCTCTTCTGTTTGTACGTCAGCATGTGTGTGTGTGTGTGTGTGTGTATTACCTCTTCTGTTTGTACGTCAGCATGTGTGTGTGTGTGTTATTACCTCTTCTGTTTGTACGTCAGCATGTGTGTGTGTGTGTGTGTGTATTACCTCTTCTGTTTGTACGTCAGCATGTGTGTGTGTGTGTGTGTGTGTGTGTGTGTGTGTGTGTATTACCTCTTCTGTTTGTACGTCAGCATGTGTGTGTGTGTGTGTGTCTGTGTGTGTGTCTGTGTGTGTGTGTGTGTGTGTCTGTGTGTGTGTGTGTGTGTGTGTGTGTCTGTGTGTGTGTGTGTCTGTGTGTGTGTGTGTCTGTGTGTGTGTGTGTGTGTCTGTGTGTGTGTGTCTGTGTGTGTGTGTCTGTGTGTGTGTGTCTGTGTGTGTGTGTCTGTGTGTGTGTGTGTGTGTGTATTACCTCTTCTGTTTGTACGTCAGCATGTGTGTGTGTGTGTGTGTGTGTGTGTGTGAGTGTGTGTGTGTGTGTGTGTGTGTGTATTACCTCTTCTGTTTGTACGTCAGCATGTGTGTGTGTGTGTGTGTGTGTGTGTGTGTGTGTGTGTGTGTGTGTCTGTGTGTGTGTCTGTGTGTGTGTCTGTGTGTGTGTCTGTGTGTGTGTCTGTGTGTGTCTGTGTGTGTCTGTGTGTGTGTGTGTGTGTGTGTGTTACCTCTTCTGTTTGTACGTCAGCGTGTGTGTGTGTGTGTGTGTGTGTGTGTGTGTGTATTACCTCTTCTGTTTGTACGTCAGCATGTGTGTGTGTGTGTGTGTGTGTGTGTGTGTGTGTGTGTATTACCTCTTCTGTTTGTACGTCAGCATGTGTGTGTGTGTGTGTGTGTATTACCTCTTCTGTTTGTACGTCAGCATGTGTGTGTGTGTGTGTGTGTGTGTGTGTGTGTGTGTGTGTGTGTGTGTGTGTGTTATTACCTCTTCTGTTTGTACGTCAGCATGTGTGTGTGTGTGTGTGTGTGTGTGTGTGTTATTACCTCTTCTGTTTGTACGTCAGCATGTGTGTGTGTGTGTGTGTGTGTTATTACCTCTTCTGTTTGTACGTCAGCATGGCCTCAGCAATCGGGAGTTGATGAGCGCCGTTGGCTCCGACCATATACTGGGTTACCCTGGAAACCACATCGGGACTCTCCTGCACTGAACACCACAGATACGGTTATTTACTGGTGCCGTCTGGTGCTATCCAATAGGACATTAGACACAGACACTCCAGTCTCCAGGGCTTCTGGGTGACCAATACCAACACAGTCCCGAACTAGCACACCTGAATCGGCCAATCAGCAAGCCCTAAAACAAGTGACAGTCAGATCGTAGCTACAACAACTCTGTGAGACGTCTGGGGAACCCACATAAACGGTCTGATATAGTGGTGTCTGGGGCTATTTGTGTATGTGTGTGTCCTACCTGTGACTGGAGCCTCTAGCTTGTGAAACAGATCCGTCCATGCGGTGTCCTGGAATAAACTGTTGTATCGATAATCAATGGTACCAAGGTATTTGGAGACGGGGTGAGATCCTAAATACAACAAGAGAAAAACCCTTTAAGATACAGCCAAAACAACCTGAGAAACATCCTGTAAGTCACAATAAATAAAACCATCGAGACACGGAGCACAGGGACCATGCAGAAATAATCACAAAATGTGTTATATAATATATACGCCGTGCAAAAGGATAACTGGTTTCCCTGTTCATCTAAATACATGAGAAATGCTTTATCGTTGGGCTGAGGTGGTGGAGCATTGTGGGAAGGAATATTACATGTGTGAATACAGGAATACATAGACACAGATACAGTGGAGATGTGTCTCACCTAGTGGTATGATAAGAAACCTCATGTAGCCCAGCCAATCAGGTGTCTTGTGCGATAGGTGATCCACAAACAGCCGGACGACCGCTCCGAGGTAGTGCTGAGGCCCGGCCACCGCTATCTTTATGGGGATGGGCGTCTGGCTGTTACAGTTACAGCTGCGTACACGCACAAGCAGACAGTCAGACAGGCAGACAGGCAAACAGGCAGACAAGCAGGCCAAGGTCATAGTTTAAATTCCCACTTGGATCACTTACAGGAGATATACTGAACATGTAGTGTGTTGAAAATAATTTCTGGTAACATGGTGTTCACATTGTATTTCTCAAACATTCCAAGATTATTTGTAACTAAGACAACCTGGTTCGATTTGGTTCCAGAGGCCAAACTAGTTGATATTGATGTTATATTTGTATTATCTACCTATGTATCTTTTTCCATTTTATCTACATACAGTACTCCATAAAACCCATAATTAAAAAAATGGATTAAAGGTGAGAATTTTAAATATATCTCTTATACAGAAGTAGTCAGACCCTTTGCCAAGGCACTCCAAACTTCGTCTTTCTTCAGATATCTAAAGAGCAAAAAATCCTATAGCACTGAAAGATTTTTTGTGGAAAAAGTTTGCAACCACCCAGATATTTCCAAGAACTGTCCGTCAGAGGAAACAAACTATCAGGACAGGGACTAAGAACCCAATGGCCACTCTAACATTGTTTTCATAGTTTCTCTGCAAGGATGGGAGAACCTGTAAGAAGGACATCCACCTCTGCAGTGCTCCATTAATCAGGCTTTTATGACTATCTAGGCCACATTTGTCAAATCGAGTGCCTACAGCTTTTTGCATTCACCTAGTACTTGATTAAATAGGTCACCAATTGCTTAGGTTCTACCCTCACCTGGTTGTTTAGGTCTGAACTGTTTACTTTAAAGGAAAAAACTAAAACCTGCATGCACTAGCTCCTCCGTGGAACCGGTTTGACACCCCTGGTCTAGGCAAGAGCCAGTCCTGAATTAAACAATCATGACAATACTATATTACTGAGTGCATGAGGAAAACATATAACTATATACTAAATATAACTTATTAGGCTTAAATGCCAAGCACTACCTCTCAAAAAACAGCTGGCTAATATTATCCCTGCAGTGAAGCACAGTGGTGGGAGCACCATGCTGTGGGGATGTTTCTCAGCGGCAGGGACTGGGAGAGAAAAGAGACTTACAATCTCTGTATGCGTGAGACAATTGTGTTGAAGGCAGCTTGGATGTCGGCTGTAGTGCAGGTACACACAACTGGGAGGTGCTGGTTCTGGAGGACATCTGACAGGTACTGGATCGAGATGGAGAAGAAAAAAACATGGGAAGAGAGAATGTGAAGCTTCAGCTGTTGCGTCAATAGGTCTGGTTGACAGCAGCATCCAAATCATTAGCATCTAGCTAATCGTAGCTTTAAACCATGACACGGCTTGCTAGCATCATCCTACTTCTTTTAGCGGTTTTTATTTTTGCCGGACTATCTCATAAGCACACCAAACGTGTGGTCAATGTGTCAGCAACTCAAAAGTCAAAGGCTATTTTATCTTTCAAATCTTTTTTATTTTGGCAAGCTAATTTTTTATCCAATTTGCTAAAATAAACAAAATGCGTAAAAAAACGTAAATGCCCATGTAGGACAAATGCACCATCTGTTCAAGAGGTTAATTAAAGAAAGTCATCAAGATCGTCTGACAAAACAAATAGTACCTGCGCTCACATTAATGCAAAAAACATTTGCTTGAGCGTAGTCGCATTTCTGTAGATGTTCCTACCAAAGCTGACATCAAAACTACGCCCTTGGGGATTACCATATGAAACACAACGACAAAACACCTGAACCAATTAGAAGGTGCCAGGCCACGTTACGTGCCACGCCTCCTGTCTGTTACCTGGCCCTGCCAATCAGACGTGTTGATGAGGATGATGCTTTCCGGTAGGTGGTCGTCAGACACCAGGATGTGGTTAAGCTGGTCGTACACAGTCTTCCTGGGAATCTGCGAAGAGGAAGCACTCTTAACAAATTAAAAAAATATGCAGTTTAATTTGGAGACGCAATGGAGTCACACAAAGGTTGCTGCTGAGGGAGGATTTCTATTTTTTACATTTTATTTTTTATTATTGTATTGCAATGTTGGGGAGGGCGAGATCTAAGCATTTCATTGCATAACTTGTTATTGTAATGACAAATAAACACCCTTGAACCTTGAACCTTGATTTGAAACCAGTGAAACTGCAGTGTGCTGGTCCTACCTGTAGGTGGCATCGTGTGTCCAGGGAGCGTTCGTTATCCAGGCTGTTGGCTCTCTCACTCTGTGGCCTGCTAGGCTGCCTCTCCTTCAGGGACGTACTCCTGCCTCTTCTCCCTGCCAGCTTGGGTTCCTGCCTGAGGAACACATGACAAACACTAAAGTGAGGAGGGGGGGATTTGAAGAACAGCATGTGGTGAATAAGAAACAGAATAATTTGGGATTCAACAATTGTTTTTACAATTGAGCCCTGCATTACAGCAACGATAAAAACAAATACAGTTATGAAATACACAAGCAGTTTGTTTCTATGCTGAAATGACACACACAATTTGTTTTAGCCTTGGCACGTGCCACATCTTAATTATAAACCGCTTCAGATGCGTCAGAAGAGAACCAGGAATATAAACACTATGGATGTACTAATGAAGGAAGTAATATTCATAGAAGTGTCTAACAGATGTACTAATGAAGGAAGTAATATTCATAGAAGTGTATAACAGATGTACTAATGAAGGATGTAATATTCATAGAAGTATCTAACAGATGTACTAATGAAGGATGTAATATTCATAGAAGTGTCTAACAGATGTACTAATGAAGGAAGTAATATTCATAGAAGTGTCTAACAGATGTACTAATGAAGGATGTAATATTCATAGAAGTGTATAACAGATGTACTAATGAAGGATGTAATATTCATAGAAGTGTCTAACAGATGTACTAATGAAGGATGTAATATTCATAGAAGTGTCTAACAGATGTACTAATGAAGGAAGTAATATTCATAGAAGTGTCTAACAGATGTACTAATGAAGGATGTAATATTCATAGAAGTGTCTAACAGATGTACTAATGAAGGATGTAATATTCATAGAAGTGTCTAACAGATGTACTAATGAAGGAAGTAATATTCATAGAAGTGTATAACAGATGTACTAATGAAGGATGTAATATTCATAGAAGTATCTAACAGATGTACTAATGAAGGATGTAATATTCATAGAAGTGTCTAACAGATGTACTAATGAAGGAAGTAATATTCATAGAAGTGTCTAACAGATGTACTAATGAAGGATGTAATATTCATAGAAGTGTCTAACAGATGTACTAATGAAGGATGTAATATTCATAGAAGTGTCTAACAGATGTACTAATGAAGGAAGTAATATTCATAGAAGTGTCTAACAGATGTACTAATGAAAAGAATGAAACATAGACATAATCTATCTTCTGTTTGTATGCCCGGTCCTGCTCTTGAGGTTATGTTAAACTACAACATGTCATTAGCCAGGGTTTCAAGAGCAGGGGGCTTTCAAACCTTTCCTTGGGGACTGGCAGACGGTTTTTTTTTCAGAGCTGGGACACCTGCATTAATTTGTGCTGTAATTATCACTCCCCTAATTAGCTGAATCAGATGCAACAAGGAGAAATTGAAACATCTGCTGGACCCCCAGGTCAGGTTTGAGAAGCGCTAATATTAACAACCCAGGAATGTGCATTTCATTAGCACGGATATCTACCATCAGGACAAGTAAGAACACACCCTGGAAAGCTCTTGCTTGTTTTTGGATTACATACTTGGACACAAATATACTTGAGATAAATTCCAACCACATAAGTTTATAAAGGTAACCCAATAAAAAATAAATAAAAAAATTAAGAATAATATTGGATCAATGTGCCCTAGACAGATACGTCAAAGGTGGAGTTGATAGGCCATAATGCCAAACACAATGTTGACCATGACAAGCTGCCTATGTAGGACCAAGCATAAAGCATGGGGGCGTTTCATTATGGTTTGGGCTCACCATGGAACTGGACGGAGGGGGTTGGGGGGGGGGTGGACATTTAATAAAGGCCGCAAATGACAGTTGAACCAGGCAACATACGATAGTTCCCTGTAACCCGTTAATTTGAGCGCATTTACCACCTGTTGGACGGGATAATAAGAGATTCGGTCTTCTTCATCTTGCCAGTAGGAGGAAGCTTCTCCAGGAACGTGTCCATGTTGTCCATCTCCAGTTCTGTTGTCGGGGTTACAGCCTCCGGCTGATCTTCATGCTAGGTTGGAACAATTACAAGGATCTTTTGGCGTTTGGAGAACATGCAATATTCTTTTAACTCCGCAATAAGCAAAAAGGGCAGCAATATTTCAAAACCAGCTACATAACAGCCAGCGGGGATTAATAAAACGGAACGGAGATGGGAAACAGGGGCGGTGGGGGTTTCACGGATTCCTTAAATAAATAGTGTTTCAGCAGATAATGACTCTTACCAATGACCCGTTATCTGATACGTTGTCCGCTTGGAACTTCAACCCGCTGGCCTTAGCCTTGTCTGGGTCCATCTGGAGGAAGATCCAGACAGGTATAAACAATTTGCGTCCACCGTATAGCTAATCCAATTAGACATTGAATGGGTCAACTAAGTACAATAGATGGCCAAAGGTATGTTGGCACCCTGGCATCACACCTATATGAGCTGGTTGGACATCCAATTTCAACACCATGGGCATTAGCATCTGTTTTTCATCTATAACAGCTGCCCCTCTTTCGGGAAGGCTTTATAGACCATTAGTGTCTCTCTGGGAATTTGGGCCAATTAAGCCAAAAGATTATTTGTTATGCCGGGCACTGATGTTGGATGAGAAGGTCTGTCTCACAATCGCTGTTCCAATTCACCCCAAAAGTGTTCAATGGGCTTGAGGTCAGGGCTCTGTACAGGCTCTAAAGTTCCTCCATACATTCCACGTCTTTATGGATCCCGCTTTGTGCACAGGGGCACGGTTCTCTGTGACTCACCGGACAGGGGGGTTCTCTGTGAATCACCGGACTGGGGGGTTCTCTGTGACTCACCGGACTGGGGGGTTCTCTGTGACTCACCGGACTGGGGGGTTCTCTGTGACTCACCGGACTGGGGGTTCTCTGGGACTCACCGGACTGGGGGTTCTCTGTGACTCACCGGACTGGGGGGTTCTCTGGGACTCACCGGACTGGGGGTTCTCTGGGACTCACCGGACTGGGGGGTTCTCTGTGACTCCGGATGCTGTGAATGCTGCCGATCTCCGTCTGAGAACTGGAGAGGGAGAGGCCCTCGAAATATGGCCTGGAATACAAAACGGACAGTAACAAAATATAGAATAATAATTGAGATGAAAAGGCCTGCAACACCAAACATAAAACACTGTAAGTACTTAAGCTGTATTGAACATAGTTGTACAATCAAGGCTTTAAATCATCAGAACCAAAAGGTTCTTATCTCTGCTTGATGGGTCAAACAGATACACACACGTTTACTTTTATTTGAATATATTTGAATGGGCACATCAAAGTTGATTCACCTTCTTTAACTAACCTTAGTCTCAATTACCTGACATTTACAATTAATAATAACTTCAGCCCTAAACTTACCACTTGCTTTTTTAAATGGGGACTGGTGAAGTTTAATCATAGTATGGTGACACACTCCAACTCACTTCAGTTTAGGTTTGGGGGTGCTGAGAACGCTGTCATCATCGTCTAACTCCGGTCCGCTGTCACTGGGGTTCTCAAACTCCAGACTCTCCAGGTCCAGATCCTCTTCCACTTCTGGTGTAGGCTCAGCAGGGTCCTGTTCCGAGTCCAACACCTGGAGAACATGCACACACACAGTCACATAAATACAGCATAAATTCGGAATAAATACGGCACATAGAGATGAGTAGAGACAGAGAAAGTCAGAAGGAGACACAAACTAGCACAAGGGTAAATATATTCTGAAAGCATGAAGTCACTGAAAACGAATCACACGGGAGAATAAAATAGCAATGTGACACATTACAGTTAGAAAGACTTTACCTCGTCTGAGACTCGAAACCTTTTCAGCAGGGCCACTACTCTCTGTTTAAAGTTCTGCTGCTAAAGAAAACAAAAACACATCAAACTAAAGAAACCTCGGACTTTCAGCAGCCTGCCAGTAACTAGGGGAGGGGCTTGTAACTGCGCATAATTAGCCCAATCAGATAGGATCAAGTGCAGACTCGTCAAATAAAATTAACAGATGAATTAAAACTCAAATCCGGGTATACATTGTCTAAAGACGTCCCAAGGAAGGCTTTATCGGAAATCTTTTCACACACTATTGACTAGTATCCCTAAACTGTGGTGGTACACAGCTCCATGACCAGGCAATCTGAGGAACGTCTTACCCTGGTGATGGAGGTAGTTCGGATGATGGACCGTCTCTGCTTCTTAGGCTTTCTCACATCATACTCATCATCCTCCAGATCCTGGACACACGGCCAGATTAAACACAGGGAATATCTTAAAACATGGCCAGATTAAACACAGGGAATAACTTCAAACACAGACAGATTAAACACAGGGAATAACTTCAAACACAGACAGATTAAACACAGGGAATATCTTAAAACACGGCCAGATTAAACACAGGGAATATCTTAAAACACGGCCAGATTAAACACAGGGAATATCTTAAAACACGGCCAGATTAAACACAGGGAATATCTTAAAACAGGGCCAGATTAAACACAGGGAATATCTTAAAACAGGGCCAGATTAAACACAGGGAATATCTTAAAACACGGCCAGATTAAACACAGGGAATAACTCCAAACACGGCCAGATTAAACACATGGAATAACTTCAAACACAGACAGATTAAATACAGGGAATATCTTCAAACACAGACAGATTAAATACAGGGAATATCTTCAAACACAGACAGATTAAATATAGGGAATATCTTCAAACACGGACAGATTAAATACAGGGAATATCTTCAAACACGGACAGATTAAATACAGGGAATATCTTTGAATACAGCCACTAGGGGATGAGGATAGGCTGGGGGGCCACTAGAGAATGTGGAACAAGAGGCTGGGTAACAGCTAGTAACAGTTACATGTTTTTTGGTATGGGAGATATGCCTGTGTGTGTGTGTGTGTGTGTGTGTGTGTGTGTGTGTGTGTGTGCTGACCTGGCCCTGAACTGCATCATCACTGGCCTCTTGCTCTGAAGAGAAACTCTCGTACTCCTCTTCTGAATAGTTATCTAGTAACAGACACACACAAACAGACATATTAACTGACCACAGCCTAAATGATGTGCCTGCATCCTATATCTAGCTACTAATATTTCTTTCCCAGGACCTATATTCATCTGACATTATAGTGTCTCTGACTAGAAGATTTCATGAACAGTAGGAAAGTGGAAAATATCAGACATGCTATTATTTCATTTGGGCTTGTTTATGTTTAATTGCCCACAGGAATGCCTGATTTATGTACAAGAAATTTACTTTACAAGATCAACACATTTTTACTCTGGGCTCAGTTAGTCTTTTACTCTGGGCTACAAAGTTCCCCCACCTGGAGCCAAACCCCTCCTGGAGCCAAACCCCACCTGGAGCCAAACCCCTGCATACCTGAGGTGAAACCCACAGCAGAACCATGTGTTATTGAGAACGTACCAGAACATTTGATCTTGGTTCCATCCTGCAGAGCAGCCTCCTCATGGTCAATGGGCTGGCTGGACAGAGAGTAGATCCAGATCTCCGCTACTTTACCCAACATTTCCTTCTGGCTGCTGCAGAGAGACAGCACCTGACCCCCCTCAGCCGGACACTGCATCACCTAGGAGACGGGTGGGGGAGACAAGTTGTGGGGGACACGGGGGACCAGGAGGTCATGGGAGTTGGGGAGACAAGGGGGATGATGGAGAAAGGGTGGGCGGTGGTGTAAAGAATCAGAGAAAAACACCACTTCAATTGTTGTGGCTATTTATCAGATCATCTGTTATTTTTAGTATCAAAAGTAAGTATTCTATTCCTGTCAGATCCACCAAGGAATAAAACAGCCCACAGAACAAGTTCAGTTCTGTAGCTTCGAACTGAGATTTTTCGGGTCATATCATTACTTCCATAATAACCATTTCCAAATCCCCACTGCTCCACTCGCGTTTCCCCGTCTCCCCAATAAAAATAGAAAAAATACAAACATTCAAAGAGATTCAATAGAGATTTTTTACTTTCGGTCTGCAAAACATTTCTTTAGAAAAGCAAAAGGAACGAAACAGGAATGGGGCCTATATTTAGTATTTCTATAATTTGTGTTTCGCACCCTGACTAAATCAGCATCTTTACTAAAACCTTGAGGCACTGCAGGTTTTCTATTCAGACACTGATTTGACAGTTGGGAGTTCGCTACAGAGGAACAGCATGAATGGGGAGGAGATGAGGATAAACTAGCAACGACTAGAACGACTTTTCAGAATCATTTATTCATGAATTCACCACAGGAAAAAACAACAACTGCACAGAGAAAACATCTTGGTAGTTTTGCAGCTCAAAAATGTGATATGAACATTGTTTACCTCAGACATTTCACACATACTTGTGTTAAAGCACATCACAGCTGTCTGAAACCTGATGCCAACCATACTGACGCCAACCATACTGACGCCAACCATACTGACGCCAACCATACTGACGCCAACCATACTGACGCCAACCATACTGACGCCAACCATACCGATGCCAACCATACCCATGCCAACCATACCCATGCCAACCATACTGACGCCAACCATACTGACGCCAACCATACTGACGCCAACCATACTGACGCCAACCATACTGACACCAACCATACTCATGCCAACCATACTCATGCCAACCATACCCATGCCAACCATACTGACGCCAACCATACTGATGCCAACCATACTGACGCCAACCATACTGATGCCAACCATACTGACACCAACCATACTGACGCCAACCATACTGATGCCAACCATACTGATGCCAACCATACTGATGCCAACCATACTCATGCCTACCATACTGATGCCAACCATACTGATGCCAACCATACTGATGCCAACCATACTCATGAAAACCATACTGCCGCCAACAATACTGACACCAACCATACTCATGCCAACCATACTCATGCCAACCATACCCATGCCAACCATACTGACGCCAACCATACTGATGCCAACCATACTGACGCCAACCATACTGACGCCAACCATACTGACGCCAACCATACTGACACCAACCATACTGACGCCAACCATACTGACGCCAACCATACTGACGCCAACCATACTGACGCCAACCATACTGATGCCAACCATACTCATGCCTACCATACTGATGCCAACCATACTGATGCCAACCATACTGATGCCAACCATACTCATGCCAACCATACTGACGCCAACCATACTGACACCAACCATACTCATGCCTACCATACTCATGCCTACCATACTGACGCCTACCATACTGACGCCAACCATACTGACGCCAACCATACCCATGCCAACCATACTGATGCCAACCATACTGATGCCAACCATACTGACGCCAACCATACTGACGCCAACCATACTGATGCCAACCATACTGACGCCAACCATACTGACGCCAACCATACTGACGCCAACCATACTGACGCCAACCATACTCATGCCAACCATACTCATGCCAACCATACCCATGCCAACCATACTGACGCCAACCATACTGACGCCAACCATACTGACGCCAACCATACTGATGCCAACCATACTGATGCCAACCATACTCATGCCTACCATACTGATGCCAACCATACTGATGCCAACCATACTCATGCCAACCATACTGACGCCAACCATACTGACACCAACCATACTCATGCCTACCATACTGATGCCAACCATACTCATGCCTACCATACTGATGCCAACCATACCCATGCCAACCATACTGATGCCAACCATACCCATGTCTACATCCTACCTCAGCCATGTCAATCGTTCCTACTGCCAAGGTCTTGTATCCCAAGATTGTTCTGTTCTTGTATCTCTTCCTCCGCTGGAGGAGGATCTGGAGCTTGTTGCCGTCCCTCTTCAGGAAGTGCGGGTACTGAGAGTGTGGGGAGGGTGTAGCAACGGTGTGGCAAGGGTGTGGCGAGGGTGAACGTATGAAGGAAAATAAGATACAGGGGAGAAGATTTGTAATTTGAATTCATTAAAACAGAAAATCACAAGTAAAATCTGCATTTGTCCAGCTTGTTCAGGCCTTGATCTGTCGGTTTCTGGCAACTGTTCTGTCGTGTTCACCTGCAGTGAGAAGGTGAGGGCCAGGTCTGACTCCACTGATCCACTAGGGGGCAGAACTATCTCATGAGACCTCAGGACCCTCTTGGAACCCTGGAGGAATCATACATCACAAAGTCACCCATGGAATGTGATACCGCACACATCACATACCGCACACATCACATACAGCACACATCACATACCGCACACATCACATACCGCACACATCACATACAGCACACATCACATACCGCACACGTCACATACCGCACACGTCACATGCCGCACACGTCACATACCGCACACGTCACACGCCGCACACGTCACACACCGCACACGTCACACACCGCACACGTCACACACCGCACACGTCACACACCGCACACGTCACACACCGCACACGTCACACGTCACACACCGCACACGTCACACACCGCACACGCCGCACACGTCACACGCCGCACACGTCACACGCCGCACACGTCACACACCGCACACATCACATACCGCACACATCACACACTGCACACATCACATGCCGCACACATCACAGATCAAATGACAAAGTATATCACCTAGAAGACAATCAATGTCACATCATAGGTACAGTATATCACATACAGTATATATTGTAACAGATATAAAAGCACACATACAATTCCAATATCTAATCACACATCCAATGTTAAATTACACATCTAATATCAAAACACACATCCAATATAACATCACACATCCAATATTACATCACACATCCAATATTAAATCACACATCCAATATTAAATCACACATCCAATATTAAATCACACATCCAATATTAAATCACACATCCAATATCAAAACACACATCCAATATCAAAACACACATCCAATATAACATCACACAGCCAATGTTACATCACACAGCCAATATAACATCACACATCCAATATAACATCACACATCCAATATAATATCACACATCCAATATAACCACACATGCTATTTCAAATCATCCACAGTCCAATGTATGTCACATGTCTACATTGTTAGTGTAACCTCTCAGCCGCTCTACTAAATTCACATTATGACGGACGTACCTGTATCTTCACAGCGATGACCACAGAGATGAGCTCCTTGTCCAGCTCCCTCAGAACAACCAGTTTCTTCAGTGTCAGACTGCACAACCTGGACATTCAAAACAGATTTACATCCATAATTTAGCAGACAATCTCATCCAATACAGGGATAATTGGGTGAAGTGCCCTTTTTTCAAAGCCGCATGTACAGTTTCATGCCAACATTTGTGGGATTCAAACCAAAAAACTTTTGATCAACAATACAAAACCCTAGGCACGCAGACCGGGCAGTTAAACAGAGAAACCCAGAACAAACCGACAGGAATAAACACAGACACAAACACAGAAGATCAACACTTACAGAACAGAGCTCTTCATATCTGGGAAAACCGCCATGCTTATTGAGACTGTGTTGAGTAGCCAAAGGATTTAGGTCAAAAACAAACCCCTGCACTGCCCATAAATGAAAAAGAAGCCATGCTTCCATAAACCTGTACATATTATGTCATGTAAGTAAGCTAATGTTATCATCGTGGCTAAGCAGATGTTTCACAGATTTTTTGAACTGTTACCCCAACAACAACACAGTAGCCAGAAGTTACACAGTAGCGAAAGACAATAGCCAGAAGTTACTGGAGCAACCCAGTCCTGCAATAAACCAGTGGGTCTTGACCTCAACTGGGGACTCCCAGACGCTCCAGGTTTTTGAGGTTTCCCCAGAGCTGACGTACTTTAATCAACTAGGCAACTAATTACCAAGTCCTTGGCTGCTCTATTCAGATGAGCTAGTGTGATGACTGCTGTCACTTATTGTAGAACCAATTTCCACTACATAGTGGTTGGAACAAACACACACAGACACACACACACACATTTAATTTCTACCAATTTTGTTTAATCACAGTCTCACCAAAGTGTGCCTCCAGATTTTTGTAGAGAAATGCGTTTCAGACAGCTCTCTCAGATCCTGACTGTAGCTAGGCAGACTGTCCAGATCTTTATCCAAGACACAATTCTAGTCTTGGATGAACAACAGTATTTAAAGAAACTAGGCAAGACAGATAAAAACAATTCCTTAGCTGTCAAAGCGATGGCAAGAAAACGGAGGACGGCCTGGTTTTTCTCAGAGGGAATTGTTGTTTTTCCAAATTGGCTAAAGACCTTGTTGAATGCTGGACATGGGACTGCTGCTTTTTGCTAACTAGTGGTGTTTGGGCCCTGAACAGAGTAGGGGTGTTTTCAAAGTTAGACTGAATCCTCTTTCTCTATTCTTTAGTTTCTCTACTCCGATTTGAAAAGCAGAGAGAGAGACCACTGCCAACATCTCAGGCTAATTTCACGTTGTCCCAAATGGCACCCTATTTGCCCGTGGGTCTCGGTCCAAAATAATGCACTACAGTGTATAGGTTATTGGGACGCATTTGGGACGACGTCCTAAAGGGCTAAAAGGGGAGGTGGGTGGTTGCATTGTTACAACTGGGGGAGGACTTAATCACCACTGCTTGATAATGTTCTCACTCATTTCCAGGGAAACTACAATATAATTCTCTATCTTTCTCTCTGGTTGGAGTTTTTTTCTTCATTTCACTAAATCTTCGTTTGCACACGAGACAGTTGCCACGTGAAACGATCATGTTATTCGTCTGGATTGTGAGGTCATCAGAGTTTGCTAACTTATATGAGGAAACACTGATGACCTCACAGTCCAGGTGACCAACCCATATGAAGAAACACTGATGACCTCACAGTCCAGGTGACCAACCCATATGAAGAAACACTGATGACCTCACAGTCCAGGTGACCAACCCATATGAAGAAACACTGATGACCTCACAGTCCAGGTGACCAACCCATATGAAGAAACACTGATGACCTCACAGTCCAGGTGACCAACCCATATTAAGAAACACTGATGACCTCACAGTCCAGGTGACCAACCCATATGAAGAAACACTGATGACCTCACAGTCCAGGTGACCAACCCATATTAAGAAACACTGATGACCTCACAGTCCAGGTGACCAACCCATATTAAGAAACACTGATGACCTCACAGTCCAGGTGACCAACCCATATTAAGAAACACTGATGACCTCACAGTCCAGGTGACCAACCCATATTAAGAAACACTGATGACCTCACAGTCCAGGTGACCAACCCATATTAAGAAACACTGATGACCTCACAGTCCAGGTGACCAACCCATATGAAGAAACACTCATGACCTCACAGTCCAGGTGACCAACCCATATTAAGAAACACTGATGACCTCACAATCACAAATGTGCCAGAATTGACACAACACCCGGTCAAATGAGCCCCCATGAAGCATCCAAGTGGATGTATATGTTTTAAATGCATGCTAGACTATGACTTAGTGCTCTGTAACCGTGCCTCAGATTGCTGCGCCACCTGCGACAAACACAGCAAGTCTGATTTTATAAATATTTAAAACTTTTCTTTTTCCTTCTATAATACTTTGAGGTCTCATCTTTTCACATCGTTTGCAAAGTATTTCTTGGTGTTGGGTCCTCATTTAAAAATGATTTGTGTATGATTTGCTAAAGAAGCGTATAGCTCAAAGACAAATAAATAGATTGTTCACCTTGTCGGCTCACAGATACAAGCTGTGATGGCCGGACTGTGTAACCTCTGCTGTCACACCTGAAATGTGACTCTGGTGTGGTTTATGTCTCAACAGCCCGTACAGTATGTGTATGACCCCCTATATAGACAGACACACACACACACACACACACACACAATACACACTGAAATCCATCTGTAGCATTGTGTAAACAAAAGTCAACCGTACATGAGTAAAGTGTTTGTCATTTAACCTACCATTTCGACGGAGGCACCGGCCTGTTTCCTTATGTTTTGCAGCCACACTGTCCCCAAAATAACCCAACTGCATTCTGGGAATGTTTAGCCTGCAGCCCCTCTTCTCCCAGGTTTACAAACCTATTCACTGTATTAAAAGGCAAGCCCAGTAACATCATGTATTGATAATGTTGGCGGGAGGTTGGTTGCATATAATTATTAGACCCACCTAATTAAATTGAGTGACTAATTAATAGTGGCCAGTGGTAAATCCAAGTTGGCGTTTAATGGTTTAACTGACAAAGCTGCCGCGTGCAACTAGATTCTATCTCTTGAATCTAAAACCGATATGCGTCTTACACTGTATACTAGCTATCAAGATAGACAGGCTCAATGTATGTAAAGTATCTTAGTCTTGTTTCTTTAATAATTGAGAAAGTGTGTTTTAAAATACTAGTAATTTTAGCTTGCAATCAGGCCGAATGACTATGTTCAGTTATTATAATATATTGTATTTTTACGTTTTCTCTGAGCTTAGTAGTACTGTACCCTAAAGTGACTTCTGTAATGCTTCTGCACAATCCAGATGAATAACCCATGTGAGGAAACACTGATGACCTCACAATCCAGGTGAATAACCCATGTGACGAAACACTGATGACCTCACAGTTTCACTATTAATATAAATCTTCATGTATATATCTTTATTCATGCTATCAATAAAGTGGGTTGGGTGTGTAAAGGTGTGAGAGTGAGTAAAAGTGTGTTTTTGTTGACATTGAACGTACAATCTGCAGATGAAGCAAACCAAGCAGACAGCTGAATGGACGTCTTTTCAAGAAGACAGAGAACATTTGTGTCCCAAATCGAACACCAGGCCCAAAATAGTGTACATTTGCTGCCCTGGGGAGTAGTGTGCTATATAGGGACTATGGAGGCATTTGGAAGGGCCAACATCTTTCCCCTGTACAGCCCACAGAGGCCAAGGAACTTCAGCATGAAACAATCGAAACAACCCAATAAAGGCTTACATTGTTGAAAACACCACACCGTGTTGTGCACATTCACACACACACTCACACACACACTCACGCACACGAACGTTTACTCAGACACGAACAATGGGTTTAGTTCTCTTCTGTTATATATTCATTCACAGTCCTCTAACCACATGCCGATCAAAACCTACAACGCCACGCCAGCTATGAAAGCGGGTGACACCGGTAAACCTACTCGAAAATATCCAACTGTCCCAATTCAGAGGATTCCAGAAATGAGAAAAGAAAAGGGAATCCAGAAGCTTGGACAGGACATATGGAGTTTTTGTAGTCACACCTTTTTTTTCTCACCAAAGATGATCCTTGGCTGTTTTCTCGTGAGAATCAATGAGTAACCGTTAGAAATGAATCACAACAAATACGGGTTGGTTTCCTGTGTTGTAGGAACAGCTAGAAGCACTCCGTTAGCTAAATATTCTCTATGCCAAAGGAATAAAACAACATGAGACCATTTCATAAGAGGATCTGGGTTGACCCATTTCCCTGGTCAGCCTTCTCTCTCTCACACACACACACACACACACACACACACACACACACACACACACACACACACTTTACATTTCACTATGCTTGTTGGGACAGCAGGGACACTAAAGGCATTCCCATATTTCCTTACAGTGCATTTTCATAAATCGCATATAACTGGTCACTGTATGGGTGGAATAATACAGATTCCCACCGTTATTTACATCGATTCTCTTAATGCCCACGTGTTAAACTGAACTCTAAGTGGTCAACTTGAGTCATCAATGATGAATTTCATTTGCTTTCCTCCGGACAACTTTGTGCAAACACACACACATGCATTCATACAGGTAGTATTAACACACACACACACACACACACACACACACACACACACACACACACACACACACACACACACACACACACAATAACATAAATAGCATAGCAGGGTTTGACAGTGCCTTGATATGCATCAGTAGGATCTAGCCATTTTACCCTGCTATGCTGCTCCAATGCAATATATTTTGTGATACTGCCACTTAATGGAAGTCTTTTCCAGTGGATGGAAGTCTTTTCCACACACTGAACAAATAGAAACCATGTTGAAGTTGGATCCCCCAGGATGTTCAGATCCAGGTCGCCCAATGGTCATGAGCACGGGGCCAGACAACTGGTGACCAAAGGGTCATTGGTTCTAATCCCCAAGCTGGAAGAGGACAGCATTCGTTGTTCCATTAGGAAGGCGGTTAAACCACTGCTCTCAAGCTGTTGCTGAAAACAAGAATGTCTCAGTACAGCTGCATAATCCAGGCCAGGGGTTTAAATCCTGGTCAATGTCCGGGGATCTTGGGTGAATTTATCAAATGAATCAATTTTATGTACATTCTTTAAAAAAAATATATATAGAGATAATTTGAAAAAAGTTAATAAATCTTATATAAATCTTTAATGTTAATAAAAATCTAATCTATACATTAAATATTGTCCATGCAAAAGCTCTCCACACCTATTGCTGTCTTTGATTACAGTGAGAACTATTAGAGTGTTGAGGTTTGGTCATCAGCTGCCCCCCCCACACACACACACACACACGCGCACACGCACACACACACGCACACACACGCACACACGCACAAACAAAAAACACACAAAAGAAACAAATTGAAGAGGTACACTCTTACAAAAAACAGCTGCTGTATGTGTATAGCTGTCCAGTAATTGTTCTGAGTTCTGCCTTTCTGCTGTCTGGCCAGATGGAATACAGCACCAGCCCAGAGGGAGATACAGCACCGGCCCAGAGGGAGATACAGCACCGGCCCAGAGGGAGATACAGCACCGGCCCAGAGGGAGATACAGCACCGGCCCAGAGGGAGATACAGCACCGGCCCAGAGGGAGATACAGCACCGGCCCAGAGGGAGATACAGCACCTGCCCAGAGGGAGATACAGCACCGGCCCAGAGGGAGATACAGCACCGGCCCAGAGGGAGATACAGCACCGGCCCAGAGGGAGATACAGCACCGGCCCAGAGGGAGATACAGCACCGGCCCAGAGGGAGATACAGCACCGGCCCAGAGGGAGATACAGCACCGGCCCAGAGGGAGATACAGCACCGGCCCAGAGGGAGATACAGCACCGGCCCAGAGGGAGATACAGCACCGGCCCAGAGGGAGATACAGCACCGGCCCAGAGGGAGATACAGCACCGGCCCAAAGGGAGATACAGCACCGGCCCAGAGGGAGATACAGCACCGGCCCAGAGGGAGATACAGCACCTGCCCAGAGGGAGATACAGCACCGGCCCAGAGGGAGATACAGCACCGGCCCAGAGGGAGATACAGCACCGGCCCAGAGGGAGATACAGCACCGGCCCAGAGGGAGATACAGCACCGGCCCAGAGGGAGATACAGCACCGGCCCAGAGGGAGATACAGCACCGGCCCAGAGGGAGATATGGGCATGTACACACAAATACACACACACACAAATACACACACACACACACGAAATAATTTTGTTCAATTTAGTGCACTACTATAAACCATCCTATTGCCTTCTAAGTGCCCTATTTTATAACACCCTATTCCCTATTAAGTGCACTAGTTTTAACCATCCTATTTCCTATTTAGTGCACTAGTTTTAACCATCCTATTCCCTATTTAGTGCACTAGTTTTAACCATCCTATTCCCTATTTAGTGCACTAGTTTCAACCATTCTAATCCCTATTTAGTGCACTAGTTTAAACCATCCTATTTCCTATTTAGTGCACTAGTTTAAACCATCCTATTTCCTATTTAGTGCACTAGTTTAAACCATCCTATTTCCTATTTAGTACACTAGTTTTAACCATCCTATTCCCTATTTAGTGCACTAGTTTTAACCATCCTATTCCCTATTTAGTGCACTAGTTTAAACCATCCTATTCCCTATTTAGTGCACTAGTTTTAACCATCCTATTCCCAATTTAGTGCACTAGTTTAAACCATCCTATTCCTTATTTAGTGCACTAGTTTAAACCATCCTATTCCCTATTTAGTGCACTAGTTTCAACCATTCTAATCCCTATTTAGTGCACTAGTTTAAACCATCCTATTTCCTATTTAGTGCACTAGTTTAAACCATCCTATTTCCTATTTAGTGCACTAGTTTAAACCATCCTATTCCCTATTTAGTGCACTAGTTTTAACCATCCTATTCCCAATTTAGTGCACTAGTTTAAACCATCCTATTCTCCATTTAGTGCACTAGTTTAAACCATCCTATTCCCTATTTAGTGCACTAGTTTTAACCATCCTATTCCCTATTTAGTGCACTACTGTATACCATTCTAATCCCTATTTAGTGCACTCGTTTTAACCATCCTATTCCCTATTTAGTGCACTAGTTTAAACCATCCTATTGCCTATTTAGTGCCCTATTTTATACCCTCCTATTCCCTATTTAGTGCACTAGTTTTAACCATCCTATACTCTATTTAGTACACTACTGTATACCTTTCTAATCCATATTTAGTGCACTCATTTTTACCAGAGTAGTTTCCCAAAAGCCTCTTTAGGATCAGGTAATCCTCAAAATGTATAGGATCACACGGTTACTAAAGTTACTTAAATTATTGAATCCACTTCCTTCCAAATCTTTTTCTTCTCCTTTGCAACTTTTTCAACAGAACTCTGCTAAACATAGAACCAAGTGGATTGTGTTCAGTAACTAAAGAACCAACTACCTAACAAACAATGTAAACAACAACAGAATAAAAACATGTTTAGATTAAAATATATTTTACTGTAAAAAATAATAATATATATATATATTTCTAGGCTCCTGTTCTGCAAGCAGTCATGGGTATCCACGATGTGTCCATATTTATTCAAGACTATTTATTATTGTGGAATCTTTAACTAGCCGCCTTCACTTCTGGCAGCTGTAGGAGGTTAGACATCTAGCATAGTGATCAGTGGGGGCGGGTTTCTACTCGTTTGGTAAAGTTATTCTATTGTTGGGGTTAGATTAGCCCGATACATGACATTTTTTATTATTATTAACATGTTTAAATAACAACAATCACTTGAATAAATAAAGGAAAACAAAATAGATCAACACAAACAAGTCTTATCTCTTGGTCTGTGCTAACCCACGGACGAGCAACGTAGTGAAATGTTTCTGTGGTTATCAGGAAAACTGGATCAGGGCGTTAGACATTATGACTGGACACACAAACTCCCTGAAGGAAAAGTCCATATTACCCATCCATCTCTAATGCGGTCCAGCACAGGCCCACACTGTGACTAAAAGATTGCATATCTAATAGCATATTTAATTTCCTGGATGAGCCATTTATCTGATTGAGTTTTCCTCAACAGACTGGACCACCTATGAAACCTGGTTGGTGAGGAGAATGGCAATACATTTATTTAATGGTAACAGAAGAGGCAGAAAAAGCACTCCTTAATCGAGACCTGCGACTACTAAAAATATGTAATGTGCTTATTTTCACTTCTGTTATTTAGAATAACATTTAATTTTCCACTTACTTTTGGAAATCTATATAAAATGGTTTTCCAATGCTAATAAAGACATATTACATTTACACAAACAATACTTTTTTATACATATATATAAAGTATTCGAGAACGGCATAGAATAAACACAGTGGCTAAATACCGTTTCCTGGAGTCTTGGACACAGCGTTTTCCGAATCAGGTCAAGTTTTTCTGTAAGATTCCCACTTTATATATTACTTCCACCCACAAATGCTCCGATCCAACCCCATTAAATGTTTAAAAAAAATTAAAATAAAAATCTAAACTTTTAGGGGGATTTATCTGAACCATAAAGGATTATTTGATTGTTAAATGTCTTTAAACCACACCACATGGATTCATTTCACACCACACGTGTGTGATCCAGGTCTTACAATACATGTGTTCACCAGATGTCAACACAGAGACAGTAAAACATCCAACAACCCAGCCCCCTGTGACATCATGAGATCCAGGTTCAGAGAGGTAAACACGGATATGATTGTGAGAAACAACACAGGAACCAATAACTGGTAGTTGATGGTCAATAAAAGGAAAAAATATACATAGCTATAAAAAAAAGGAACACCTAAACTAAACAATGTAACTCCAAGTCAATCACACTTCTCAGTTTCTATGCTTCCTGGCTGATGTTTTGGTCACTTTTGAATGCTGGCGGTGCTTTCACTCTAGTGGTAGCATGAGACTGAGATTACAACCCACACAAGCGGCTCAGGTAGTGCAGCTCATCCAGGATGGCACATCAATGCGACCTTTGGCAAGAAGGTTTGCAGTGTCTGTCAGTGTAGTGTCCAGAGCATGGAGGCGCTACCAGCAGACAGGCCAGTACATCAGGAGACGTGGAGGAGGCCATAGGAGGGCAACAACCCAGCAGCCTCCGCCTTTGTGCAAGGAAGAGCAGGAGGAGCCCTGCAAAATGACCTCCAGCAGGACACACATATGCATGTGTCTGTTCAAACGGTCAGAAACAGACTCCATGAGGGTGGTGTGAGGGCCCGACGTCCACAGGTGGGGGTTGTATTATTTAGAATTGATCATATGGTGAACTACCCGAGAACCAGCAGAAGGGTTCTTATCTATCCGCAACAAGGTTTTGTGATGTGAAAAAACTAGACAAAGATAAATCATGTCAGAACTTTTTCCACCTTCAATGTGACCTATTACATGGACAATTTAATTGAAAAACAAACTGAAATCTTTGAGGGGGAGAATAAAAATCTTACAATAACCCTGTTGCATAAGTGCCTCTTAACACTGGGAATGTGGCTGTGTTCAGAATAAACAATCACATTCAAACTCACGTTAAATAGTAGTCAATACACACCTGATCATTTAAAGTGACTCTGATTAATCACAAATAAAGCTCAGCTGTTCCAGTAGCATTTTCCTGACATTTTCTTGATCTGCAGAGAGCCTCCAAAGCATCGGGATCTCATTGTTGAACAATATTGGCCAGAAGAAGGGTACAACAGAATTTCCAACGCATTAGATATACCATGGAACACAATGAAGACATTCATCATTACGTGGAGAAAATATGGCACAACTGAGATATTATCAAGAACTGGACGCCCTTCCAAAGTTGATGAGATGAAAGAGGTCTACAGCATCATTAAAGGAGCTGCAGGAATTTCTGAAAATGTATTACTGTCAAACAAAGGTTAGGGTTAACTTTTTGGCCAAAACTCCAAAAGGTATGTTTGGTGCAAAAACAACAATGCGCATCACCCAAAGAACACCATACCCACAGTGAAGCATGGTGGTGGTAGCATCATGCTTTGGGGCTGTTTTTCTTCAGCTAAAACCGGGGCCATAGTCAGGGTGGAGGGAATTATGAACAGTTCCAATTACCAGGCAATTTTGTCACAAAACCTCCAGGCTTCGGATAGAAAGCTGAAGATGAAAAGGAAGTTCGATCCAAAGCACACATCAAATCCACAAAAGCATGGCTTTGACAAAAGAAAATTAACGATTTGGAATGGCCCAGCCAGAGCCCAGACCTGAATCCAATTATATCCAACATCTGTGGAGTGATCTGATCAGGTCTGTGCACAAGCAGACAGATTTGGAGCACTTTTGCGATCACAGACCGTTCTGGAGCACTTTTGCAAAGAAGACTGGGCAAATATTGCCAAGTCAAGATGTGCCATGTTAATAGACTCATACCCAAAAAGACTGAGTGCTGTAATAAAATCAAAAGGTGATAAAAAGACTATTTATAGGTATATTTTCACATTCCTCAACATTTCAAGGCACTGTTGATCCAAGCCTATGTCATCATGTGACAGGACACACACACACACACACATCCCCCTAATGGGACACAGGGATTCTCCTTCCAGACCACCACTGAAAGCTGAGAGGGACAGATGACAGCAGATGACAGCACAACACTGCATTCCTTGGTCTATTTAAATCCCCCCAGATCCACTCTGAGGTCAAGGGTTTGGGTCGTGTCGGGTGAACATTCCAATACACTCATCGTTGAGTTCAGGGTTGTAGGTTTCAGATCTGAGCCTATAACAACCCTTACCTCAGGAGAAGTCATAACTGGTCAGCATCAGCAACACTGGAAACAGAAAGCTGTTTTACAAACCTATTCAAACCAAAACCCCACATATCACTGCAGTAACACTGCTGGGTCAACAGATCAAAGAGGAGACTCCACATACACAATACACAAACCCGTACACATATACAAACCCGTACACACACACACACACACACACCCGTACACGTACACAAACCCGTACACACACACACAGACACACACACCCGTACACGTACACAAACCCGTACACACACACAAACCCGCACACACACACAAACCCGTGCACACACACAAACCCGTG
Source organism: Dallia pectoralis (assembly GCA_029465975.1). Taxonomy (NCBI): domain Eukaryota; kingdom Metazoa; phylum Chordata; class Actinopteri; order Esociformes; family Umbridae; genus Dallia; species Dallia pectoralis. The sequence continues at coordinate 2,743,403 of CM055757.1, read as the reverse complement.
CACATACACAAACCCGTACACACACACAAACCCGTACACACACACAAACCCGTGCACACACACAAACCCGTGCACACACACAAACCCGTACACACACACAAACCCGTACACACACACAAACCCGTGCACGTACACGTACTTTGCTATCCTCTCAACTCTTTCTCACTCTTCCTTCTACTTTCCCTCTCAATCTCTCTCTCCCCTCTCCCCCCTACCTTCACTAACACTTTTTTTTCTGCCCTCTCTCCCTCTACCCCCCACTCTCGTCTTCTGTGTCCATCTCAGTGCAGATATATAGAAGCAGGCAAGCACTAGGGAGAAGAATGCTGTAATCCATCTTTCTCTCATCCCTCTCTCCCCTTCAAAGGTTATTCTCCTCTAAGCTGGATAAAGCAGAGACAAGGGGAGAGGTACTGGAGAGAGGAGGACGATTAGGAGACAAGAGCACATGTAGCAGAGGAGAGGAGAAATGCTTCTAAAGGAAAATAAAAGGGAAGAGGTAAGCAGAGAAGAGGAGGGCAGGAGAGTGCTACCAGAAGTGATGGATGAGGCAGCGGTGGAATAGTACCCCAACAGCTTCCAGGGTGAAATCCACTCTGATGTGTGTGTTTCCTACACCCTTCAGACCTCATCCCCTCTCGGCAAAAGACGCAACTTGGACATCACCCGACAGCAGAACATTTTAACAGGACCTGGGACCACAGAGCTGCCAAATATCATCTCAAAACAGAACTCGATTTAATGTGCTTGTATCTGATAAAGTGTATGTTTTGAATGGTGAGCCTCAGGGCTTAGTACTTGGCCCTCTCTGCCACGCTAGCACCCGCACTCTCTGGGCCACGCTAGCACCCGCACTCTCTGGGCCACGCTAGCACCCGCACTCTCTGGGCCACGCTAGCACCCGCACTCTCTGGGCCACGCTAGCACCCGCACTCTCTGGGCCACGCTAGCACCCGCACTCTCTGGGCCACGCTAGCACCCGCACTCTCTGGGCCACGCTAACACCCGCACACTCTGAGCCATACTAGCACCTGCACTCTCTGGGCCATGCTAGCACCTGCACTCTCTGCCTAGGCAACCATGTGCTAGTAATCCGGGCAGATTGTGGTTTGGCCAAGAAAAGACGACGTCTGGATGGCAGCTTATGTTGCTCCAAAATGTGTACTATAACTTGCATCTTGCAGCAGCAAATCCCTTTGAGGAAGGTTTACCAAAGTATTTTCAAGCCTTGTCAGGGTATCTATTACAGACTCATGACGGTTTTCAAGATAGTGACGTCAGAAGGATCGTAGATCACAAGCATTCAGAGGCGGTTTTCGACCTTGCACTTTATGCACCAAGATTTTCCTGGATTCCTTTTTTCCTTTTCATTATATTGTTCACTGTAGCAGGTGAAATGCCCAAAACCCTACTGATTTGTTTTGTTGTTCTCAAAGTGTTGAATTATTCACTGACGCAGCCGTTGGCAAATCGGTGGGCCTCGCTAGTATATCACTAGTATACTTAATTTTACAAAGGGTTTGCTAGCTTGTTATTCATGCATTTTCCTTTTGGGAAAAGGGCTTTCATGTCCTCTGCCCCATCAGCTGGGAATGCCTCACAAAACAGTTTGAAATTGGAAGAACTTGTCCCTGTTGGTATTTTTAAATCATTAATGAAGGATTTTTGGGCTGTCTGCCTGTCTGTATGCCTAGGCCCCATTACCCAGAATGCTACAGGAGTCTGCATTACATATTCAGCCCTACAGAGAAAAGCACAGCATACACACAGGAGTTGCAAATAAACACACAAAGAGAAGAGATGGAGACCACAGTGTGTGTGTGTGTGTGTGTGTGTGTGTGTGTGTATGTGTGTGTGTGTGTGCTTTGCTTGCTTGTATAACTAGTGGGCAGGGAACACATTGACAGCATCAGGAATTAGGGATGCACCGATTGGGAAATTCTGGACCGATACCGATACCGATGTTTAACATAACAATTTGGCCGATGCCGATGTTTTTATTTTTATTATTTATTCCTTCTTTTGTGCCATGGAAACATACAAGTCTTTCGGCTCTTGTACTTTATTGACGGTCCCTAACTATAACGGAGGTTTCTGTCGGCGGGTGATACGTGTGTAGTGTGGCTGCCTGCGGGAAAACCGGACCTGATCTCGGGCTCCGTATATCCGTTGAATATCCAATATCGAATATCCAACCAACTTTACCTCGGTCGGAGATGAAGCAAATATATTTGTGCGGGAATCTCGCACTATAAAAAGTAACCTTGCGGGAATGGTTCAAATTATGCGCAATCCCTGCAATCCCGCACCGAAATTCAAGCCCTGATATAAACAAGCCAATCTACTTGCCCGACATACTTTTTTACTGGCCCCGGGCCATCGGTTATGTCGAACACTGCCGTCTCAGGGCTGTCACAGAGGGGATGACATCTGCAGCTGATGCTTTTGATGAGCTAACTTCTCTCGTCAATTGTTCAAATGGGGAGAGGAGTGTTATAAAGTTTTCAATTAATTGCCACTGGTGCGCACTGAGAGTGGCCGGGAGGTCGTAGTCTGCAGCATATGTAGCAAGTGCGCGCTTATGTTCCAGCAAGCTCTCCAAAAAAAGTTTCTCCTGAGCACAGCGTTCATGACACATATAAACATCGGCGAATGTCATTTTTATTTCCCGATGGCCGATGGCAGTTAACGAGGCAAATATCGGCCGATACCGATGTTCAGCCGATGCATCCCTATCAGGAATGTAATCATCTAGACACAAGACCACTAAATATGTGTTAGTTGATCATTAAGGGCTTGTTTACACTACGGTTTCAGAGACATATTTTACGGAGACTCAAGATAATTAACTTATACAGCACCAGAACTCACCACTGGACCAGAAAAAATACAGCACCAGACCAGAACTTGAGCAGCACCAGACCTGACCACAGCACCAGGACTAATACAGCACCAGATCTCACCACTGGACCAGAACTAATACAAACTGCCTGGTTAGAACCCAAAATCATATGGACGTCCACGCCAACACTGGTTCTGTCTGGGTAGAACCCCTAACTATATGAAGATCTACTCTGACACTGGTTCTGTCTGGGTAGAACCCCTAACTATATGAAGATCTGCTCTGACACTGGTTCTGTCTGGGTAGAACCCCTAACTATATGAAGATCTGCTCTGACACTGGTTCTGTCTGGGTGGAACCCCTAACTATATGAAGATCTACTCTGACACTGGTTCTGTCTGGGTGGAACCCCTAACTATATGAAGATCTGCTCTGACACTGGTTCTGTCTGGGTGGAACCCCTAACTATATGAGGATCTGCTCTGACACTGGTTCTGTCTGGGTGGAACCCCTAACTATATGAAGATCTACTGTGACACTGGTTCTGACACCCCCTTCTCTCTCCAGTCTCTCCCGTCTCTCTCCCGTCTCTCTTGCTCACCAACTCCTGAATATCTGTCTCTCCTGTCTCCTCTCTGAATGAATTGCACCCTATTCCCTCCCTAAAGCACTTCGAGCCAGATCATTAGAGCCCTGCCCAGTCAAAAACCTAGTCTCAGACTGACCACATAAAACAAGAAAAAAGGTCAGAGGACAGGCTCGTCTGTCCCCCAGGGAGGGGTGGTATGACCTACAAAATGTGGATTATGCTAATACGTTCAATATAATCTCCAGAGATGGACAACGTGTACACAACCAAATATAGATATTAATATCCGAAAACACACACAGCGATAATGTGACCGATTTTACTCAAATAATAAACATTCGAGATGAAGTAACAATGGACAGGGAGGGAGAGTGAGAGTAAGGGAGCGAGAAAAACAGGGAGGTGGAGGGAGGGAGGGGGGGGGAGAGAGACATGGAGGGAGAGTGAGAGTAAGGGAGAGGGAGCGAGAAAAACAGGGAGGTGGAGGGAGGGAGGACGGGAGAGAGAGACATGGAGGGAGAGAGGGAGGACGGGAGAGAGAGACATGGAGGGAGAGAGCATGAGAGAGAGAGAGTGGGGCAGGAGAAAAAGAGACGAGAGAATAACGAGCCTGCCAGAATGTAAAGACAGTGACGAGGGAGGAGGAAGAGTATAAGCCAGTCTCTCTGAAGTCACGATGCAGTCTCTCTCTGAAGTCACGATGCAGTCTCTCTGACGTCACGATGCAGTCTCTCTCTGAAGTCACGATGCAGTCTCTCTCTGAAGTCACGATGCAGTCTCTCTCTGACGTCACGATGCAGTCTCTCTGACGTCACGATGCAGTCTCTCTGAAGTCACGATGCAGTCTCTCTCTGAAGTCATGATGCAGTCTCTCTCTGAAGTCATGATGCAGTCTCTCTCTGAAGTCACGATGCAGTCTCTCTCTGAAGTCACGATGCAGTCTCTCTCTGAAGTCACGACGCAGTCTCTCTCTGAAGTCATGATGCAGTCTCTCTCTGAAGTCATGATGCAGTCTCTCTCTGAAGTCATGATGCAGTCTCTCTCAGGACTCAATAGAAACAGAGGAGGCAAGGTGGCAGGGATGAGCTTTATCACTGCAGGTGGAAAATGTCTACACCCCACAGCCCCCCCTCCCTCACTCAAACACACCACACACACTTTTGGAATGAGTGAGAAATGCTCTAATGATGTCTTCCACCCATGCGCCACCCCCCCCCCACACTGCAGCACAGCACGCTTTCCGGCCACGCCTAGCCAGAGGCTGCATCCTAAACAACAGCCTATGTCCTTCCAGGTGCACTACTGCAGGGGTGGAAGTTAGTTGGCGATGCCTCCGGGGACAGGAAACCCTGCCCAGCTTAGTGTGGCCCCGCGGTGACGGATGAATATTACAGCACACCACCACGGCGGACCGGAAAGTTCTGATAATCACCCGGGTCAATATACCAGCAACAGTTTAACACCTCAGGTATAAAGCTTTGGGCAGAACTGAATTTACAACCCAATCGACAACTGGACCAGCCTGACGGGAGACACGGTCCTGAACTCTAGAACCACGGTTATTCAAATTGCAATTTAAATCAACAGTTGCTCGGTGATCTGTTTTTCAGCCTTCATATCAGATAACCTGTGTGTCCAATAAGAATGTAGATAGGACAGACAGGAACGAGACATCATTTTCATTGCAGGTCCCTGGCACTGCGATCGACCTGCTAGGCCATCTGTTCCCCTCATCCAGCGGCCATCTCTGGAGGTTGGAGACATTTATGGCAGGGACATAGCTGAGAGAATTAGAGGGGAAGTCAATGTGAAACATTAATGTCCAAGCCTAGAGACGTCCAAGGCCAGAGATGTCCAAGGCCAGAGATGTCCAAGGACAGAGACGTCCAGAGACTACAGACAGGCCTTCCATTTTCAAACAAACTGGCGGCGGCCGGCTAAAACAGAGCAGCTCCTGGCCCACTTTACTAGCCTTTGGCAGGTAGTCTAGACACGTGCTGCAAGCCTACGTTCACGACTGATAGGTCACACCGGTGTGGCCAGGCTCTGCCGACAGCGTAAACGGGTGCTGTAGTCGCGGTAGCAACCAGGCCGACCGAGCAGTGCCGTCTGAGCAGGAGCCGTTAACAACGCGGGCCACAGTCTTCAGCTCCTCACACGGGGTGTAAAATATCAATCTGTCAGTCCCGCACAAGCACACCGGATGCAGGAGAAAGTGGTACAGGACTACGCAAGCTGGGGTATTGATTCAGCCCACCCCCACACCACTGTCCACAGTACAGTCAGGACTACTTAGGGAGAAAACCACATCAAATCACCCACACGCTTTTACAGACACAGTATTTATTTCATAACCTTGACATGCCTTTCTTCGAGAGGAAAAACACCTCAGATTCAGTTAAAGATTTTTTCCAGGCCCACTTAGCTGTTCTTTTTGCTTGGAATTGGTGTTTTTCAGACTTGACTAGAGGCCTGAGTCTGCATCCTAAATGACCCTCCATACTTTTAGTCAGAACCACATAGGCCTCGCTCAAACATAGCACACTAGAAATTGCCATTTGGGAGGCATCCGAGTCTGACGGTATGTATGGGAAACATTCCAGTCATCGCTAAGATGCTGAATCCAAAGAGAGACAGAGAGAAAAAGAGGAGAGACAGAGCTAGAGCTAGAGAGAGATAACAATATTCTGACAACACACCCCAGCCAGCAAGAAGTGAAGGAATAAGCCCCACCCACAAACACTGTACAGAGTAGAGCCCCGCCCACCAACATCATACAGTGTAGAGCCCAGTTCACCAACACTTACAAAGCAAGGCACCTAACCCAGGACTAGGACCGCCCCAAAACACAGGAACAAGCCCTAAAACACAGGAACAAGCTTCAAAACCTACAGACGAACGAAACCCGCCCTCCAACACACAATACAGAGACCATCCCCCCCAACCCCCCACCCAACAGATGCTCAATAGGATTCAGCTCTGGGCGCTGGCTGGGCCATTACAAAACATTCATCTTCTCCTGGTGAAGCCATGCTTTTGTGGATTTGGATGTGTGCTTTGGGTCGTTGTCGTGCTGAAAGGTGAATTTCCTCTTCAGCTTTCTAATGGAAGTCATAAGGTGTGTGCCAAAATTGCTTGGTATTTGGAACAGTTCATAATTCCCAACCTCCTGACTAGGGCCCCGGCAGGGTGAGTTCCTAATGAGACAGGAATAACCATAACTCATGTCTTATCTTCAGTAGACAGTACAGAGACACTAAAGAGACGACCAACTCCTGGGGCCTCATTTATCAAACTTTGCGTAGGATTTGCGTCAGAAGTGCGCACGCACGTCCTACACCGTTTTCGCTTAATAAATCCCAATGAACTCTAAATGTGGCGCAGCTTTTGCGGCTTCATATCACGCCCATATTTGCCCATAAATAGTCAAAAAAACACCCCAAATTAATATTCATTGATTGAAACCCGCAGTAAAACTTTATGTAATTAAGACAAACCTTTTATACATACTAACACATCTGACATAACCCGGATAACGGTTGGCTGAGATATGTGTTGCACCTTTCAAAATATGGGTTAAGACATGCGATGAAACACATTTAAAATAGAACCAACTAAAGGCACATAGCCTACATGAACACTACATCTATACTATGAATTACACTTTCCCCAGTGGATATATATATATATATATCCATATCCCCATATACACATGTAATATATCCATATCCCCATCTATATATATATATATCCATATCCCCATATATATATATATGTAATATATCCATATCCCCATATATATGTAATATAACCATATCCCCATATATATATGTAATATATCCATATCCCCATATATATGTAATATATCCATATCCCCATCTATATATATATGTAATATATCCATATCCCCATATATATATGTAATATAACCATATCCCCATATATATATGTAATATATCCATATCCCCATATATATATATATATATCCATATCCCCATATATATGTAATATATCCATATCCCCATATATATATATATATATCCATATCCCCATATATATATATATATATATATCCATATCCCCATATATATGTAATATATCCATATCCCCATATATATGTAATATATCCATATCCCCATATATATATATGTAATATATCCATATCCCCATATATATATATATATGTAATATATCCATATCCCCATCTATATACGTAATATATCCATATCCCCATATATATACGTAATATATCCATATCCCCATATATATGTAATATATCCATATCCCCATCTATATACGTAATATATCCATATCCCCATATATATACGTAATATATCCATATCCCCATATACATATGTAATATATCCATATCCCCATATATATACGTAATATATCCATATCCCCATATATATGTAATATATCCATATCCCCATATATATACGTAATATATCCATATCCCCATATATATATATGTAATATAACCATATCCCCATATATATATATATGTAATATATCCATATCCCCATATATATACGTAATATATCCATATCCCCATATATATATATGTAATATATCCATATCCCCATATATATATATGTAATATATCCATATCCCCATATATATATGTAATATATCCATATCCCCATATATATATATATATATCCATATCCCCATATATATGTAATATATCCATATCCCCATATATATATGTAATATATCCATATCCCCATATATATATATATATGTAATATATCCATATCCCCATATATATATATATGTAATATATCCATATCCCCATATATATATATATATGTAATATATCCATATCCCCATATATATATGTAATATATCCATATCCCCATATATATATATATGTAATATATCCATATCCCCATATATACATATGTAATATATCCATATCCCCATATATATACGTAATATATCCATATCCCCATATATATGTAATATATCCATATCCCCATATATATATGTAATATATCCATATCCCCATATATATATATATGTAATATATCCATATCCCCATATATATATATGTAATATATCCATATCCCCATATATATATGTAATATATCCATATCCCCATATATATATGTAATATATCCATATCCCCATATATATGTAATATATCCATATCCCCATATATATATATATGTAATATATCCATATCCCCATATATATATATGTAATATATCCATATCCCCATATATATATATGTAATATATCCATATCCCCATATATACATATGTAATATATCCATATCCCCATATATATATATATGTAATATATCCATATCCCCATATATATATGTAATATATCCATATCCCCATATATATATATATGTAATATATCCATATCCCCATATACATATGTAATATATCCATATCCCCATATATATATGTAATATATCCATATCCCCATATACATATGTAATATATCCATATCCCCATATATATATATATATGTAATATATCCATATCCCCATATATATATATGTAATATATCCATATCCCCATATATATGTAATATAACCATATCCCCATATATATATGTAATATATCCATATCCCCATATATATATATATATATATCCATATCCCCATATACATATGTAATATATCCATATCCCCATATATATGTAATATAACCATATCCCCATCTATATATGTAATATATCCATATCCCCATATATATGTAATATAACCATATCCCCATATATATATATGTAATATATCCATATCCCCATATATATGTAATATAACCATATCCCCATCTATATATGTAATATATCCATATCCCCATATATATGTAATATAACCATATCCCCATATATATATATATGTAATATATCCATATCCCCATATATATGTAATATAACCATATCCCCATATATATATATGTAATATATCCATATCCCCATATATATGTAATATAACCATATCCCCATCTATATATGTAATATAACCATATCCCCATATATATGTAATATAACCATATCCCCATCTATATATGTAATATATCCATATCCCCATATATATGTAATATAACCATATCCCCATATATATATATGTAATATATCCATATCCCCATATATATATATGTAATATATCCATATCCCCATATATATGTAATATAACCATATCCCCATATATATATGTAATATATCCATATCCCCATATATATGTAATATATCCATATCCCCATCTATATATATATGTAATATATCCATATCCCCATATATATATGTAATATAACCATATCCCCATATATATATGTAATATATCCATATCCCCATATATATATATATATCCATATCCCCATATATATGTAATATATCCATATCCCCATATATATATATATATATATATATCCATATCCCCATATATATATATATATATCCATATCCCCATATATATGTAATATATCCATATCCCCATATATATATATATATATCCATATCCCCATATATATATATATATATCCATATCCCCATATATATGTAATATATCCATATCCCCATATATATATATATATGTAATATATCCATATCCCCATCTATATATATATGTAATATATCCATATCCCCATATATATATGTAATATAACCATATCCCCATATATATATGTAATATATCCATATCCCCATATATATATGTAATATATCCATATCCCCATATATATATGTAATATAACCATATCCCCATCTACAGTGGTATGTAAAAGTTTAAGCACCCCTGTAAATTTTAATGTTTTTCCTTTATAAATCATTGTTTGTCTAGATAAGAAATTTCAATTAAATATATCATATAGGAGACAAACAAAGTAATGTTTGAGAAGTGAAATGAAGTTTATATGATTTACGGCAAGTGTGCAATAATTATTTAAACTAAATTAGGCATGTGCATAAATTTAGGCACCACAAAAGAATAATTAACTCAATATTTTGTGCTTCCTCCTTTTGAATAAATAACAGCCTCTAAGCGCTTTCTATAGCCTCCAATTAGAGTCTGGATTCTGGCGGAAGGTATTTTGGACCATTCTTCTTTACAAAACATCTCCAGTTCAGTCAGGTTTGATGGTTTACGCGCATGGACAGCCCGCTTTAAATCACACCACACATTTTCAAAAATATTCAGATCTGGGGACTGAGATGGCCATTCCAGAACGTTGTACTTGTTCCTCTGCAGGAATGCCTTAGTAGAGTTTGAGCAGTGTTTTGGGTCGTTGTCTTGTTGAAAGATCCAGCCCCGGCGCAACTTCAACTTTGTCACTGACTCCTGGACATTGTTCTCCAGAATCTGCTGATATTGAGTGGAATCCATGCGACCCTCAACTTTCACAAGATTCCCAGTCCCTGCACTGGCCACACAGCCCCACAGCATGATGGAACCGCCACCAAATTTGACTGCAGGTAGCAAGTGTTTGTCTTGGAATGCTGTGTTCTTTTTCCGCCATGCATAACGCCCCTTGTTTTGCCCAAATAACTCTATTTTAGTTTCATCAGTCCACAGCACCTTATTCCAAAATGAAGCTGGCTTGTCCAAATGTGCTTTAGCATACCTCAAGCGACACCGTTTGTGGCGTGTGCAGAGAAAAGGCTTTTTCCGCATTACTCGTCCATACAGCATCTCCTTGTGTAAAGTGCGCTGAATAGTTGAACGATGCACAGTGACACCATCTGCAGCAAGATGATGTTGTAGGTCTCTGGAGCTGGTCTGTGGGTTGACTGTGACTGTCCTCACCATCCTGCGCCTCTGCTTATCTGAGATTGTTCTTGGTCTGCCACAATTTATGCACATGCCTAATTTAGTTTAAATAATTATTGCACACTTTCCAAAAATCATATACACTTCATTTCACTTCTCAAATATTACTGGGTATGTCTCCTATATGATATATTTAATAGAAATTTCTTATCTAGACAAATAATGATTTATAAAGGAAAAACATTCAAATTTACAGGGGTGCCCAAACTTTTACATACCACGGTATATATCTATCCATCTATATATATATTAATTTATCCATCTATCCGCTCCTTCAGACGGAGACATCGACAAGAATATCAGTTGTATACACGTACGGTTTTGTTCTGTTCGCCGTATTTATGAGGATGAATTGCACATGACAATATAATTACACGACATATTTGAGTTATTTTTTGGAAATAAATATTCATTTTAATTGACGTTATATGTTGTTTTATATATATATTGATTTGTTTTGGCAGATCGATCAAACAGGTGTTTGTGTAGGCTGTTAATTGTAAGAATGGCTTCGTGAATTCTTAATATTATTAATGACAGGAGATATTTCCATTTATTTTACACAACGGTCAACATTTTAACACAGTTTCGTGTATTTCATCCATCTGCCGACGATGTCACCATTTCTCATTTCATCCGTTTCTGTGCGTACGCATGGGTCAGAGCTTGCGTGGAGGACCGCACATTTTCACGTCAAGTTTGCTTTTGATAAATCCCAACTATTGCGTAGAGAGCGGCGTACGCATTCTTTTGTGCGTACGCAGCGTTGATAAATGAGGCCCCTGGAGTCTTATCATCTTCAGTAGTCAGTAAAGACACTGAAGAGACGACCAACTCCTGGAGTCTTATCATCTTCAGTAGACAGTACAGAGACACTGAAGAGACGACCAACTCCTGGAGTCTTATCATCTTCAGTACAGTACAGAGACACTGAAGAGACGACCAACTCCTGGAGTCTTATCATCTTCAGTAGACAGTACAGAGACACTGAAGAGACGACCAACTCCTGGAGTCTTATCATCTTCAGTAGACAGTACAGAGACACTGAAGAGACGACCAACTCCTGGAGTCTTATCATCTTCAGTACAGTACAGAGACACTGAAGAGACGACCAACTCCTGGAGTCTTATCATCTTCAGTACAGTACAGAGACACTGAAGAGACGACCAACTCCTGGAGTCTTATCATCTTCAGTAGACAGTACAGAGACACTGAAGAGACGACCAACTCCTGGAGTCTCCAGCAACCAAGGCTTATCAGGACCCTTCATCCTCACTAACGCTGTTGCCTATAATATCTGTCTAGTGCCTAATTGGCCCTGGTCAAATGTAGTGCACAGTGTAGCCAGTAGGGTGTTACTTGGGACTCTCCGCCATGTTATCCTGACACAAACCCACATTCTTCTAACGTGGTTGACAACGCAAATCTCCTAACCAAATCCTAAAAGGCTCAGAGATTTGAGCTAGTGGACTAAAGTTCCCAAGTAACAGTCGGGGTCAAACCAATAGAGGCAGAAGATCTCCAGAGCAATTACCCAGCACAGCATCTGGTTCTCTCTGGGCTAGTGTCCCAGACACAGATTAGGCCTAACCCTAGTCTTGGAATAATGAGTGTTTCAGCAGCACATGGGATTCAGTATTGCTGGTTATTATTACTCTTCATTTTTCACCATTAGAAATTTTAATTGCATATTCCTTTGAGATTGCAAAGTGTAGAAAGATGAATTGTGGCTGGGTTGTAAATGTTCCTGGTCTACACCAGTCCATGCACTCCCATTGGCCACAACAATTTCATTTTAATAGCTCACACTCCTCACATCATGTGACATAACCGTTTGTACACAAATCCCCAAACACATTTGCCACTAAGACCCATATGCTTGGTGGTGATTGTAGTGTGTGGTGACATGGTAGTAGGGCTGTCAAAATTGCTCAAATATGACGTTCGAATATTCCCTCTAAAAAACAAACGAATATTCGAACTATTCGAACATCTGGTTGCACATTTTGTCAATGACGCGCATTACGTCAATAACAGGACAAATTAATACAAAGAGACATAACTACTTGTATAGGTAGTTAATTTAAGTTTAAACATATTTGACAATGTATTACCAACACAAAACCAAGTAAATAAACTAATTTCCAAGACCGCAGACCTCACTCTCGCTCACTCGCAGGCTCTCTCTCTCTCTCTCTCGCGCGCGCACATGTTGAGTGCTGATCAAGAGTTTTGTGCAAGCAATTTAAGGTCGCGACTCTTGTCCCAAATATAGCAGGCTTCATTCAGTGATTTAAACAAATGTATTAACATTAACCCTTTTGCGCGTATGATCACACCGGTGTGTTCTGGCTTGAGTGGTCCCTGATGCGTACGATCACACCCGTGTGTTTGGAACGTTTCATTAGAACGTCCAAGAAAAAGTGACGCAACAATGACTGGCCAGACCAGACTTATTTAGCTGCCATTAGCTCATGTTTATAACTTATTTCCTCAATGTCAAATGTAAATATTTATAGAGTATATTATTAAACAATTACAGCGGTAGAACATATTTTAATCGGAAGCTGAATGTACCAACACAAACGGTACCGTAATATTTTGCTAATATTTAAATAGGCTGCTAAACATAATATTAGTTGTTTTCTATTGTCCAGGATAAAAATACACCCGACACAAAAACTAATGATATTATCAACAACTTACCGATTCGTGAATCGTCTGTATAATATTATCTTACGTTGGACCGAGCTTACGACTCCCAGCATGCATTTCAATGTAAACAAACATGGCCGCGCACACAAAACGTATTTATCTAAAATATCTCAACTTCATCACAGACAACCTTGCATTGTCTTTTTAGTGCACTTTCACCATCGGGTCTTAGACCTGCCAGCCTATATTCCCAGCGGAGGAAAAGACGCGTTCAGAGCGCACTGAGGATCCGGGGATGGAAAGATATTTCTCTCTGCTTCGGCGGGCGTGTTTTTTCCATATTCGAAATACACATTCGAATATTAATTTTCACGTTCGAATTTCTGTTTTATAAAACTATTCGAATATATATTCGAATTTAGAATATTCGTTGACAGCCCTACATGGTAGTGTAGTCTGATGGTAGTGTAGTGTGATGGTAGTGTAGTGTGATGGTAGTGTAGTAGTGTAATGGTAGTGTAGTAGTGTAATGGTAGTGTAGTGTGATGGTAGTATAGTGCAGTGTGTTGTGAATGGTAGTGTAGTGTGATGGTAGTGTAGACTAGTGTGATGGTAGTGTAGTGTGATGGTGGTGTAGTGTGATGGTAATCTAGTGTGATGGTAGTGTAGTCTAGTGTGATGGTAGTGTAGTGTGATGGTGGTGTAGTGTGGTGGTAGTGTGATGGCAGTGTAGTCTAGTGTGATGGTAGTGTAGTGTGGTGGTAGTGTAGTCTAGTGTGGTGGTAGTGTGATGGTAGTGTAGTCTAGTGTGATGGTAGTGTAGTGTGATAGTAGTGTAGTGTGATGGTGGTGTAGTGTGATGGTAGTGTGGTGTAGTGTGATGGTGCTGTGATGGTAGTGTAGTGTGATGGTAGTGTAGTGCAGTGTAGTGTGATGGTAGTGTAGTGTGATGGTGGTGGTGTAGTGTGGTGGTAGTGTAGTGTGATGGTAGTGTAGTGTGATGGTAGTGTAGTGTGATGTGAGGTGGTGATAGAGAAGCCTTCCAGGGGAACAAAGGCCTCAAGTGTTCATCTACCAGGAGTCAAACACTGGAGTCTCAAAATGGCATCCAATCATCTATGTTGGGTACTACCTTTGACCAGGGCCCATAGAGAAACCCCCAAAGCTCCGGACCATAGAAGGGCACTACTAACAGACTAAGTCACATCCCTGCATACTAAGCCTCCGACCCACAGGACACAATATGACTGTTCAGTCTACTGGGACCCGTGGCTAGTGTTTAAGGGCCACTTAACCCCTAACCTCCCCAGCCCCCCTCCCACACACACACACACACACATGTTTTTCTTTCCCAATGATCCAAAGAGATATTTTTAGATTGTGTTAACCTACCTACATCCCAAACATATACAAAAATATGCTGTAGGTAACTACTCTGCCTGGAGTGTCTATTCCATAGAGGGCAAATATTTCCAGAGGGGGCAACTATTCCACGGACATACTTTTGCGGACGCTGGCGGTTTTTGATAGTGTACTACGACCTTTCTGCAGATGATTACTAATTTGCCAAAAAAAGTGTTATTCGAAGGGGGGCTGTTTGTGTTTTGCATGTGGCCGTGGTTATCTGGAAGGTGATTATAATATGTTGTTCCTTACAGCACCACAGCACGGAGCAGAGAGCGAGAAAAGACATTTGTCCAGAGGTGACATTGGGGAACCTGAGAAGAATACAGATACAGCACTACCCAGCACTGTCTCCAACCAACCCTCCCTGAAGAGAGACACGAATATGAGAGCGGAAGACGTACACAAGAAGACAAACTCAAATAGAAGCTGGGGATGATCGAGAGGCCATGTGGGTGTGAGAATGAAATCGGAAATATAAACAGCGAATATTTTAAGTGTGAATCAAGAGGCAGAGAGATAGTAGAAAGACGAGACGCCAATACAGCTCTTTAAAGTCAACTGACAGTCAGACAAAGAGCAAAGGTTTAGAACAAGACAGTGAGAGAAGGTTTAGACAGAGAAGTACCAGAGGGAACAGGGCGTGAACAAGACTGTTTTCCCTCATTTAGCTTAAAATACTGTATTGGCTTTGATTGGTTGATGACTACTGACAGTGTTCAGGCGGAATTGGAGGAGTGGCGACATCAGCGATATCACATCGAATATTCAAGCGACTAAACATGAAATAAGCCCTGTTTGTTCAAACTGGATTTAAAATGATAATCAAGGAACAGGTCGGACCGTTGTGTTCATTTGGAATCAGGAGAAGGACAAGCAGCATGTAATGTTATGAAACACATCCATGAAATGTTCCTTTTATAGTTTACTCCCATTTTGATTCTCCTCACTGCTGCTGTCCTTATACACCAATCGATTGCCCTGTCCATCAAGCCGCACAGCACTCCTCCCGGTTAGATTCACCCAGAGGTATCCATTTTGTTTGGTTTGAGTCGGTGAACTAACAGTTCGAAGCAAGAACGATCTTCCTGCCACTTTGCGCTGAATAAATGTCGTTCCATTACAGAGCTTGTTTTTATCTACTCTCCAGCCGCATCCTAGGCAATATAACCACATATACATTATTCATATTAACAATTATACGTACAATCACACAGCCTACACTTTCACAAACCAGGGAGTTCATTCATTATCTAGTCTTGAAGCAGTCTTTTCAACAAAGGATGCTTGGAATTTCCTTTGATGTTGAAACCCTCTCAGTGGTAGCTTAGTGGAAGGTACCTTTTGTTTGACACTGGGTATTGGATTCATGTTAAAAGTTAAATCCCCACTTACAGGCCAGAGTCAGAATCTGTAAGTATATCATAATTTCTTTCAGAACCTTTATGACGAAAGAAACAGTAGCAATTTGAAACTAGAAACACATTATTCAGACGTGACTTCTATTTTTAGTAGATAACCAACTTTTCAGAGGCCTCCAGCAGAAGAAGCAGATAATAAAGAGAGGGAAGATCAATGTTTAGCCTAAAACACAACTCTGCTGGCGCATGTTTACCCCTCCGCTCTAGTTGTGGCAACATTGGCTGTTGAATAATGGCTGCAGTAGGAGAGAAAGTCCTGAAGTGAAAAGCGTTTCCCTCTTTACACAGATTATGATCGGCTGACTGACTGATTCCCTTTATGATAGTTTGTTTCTAAGGCAACGGTTACAAAGCAAAGGTAGAACTGACCTTCCTTCAACATTTGAGTCAGAATTAACTGTGTCCGGCTCAAGGAATAAGACTGGACTGGTAAAGTAATGGACAGCAGTGCTGGGCTGTGTCCAAAAGGGGTCCAGAGTTGCAACCTGTTTATGTAATAGACTGCATTTGTGTCAGTCAGACTGAACAAAGAGGAGCAGTAGAGTATCATGTAGGAGATTGATTGACACACGGCGTCCAGCGAGCCTTGAATGGCAGTCCAATTCACACTTACCCCAGCAAACGTGTCTTTGCCTCAATCTAAGACCATTCTAAAGTCAAGTACCCAGTGATGCATTTCACCCAAAGTCAAGAACCTGAGGTAATTGTGCTTGACCAAATCCAGTGGAGATAAGCAACGACTTAAATCAAGGACCTGAGGTAATTGTGTTTGACTAAATCCACTGGAAAATCAATGATATGACTCAAGGTATCTATAGCTTCAGTCTCAGGGTACACAGAACAATGAGGTAGATCAATGGAGAATGTTAAATGGTCAAAAAGGGAAGACATGGAACACACACCAACAACGTTTCACCCACATGTTCTCCAGACGGCTTACAGAGAGCTGTATGATATTGATGGACCCTCAGGGTGTTCACATAATGACCACCCATACGAAGGAAATAACACAGTGTCTTTCCTACAGCAATAGGCCTCAGACACCCAACTGGCTAAAGCCCACTCCCAGCACTCACACAGAACACTCATTGGACAATGTTCCACTGTCCATATTTGTATTAATTTATTGTAACTCTAACCGTCAAAAGTTATGAGGGTTCAGACAAACTGTAAATCCAAAAACACACATCTTTATGCATCTTGATCAGCATTGGCGTGTAAGGGCTACAGGGTCACCACCGGCGTCAGGGTCACCACCGACTTCACCACTTGCTTTGTACCAAGAGACTCTGTATCACTTATGTATCCGTATCAGTACTGACGCCCTAACATTTCTTCTACCTGCTCTGCCCATGAAATAATCATTCAGTTCCGGACGGAACTAGTAGTGAAAACGATTAACACAGCCCTGCCTCCTGAATCCAGACCCTTAGTGGTCACTAAACACCCCAGAGATAGAGAGCAGAGATGCTGAGGATCCCATCTCCCTAAAATAGAAAATATTAAAAGTACTAACGTTACCAAATATATGCAATCAATTATGAATGCAAGACGCTCTGGATAAAAGCATCAGCTAAATGACTAGAGTAATATATCCAATATAACCAATCAATAACTGTGATGCCTCCCAAGCTAAATTGAAGACATTAAAAGACTAATCTATCAGCCACTGTTCTGCATGCTGGAAACATACACTGATTTCACAGATAAGACAGTATGTTTTATGTCTCAATTGCCAGCATCACATCTGTGTGGATAAAGCAGTGTCCAGTGTTCCTACAGTGAAACTGCAAACAGACGGAGTTCATCCTGATCTTCTCGCACCCTACACCACCAACATTACAAACATCAGCTTCTTGAGCCTCGATATGACATTCACAACCCGGGTATTATATTTCACAGGCACATTCAAGTGTAACAACAGTCAAATTGGTCCATGCCTAGAACATAACAAGTCCATTAAGGGAACCAAAAAGATGTCATCAATATTTACTCACTTTTGTGAGAAACCATAGATTTTTTAAGGCCTGCTCCACGGACTAATATTTCCATAAATAAGACTTAATCCTTTGTTTCTCAGTTTCTGACTCTGTTTTGTTAGCGAACTTTGTGGTATTTCAATGTTAGACTTCAAAACATTTTAAACTGCAACTTATAGCAAAAGCAAATTGGATTCAAGCTGGAACATAAACAGATACACAGGAAAGTGTTGTGACATAACCATGGAAACCATATTTCTCCTTAAGGCCACAAACTAGATTTTAATACGTAATATTTTATTTAAGAGACACAAAAGTTAAAGGACATTTTCTAATATACGACCTGACAACTCGCTGTGACTACATACACAGCATATTTATAGGTTATGTTTTTATGAGTCAACTGTATTTTGGCTGGTAAAAGATCGGATAATTTCCTTTCACCAAGGTATCTGCCACAGTGGCTCGCAGACCAAAGTCTAGGTTAAGGGCACCATGTTTTTTTTATGTTATATTACATACTAACCCATACAAAAGCTAATGGCCCTTGTGCCCACACAAATTAATCAACCCCTTTAGGCCAAGCGACCTAGTGCCTAAAATCACAAATTCCGTCCCTGATTATGAGGAGGAAATAGTATGTAAATGAGTTCTGAAATAGTGAAAAGCGTTTCCCTGGGTCCGATGTGATAACAAAGAAGAGATGTACTGCTTGTCATTGCAGAAACATAAGATAATCAAAACACTTGAAACTTCTGTTTGGGACAGGTATGCTCTGCTATTGGACAAGTAAAAACTCTGACCCACATGTCCAAAGGAAGAACACATTAAAGGACAAGTTGTCAAAAAAGTGAATGTCCCAAACAACAAAACAATTCACGACTCCCGAACTACAGGTTGTCTCCAGGTACATCTCCCATCAGAAGCCCCAGCTGACTAACACTAAAGGGTGACAGGCTTGTCAGTTGGGTGGCTACACACACACACACACACACACGCAATCAAATGTGGTCAAAAAGCATCTATGCAACTGGGATCATGTCTCAGCTGATTATTCATCATGATGATGGCGGCTCAACTGATCCTAGCTCAGAACTCTTACTGTGAGCAGGATCAAGCCACTGACCTACTTTAGTGGAGGGAAGGTCTGGACCAGGCCAAGTGTTGTGAAAGTCTTTCAGCTTCCTCAGAGAAACAAGCTGTCTGGAGTGGCTGGTGAATAAATGGCACCTTATTCCAAATCCTGGTAAGTACTAGCATGTTAAAGAGTAAGGGCGGCAATCTCTGACCCTGGTCACACTCATTTACCTCATGTTGTGTATTGTAATTAACCAGCCTGGTGTGTTGAAATTATTCTGTCATTTAAAAGCTCAGTTGACCTAGTGTTCTGGCCAAAATGTTTGTTTTAATATTTGCACTCCAGGAATGGCAGCGGTGCCTCTGGGCTGACTAAGGCCTTCGGGACACAATTCGAGTTCTCAAAAAAACATTTACAAATTAAATTTAATGGCATCTTTGTATTTAATTTCCCTTTTTAAAAACAATCCATCCAGATTGCTTTGTGTAATCTCTGGCTTCATTGATCAAAATGTAGTTTACAAAGCCCGTTTACACAGTTGCATTTGTCACAAAGTGCTTTTACAGATACCTATCCTGACCTTCATGTCTGGGATCTGTACTGCCGTCCACCGCCAGTGGGCTACGATGACTTAACCTGCCGATCCCGGAAGTGATCACGTAAGCTGGTTAAAACGCCAAGCTGCCCTGTAGTCCTAACTACAACCTTACTCTTAGATTCCTTTTACATTAAAGATGCAGTCGGTACATTTCGCTAAATTACATAACATTGCACATAAAGCCCAAAATGTGAGGTTTTAAAAAAATAGTTGTTGATAGTTGCAAAAGTATGACAATGCATAATATGTAAGGTAAGCAGTCGTTTGGATTTATTTATTTATAAAAAACGACTATCTTAATTATATATTAATTTTAACACCAGACAAACATTAAAACTGACAGATAGATGAGCACCCATAAAAAAAATCACCCTTCACATGGTCAATGACAGGACAGTAGGATCAAGGCAACGAAACAGTTAAACATGCATTGAGATTTCTGAGTGACTTTGACATTTAATTTGTCAGTCCTATTAATTAAGTAGCACAAATAAATGTCCGGACCAGCGCATCTTTCCCATGTCTAAGGACACTGGATCTGGGGCAAGGCTCCCTAGCTAGTCAGTCATTCAGTTACTCTAGTTTTATACCCAAGTTTGACAAATAGACCTTGTGGGTTTTTGAGCTACTCATTTTTTAAAATAACTTTTTACATTTCCCATTGAATAATATGGCAAATGTCGAGTACTAGTTGTCTTTGCGGACTATTTATCCTCACATTGTGTGCAGACATGCCCGTTATGCATTATTATTAGTGCCACTGCAGCTGTACAACACTAGTATTATGACCATGCATCAGTAAACTACCGATCAGCGGGGTGTTTCTGTCAAAGCCGTGATGCTATAGCGACAGGGACAAGACCAGGAGGAAACAGCGATATTGCTTTACCTCGGGATGCAACTTGGGGACGACCCGTCTATCTCCCAAGTGGCGAACAGGTTCATGGGCACGGGTCGGTTGAGCGCCCCACCACCGAAGCTGAGCCTGCCACTCCGCTCCGCCATGGTCGGTTATGAGGCTGGCGAAACCACGTCCACACTCGGCGGTGGAAAAAAAATAATACAGAAATCTCAATAGAATAGTTTCTGTTATTAAGGGCGTTGGTACAATCAGTTGTTTATGCCGTTATGTGCCCTCGCATTTGTCCATGTCGGACTCCCGTGCACCGTTCCCTGTAACTGCAGTACCATGCTCCCGCTGCCACCCCCAGGAAATAACGTCATTGCTGGCAATGGTCGCGTTTGTTCAGTTCAGGCACACGCACAAGCTGGCATAATAATGGCACGCACGCACGCAATGCCCGTGCGCCACACGTTCCATCCAACCTACACGCACGCAAATGCCAAATAAGATGTATTATATCAAAGTGAATCGACGCATTGTTATCAAGCCAGAGAGGTCCAGACACCGGCCTCCACTCGTCTCCAGGCAACCGATAAGGCGTGGTCAGCATGTGCACCTTCTTTTTGGTGCTCCCCAGATAAAATGATTTTCCATGCACCTATGTGATACTGTGTATAACGCCACATCATAGATTGGGTGCAAACGTGGTTCTTATGAACGACAAGTCAGTCACAAGTCATTTTAAAGTGATGCGTGTTGGCCAGAGGGAAATACATTGATTCACATCGGCAACAGTGCTTTGTATACTACCAGATAATATAACACGAGCATCGCTGTGGCAGTTGCTCGGCTCGTTATACTAACAGATAACTGGAGGTGTTTTGAACGTAGTCTATTGCACAACGCCACCTAGCGGATTTACCCGATACATACCTGTACTTGCGTGTCTTAGTCATCCACTGAGTATATAATGGGTTAAGCTCAAACGGAACATAGTAAATAAAATTGGTCCGTTCGCCAGACAACATTAATCCCTAGTTTATGATATCGCAGCCACTCGAACACAGCATTTACATCGGCATAGCGCAACTTCCATTGGCGCCCTGGAAGAGTAAACAGTAATTGGTTGAAGTGGCAAATGCTGTGGCAGAAAACATAATTCACACAAGTTCTAATACACTTTCAAGATGTTTTAATTTTATAGCAAATCAGATTAGTCAACAATTCACATGTCCTTGGCTGTCAACCAGCAAACGCCGTAGGATGAACGCTGTTGGATGAACGCATCAGAACACAACAAGACCTAAATAAGGGTGAGATTCTTTGCACCATAGCAGGTTTCTATTGAACAAATTCAGGTAGGTCCCTAATTGTTTGATGAAATGTTTCTTAATACAAACTAAATATACAGAAGGAAAAAACCTGGGACTAATGAAAATTTGTCAAGTCACTTTGAACAGAAAGTGAGAAATAAGTTCTGAACACATACAAAGTGATGATTGCCCCATTATATACACTGAAACAGACTAATTGAGAAAGCAGTAAAGATAGCTTTCAGTACAGGCTAAATGAAGTGCATGTGGGCATGTCATCACTATTTCACATGGGGCTCAAGGAAATTTTGACTGAATTGGGATCACTGATGGTATTAATTAGACCAGGCATGGAGCTGAAAGCATGGACTAAGTAATTAACCTTAATTATATAGTTTAAACAAATGCTAGTAATCACATCTTATCTGCAGAAAAACAGACCCGGACCCACCGAAATTACACTTTACATTTCATTAAAAGGTTGTGTTTCTCAAAAAAAAAAAGTTTAATTAAATCAGAGCGCAAAGACAAAAATTATAAGTTGAAATGTGGAAGATCCAACATGTGTAAAACAAAAAGCCATCCCTAAACAAAAATATTACACATTACACGGCGGCTAAGAACCTGGCACAATCATGACCAAAGGTTTTAAAATGAGAGATTGGAGAAAAATTGAATCCCCAAGGCAAGCCTCTTCCTCATTCATCCGTCCCACACTAGCTGGCAGGCCGTCAAAATGCTCAGGCCAGTCGTCACGTTATGAGCCAAACGCGACAACTTTTCAGTCCATGCTACTACACCAACAGAGGCTGGCGGTTACTTTAAAAAGGGAGGACAGGCTCTGTGGAACAAACGGAACAGACCGCTGAACACTCAGCCGTCGATTCCAACGAGCCCCTCCTCCCCTCCACCAGCCACTACGACACCAAAACGGCATGGGCCGGCAACTGCTCAGTGCTGGCTCTCAACCGAAGCAGAGCGAGACCGGGATCGGGACTCCTTTCGGACCGGCGCAGGGGACCGGGCGGGAGGTGTGCGAGAACGGGCAGCAGGGGAACGGGCAGCAGGGGAACGGGAGCGTGCCGGAGGTGTGCGGGATCTAGAGCGGGACGGGGAGCGTGAGGTAGAGCGATGTGCGGCGCGGGCCCCGGTCCCAGAGGAAGGCTTCTTCTCCGGCGTGCGACTGGTTGAGCGAGAGCGGGGGCTTCGGGAGCGGTTGCGGCTCCTGCTGCGGCTGGGAGACTTGGAGCGGGAGCGGCTACGGGACCGGGAGTAGCTGCGAGAGCCACGGGAATGACTCCTGCTGCGGCTGGAAGAACAGAGGAACAATATAGGTGAGTTGCAAAACAATTCCTTCTGGTTACTGTCTACTTTACAAGCATGCCAACTGCTAACGCTGTGACCATGTTATGAGTTCCTGTGAAAGTAATAACTGTATGTACCGGCTCTTGCGATCCTCCGACAGCTTCAACTTGCGGCCATTTAAATCGGTTCCATCAAGCTTATCAATGGCGTTCTTCATGTCACTGTGTGACGCGAACTCCACCACTCTGCAGAGACAGAAAACATGTTAGTACTAGTCTCAACTGTAAGCTCAGAACAATACACCTTACCTTTAATTAGTTTGTCCCCGGTTCTGATAGCTTGCAATAGGTACCAAAGCCAACCATGGATACCAACTCACCCTTCATTCTTGTTGGTCCTGTGAGCATCCACAAAGGTGACTTCTCCAACTTTCCTCATCAGGTCTTTCAGGTCCTGTGATAAAGCATACACAAGTCAGTGACTAGTCTAAACCCGGTTGAATGTGGATGAAGGGTTCTGTGAACCTGGGGCAAGAGAGGTAAAGCAACACAGCCAACATCCATTCTTCCAACCCACCTCCCCCGCAACACCACAGAATCGGATTGTCAGGCGTGTCACATAGCAGCGTTTAGATGACCAACCACTGATATGAGTGAGTAAAGACAAACATTGGTAACTACCTCAACAGAGAAGCGAAATCTTACATAATTTGGTTTTTATCGGTATAAATTCTCAAGTTTGAGAGCAACTAATATTTAAATCATATTACGATTGTGAATAGTGACATATACCTTCGGGTAATTTGGCTAGGACGTGCTTGGGCTAGGGATATTATCAAGTATTTATTTTTTTCTGGGCAAAATTTAAAGAAATCCCAAATAGCAGTTATCATTAAGCTATTTTAGAGGGTCTATCGTACTGACCTGTCACGGAGCCTAGTGTAAATTCCTAAGGGCCGATAGAGATTCGTAGTCCAACTATAACATTAATGTAAATAGTCTAGTACCCGTTCCTCCCAACCCGCTACAACAAACCCAATCACATAGGTTATGCTACTTACCGTTCCATACCCAGGAAGACATTAGCAAAGAGCCACTTGTCCAAATAGCGGACCAATCGGAACCAATGCAGTCACAGTGTTAAGACCTTGAGAAACGACCTCCCTCAGCCTTGACAGACCCGGACTCCGGCCAGCCTCCACAAGTAAAGGACCACCCGAGGGCAAGTAGGGGGAGAGGAAGACAGGGGTGTGCAGCGCCCAACTGTCAACACCCCCAGCTCCATCATCGGCAACAGAAAAAGCCCAAACGGGAGAGTGTAGGGAACGTGGAGTGGTTTTGAGGGGGGTTACAGGCTGGCTGCAGTCGGGGGAGGGGTTCCAACCAGACCACAGAACCTCCAGATTGAGGACCCTCCTAAGGCTATCCTGCGCTAGACCACTTCCACCCGCTACGGGGCCCAGCCAAGAGTTAGACCAGCGGCAACTGCGTGTGAGGAGAGGCACCAAATGGAAACTATTGAAAAAACAACCAGGTGAGGGCGCTATGCACATCAGACACCTCCAGGGAGGTTGTGCATGCAACTCCGTAATAAAACCACAACCTTGTTATTAACAGCTGTAATCTGGTTAAGTGCTTGGTTAGATTTACCTCTTGGTTCAAGTGTATGTGGGGTATTGTCTTCATTAAAGGAAACAGCAAAAATTCAAATAAACAATACTGATCCTTCCATTGTACCTATGGAGTACGGAGCTTATTGCTGTGTCCTTTGACAATAATAAGTTAATAAAATTGATGAGACACTGAGTCTAAAAGAAACAGCAGGTTCAGAGTACAGGACAGTTTGCACGTTGAAGAAGGTGGGTGTAATCTCTCACCTGCCAACTGATGCGTGACGACAGGTTCTCCACAATGATTCTGTGTTCTGTGCGCACCGGAGGTCCATACCTACTACACAGGAGGAAAACAAGATTATAACAAATAAACACTTAAGATCGCCAGCTCCCGAACTATTCAGGTATCCCTCACAAGAACAGATTGTTTTTATAAAAAAGAATAAGCAATAGATATTAACAGATTCTCATTTACAGCCAATACTTCAGGAGCATCTAAGGTGTTCAGACTGTAAATAACAACGGTTCCTGCATCAGTGCCTAGGAAGGCTGTCACACTGAACTAGCAGGTCAGTACCTGGATCCGCCACCTCCACCGCTCCGACCACCAGACCCCTGGCGGTAACCACTGAAGCGGGGGGAGAAGCGCCCTCCTCCACCACCACCGCCGCCACCCATCCCAGGACCACCCCTCCCTCTTCTGGAGCGGGCATGCTCGATCGTCACTCTACAGAAACATTAGATAACAATGAGTGCCACAAACAAAGCATTATAATACAACAGCATACGCACAGAACAAGTTCACCATACGAGCAGTCTCTTCCCCTGTGTAACTGGCCTCAACAAGGCCAGCGGTGCACACAAACATTGAACTCTTAACCATTCCATTTGCACATTGCCTGATTTTGGACTACAATATCTATCTTTATTCTGTCCAGTATTTTGCATATTACTATCCCAATACCCCTCTTGGTATAATTTATATTGCTCTAGTCTTATGTAAGCACCTTCCTGCCAAAGTAAATTCCTTGTATGTTCATACATTCATGGCAAATAAACACTTTTCTGATTCTGATCTGAAAGAATATAATCACCTTTCACTGCAGAGCTCCTTGCCATTCAGTTCGTAAACGGCATCGTCAGCATCCCTGTGGTCGTCAAACTCCTGATGGAAGGGGGAGGGATTAAGTTAATTAACAACTGCAGACTTAACTGATAGACGTCACACTAGCCTAGCCAGGGAGTTTTGCAGACATTATCACTGGTGAGGATATAAAATAAATATTTAATTTCCCACGGGCTAACACAATACAGTGTGTACTTTAAGTGTTTGACTGGTGTTTCAGCGCAGCTAGACGCAACAATGTCTACTTTAAGCCCGTTCTGTTAGTAGTACCGGACAAGGCCGACTTACCACGAAGCCAAATCCATTCTTTAAATTCACTTCGCGAATCCGTCCATATCCCTTGAAGAACTTCTCCACGTCCCTCTCACGAGCGTGTGGGCTCAAACGACCGATGAACACACGACATCCACTCATGATGTGTATATATATATATATAGTCACTACAGAAAAAAGAAACAGATACTGAATCCTGAAACACCAAAGCGACTAGGCCCAGACCAGAGGCCCGTGCATGGCACAAGCTAACAATGGTAATAGCTAACAATGCTAACGCAAATCTCCGTTTAAATCAATCATTTAGCTAATGTTAGTGTCGACAATTTTTTTATTTAATTGTATGTATATTTGTCTACTAATAGTAATAACACTATTTACGTTGTACCACTGTTTGGATGTTAGGCAGTGTTAGTTAGCCATCTGAAAGTCATTAGCTAGCAACACAGTTACTAACGACGTGTAAGCTTTTCAGTTACTCTCACGACGTCACTAAAAAAAATATACATGATTTATATTCCTTAAACGTGAAACATAAAACAAATCTCTAACTTACACCACGAACGACAGATACGTATAGCTTACCTTTGCGTTTGCGTTTGATCTTCGTTACTTCTGATCGACTGCGTCCGTGTGTTATAAAATGGCGACTGTCACAAGGCGGTGAAAACCGGATGCTCTCCAGCAGCAAAAGAAGATAATCCTTCAGTCCAACAGACCAATCAGAGACCTACACCAGAGCCTTGTGTAAAAGGTTAACCATACGTAGAGGACCAATCAGAGACCTCCACCAGAGCCTTTTGTAAATGGTTAACCATACGTAGAGGACCAATCAGAGACCTCCAAAAGAGACCAATCAACAACTTGGATACCGGAAACACAAGTGCCTTGGAAAAGAAAACAATTAAAACATTCTTAATTATATTCATCCGTCAAATATCTTCTGTTAAGATTGATGTTTGTTGAGCTTAATGATGTCTACCATGTTTAAAACATAAATATTTCGAAGTTTACTTACTAAACCCTAGTGGTTTTACAGAATACCTTTCATTAGCCACATTCTTTTCATACCCAAATGCATATATGTGAAAGCTTTGCATTCATTTTAATTGTATTAAATATATTTTTGTTCAATGTGTTAAAATCTAAATAAATGTATTGCATAAAAATTGATATAATGTAGATTGTGAGTAAAGAATACACACCCCTTACCACTTTCTCCATATTACTTTGTTAAAAGGTTATAGCTGGTTAAATTAATTTTTGCCATGAATACATACATACAAGAGAAGAGAAAGTGAAAAACACATGTTTTTAGAAACTGTTTGCGCATTTATTGAAGACAAAGAACTGAAATTGTATATACATACGGATTCAGACTGTTTATGAAGTACTTTGAAGAAGTGTCTCTGACACAACCCTGGGTCTTCATGGAGATGCCTCTACCAGCTTTACACACCTGGTGTTGTGCAGTTGCACCCATTCTTCCTTGCACATTCTCTTATGTGCTCTGAGATTTGATGGGGAATGTCTGTAAACTGGGATCTTCAACTATTTGACTGGGCGACTTAAAGACATTCCCAGATTTGTCTTAATGCCACTCCAGAATTATTTTGGTTGTCAGCTTTGGGTCATTGTCTTACTGAAAGAGGAATATTAGAGCCGGGATGGTATTAACTTCTTGTCTTCGCAAGAAGCAACGCTTGGCATCCAGGCATAATTATACGGTTTCAATCTTTTTCCTCATACTCAAATGGGTCCCAGATCTACGCCTAAACACAATTATTTCTTCGAGCCACACACGGAGTGTTGTATGGAGTTTGCAGCTTGGTTTTTCCTTTGACATGTACTTCATCTTTAGAGGTTTGTTGGAAGTTAACATAAACGTGCACATACTGTTTAGGAGTGTGGGGACAACCATGGCAACCTACTCCATATCCCTGCAGACCACACTGCTTCCATCCATCCACCGGCACTCACTAATTCTTCTGCATTCTTCTTTATACTCTAATCAAATCTTCCCTTACTCCAGGCTTCCTCTGATGTACACTGTGAGACCTTATGTAGACAAGTGTGTGAACCAATGTCCAATCAATTGAATAGGATCATCAAAAGAAACACAACGCACCTACGCTCATATATATATATATATATATAGTATATTTCAGTTTTTCATTATTAGAACATTGGCAGATATTAAAAATGTTCACTTTGTCAGTAAATTAAATGCAC
The DNA here is from genome assembly GCA_029465975.1 of Dallia pectoralis. Taxonomy (NCBI): domain Eukaryota; kingdom Metazoa; phylum Chordata; class Actinopteri; order Esociformes; family Umbridae; genus Dallia; species Dallia pectoralis. The sequence continues at coordinate 2,714,349 of CM055757.1, read as the reverse complement.
AAAAAATGTAGTTTGCTCACTATCAACGTATTTGATTTTTGACTATATGGCTTTATTTTATGCAATGCATCACAGACTCAAGGACAGGACAATTACTGTTATTATTTAAAATTTTATTCTATTACCATCCTTAAAATTGTGACATTGCTTTTCTATTCATAAAAGCACATACCAATTTAGGTTAAAATGTACACAATACGATAGAAAACTGTATCTGGCTGATGTCTGTAAAAAGTGCCTTCAATAGTAAGCATGGAAATAAACTCCAACATAACAAAAAACTGCCTGATCCTGCTAAATAATGTAGTTAGATGAAACTTGAAATTAAAAAAAATATAGATCATTTTAAGAAATAAGTATAAACAAATAAATATAATTTATTTTTCCTTTCTTGCCTGGCCATGGAGCGTGTTATGAAACGTGTGTAACACAGGACATGGGATGTACTTCCTGAGAGGCAGCTGGAGGACGAAGCGATGAAAAGACGGAGTTAGACGATACAGCCAGGAGGAGCAGAGAAAGAAAATAGCACTTCTGTTCTCTGACAAAAGACACATGGAATTCTTGGAATAGGAGCGGGCTACAAAAAGCAATCTACAAGAGCAGACGTAATGTAAAGCATGACGCAGAGAGCGGGAAAGAGACATTACAGTTCAGCGTGTACGTCGGCCTGGTGTGGAAGTCACATTGTTTTACATCGTTTGATTGAACTGTAGTCAGCATGGAACTCACGTTTCGGACATGACGTACAGGACAACAAACACCCCCCACACTTGCTTTTACAAATCACTTATGTAAATCCAACAAATTCCGTGACACACCCACACCGATTCAAAACCTGATACAAAGCATTTCTCTCTCACACATTGCCGTTCCATTACTAGAACCCCCCCCCCACACACACACACACACACACACACAATGCCATGCCATTACACCCCCCTCCCCCAACCACCATGCAATGCCGTTCCATAACTAGCCGACCCCCCCCAACCACCATGCTCCACCCACACCCCTAACCCTCTCTCTAGGGGGATGGAGGAGCAATGACAGAGGACTTCCAAGGACTCTAAACAAAAGCTTGTGATTTAACATCTGCTTCTAGATAATGTGTGAGTTTCATTTTCACAGCTGCACTGTCTTTATCAGGTTTCAGTCTTTGGAGGAAGTATGTAAATGCTGACAGTTACAGATGTGGGTGTTAAAACGGAGAATTCACAGTAGGCAGACAGACTCTTAAAACCATCAAATTGACATTACACCCGAATACAATACTAATTTGGGTTTCAAATTTCAGAATTCAAAATTAATATAATCCAACAAGGATGTAATTTAGTTTTTTTGTCTCGTCTGATGTTGGCACATCAATTTCCGGTTAAAAATGACATTAACAGAAATGACCTGGTCTAGTACATCCCAATTGTGGGAACTCCTTAACATATATGTCATGTATGGCTATGCTCCTAAGACGTCTAAAATGGACAGAATATCAACTTGCCCCAAACGTCAACATAACAAACATCATTGACAAATGCAAAGGAAGGCCAAGCGAGGAGGTACAATACTATCGTACCTCTGGAGACAGACGGAGTGTCACTTCCTGTGAAAGCCACTACAGTCTGTAGTAGGTTCAAACAGAGAGACTTAGACCCAAATGGCACACTATTCCCTAAAGTGCCCTATGGTCCTGGTCAAAAGCAGTGCACAATATAAGAAATAGGCTTACATTTGTGTCGTAAGGCAGATGGACTGCATCTCTACGGGATCACCTGTGAGCAGATGTTAACTATGCGTTATGTTTGTTTTCCTTGCCATGGTTCTTACAACCGTCGCTATACTGTCACCATCCTGGTTCTAGTGACAGATATCCGTTTTGTCTACAGAAGAAGCAGCTTCGGGAGAACTATGGGAATCAGGGATGAAGGCTGACGAAGGTTTAAAAGTTTCTGAAAAAAGACAAATACTCAAAAATTTCCCAGATGTACAGTGGCAAGCTGTAGCTTTGCCGAGTCAAAGAGAGCCGTGCTTTGAGTTAGTCTGGCAACAGAACTACAAAAAACCTTCAGAATGCATCTACCAAACTCACGAGGGAACAAAACCAGAGGAACTGTCCAGGAACCTGTAGGTTTGGCAGGCCCCATGACCAAGCAGCTGTATTATGTAGTCGCTCTAGCCCATTAACTTGTCACCCGTTTCGCTTCTCAGAGATTATACTATGAGGTCAGGTGGTTATGCAGTCAGACCTTCTACCGTAGTGACTTCCTGGCATAGAGGTCAAAGGTCACGAACCGAGAGCATCTCATTGCCTGCTCGTCAGACCCGTGTGTGGCGACAGCTGTGTGAGGATCCACTGCCGGCCCCGGTCCCGCTGGCCCCCGTAGGCGAATTTGGATCGTCGTCACTAGATTCGCCGGCCTGCTCTTCTTTATGGAGGCCCATGCTGATGTGGCTCTGGAGGGCAGCGGGGGTCAGCCACTCCTTGGGGAGGCAGGTTTGGAGGAAGGGAACGCAGGAGCTGAAGTAGGCCAGCCGGTTCACCCACCGTGGGATCTCCCGACCACACAACAGCTGGATCAGTGTGGAACAAACATGATGTCAGGAACAGTATGGAACAAACATGATGTCAGGAACAGTGTGGAACAAATATGATGTCAGGAACAGTATGGAACAAACATGATGTCAGGAACAGTATGGAACAAACATGATGTCAGGAACAGTACGGAAAAAACATGATGTCAGGAACAGTACGGAACACACATGATGTCAGGAACACTACGGAACACACATGATGTCAGGAACAGTACGGAACACACATGATGTCAGGAACAGTACGGAACACACATGATGTCAGGAACACTACGGAACACACATGATGTCAGGAACACTACGGAACACACATGATGTCAGGAACACTACGGAACACACATGATGTCAGGAACAGTACGGAACACACATGATGTCAGGAACAGTACGGAACACACATGATGTCAGGAACAGTACGGAACACACATGATGTCAGGAACAGTACGGAACAAACATGATGTCAGGAACAGTGTGGAACACACATGATGTCAGGAACAGTACGGAACACACATGATGTCAGGAACAGTGTGGAACAAATATGATGTCAGGAACAGTACGGAACAAACATGATGTCAGGAACAGTACGGAACAAACATGATGTCAGGAACAGTGTGGAACAAACATGATGTCAGGAACAGTGTGGAACAAACATGATGTCAGGATCAGTGTGGAACAAACATGATGTCAGGATCAGTGTGGAACAAACATGATGTCAGGAACAGTGTGGAACAAACATGATGTCAGGAACAGTGTGGAACAAACCATGTTTAGCCAAATAAAAATATAATATTTACTAATGGCATAATGGTGCAACCGAAACAAACATTGACACAGAGTTTCTTCTACAGACCTCAGACAGGGAGGAGGAGAAGTGGTTGCAGTTCTTGTGCATCAGATGGTAGGCGTTGCCCCTGAAATCCCTGCCCAGTTCCTCCATGATTTTATCCATATCTTCCTCTGCAAAGTCTGTAGTGCCCAAAGCAATAGCCTCCCTGGGTAGAAACATGACAGGTTCTCACATTGCATTCAAGCATTTTTGGGGGTAGATATTATCAAATGTTGAATCACTTAGTGAAACTCTGCTGTTTATTTAAACAGAAGTTACATTTTGATGATGTATTCGTATTTTGAGAAGACAAGCACATTTTATAAATAAATGTACAGTCTTGCAAAAGGCCACATTTTACAAACCACTTCTGTATTGAGAACTCGATTCCAAGACATGCTTAGACATGATTGATAAGAACAGTGAAATACAGCCTTTGTACCGGGCAGCTGCTCTGTACAGTGAAATACAGCCTTTGTACCGGGCAGCTGCTCCGTACAGTGAAATACAGCCTTTGTACCGGGAAGCTGCTCTGTACAGTTAAATACAGCCTTTGTACCAGGCAGCTGCTCTGTACAGTGAAATACAGTCTTTGTACCGGGCAGCTGCTCTGTACAGTGCAATACAGTCTTTGTACCGGGCAGCTGCTCTGTACAGTGAAATACAGTCTTTGTACCGGGCAGCTGCTCTGTACAGTGAAATACAGCATTTGTACCGGGCAGCTGCTCTGTACAGTGCAATACAGTCTTTGTACCGGGCAGCTGCTCTGTACAGTGAAATACAGTCTTTGTACCAGGCAGCTGCTCTGTACAGTGAAATACAGCCTTTGTACCGGGCAGCTGCTCTGTACAGTGAAATACAGTCTTTGTACCGGGCAGCTGCTCTGTACAGTGAAATACAGTCTTTGTACCGGGCAGCTGCTCTGTACAGTGAAATACAGTCTTTGTACCGGGCAGCTGCTCTGTACAGTGAAATACAGTCTTTGTACCGGGCAGCTGCTCTGTACAGTGAAATAAAGCCTTTGTACCGGGCAGCTGCTCTGTACAGTGAAATACAGCCTTTGTACCGGGCAGCTGCTCTGTACAGTGAAATACAGCCTTTGCACCGGGCAGCTGCTCTGTACAGTGAAATAAAGCCTTTGTACCGGGCAGCTGCTCTGTACAGTGAAATACAGCATTTGCACCGGGCAGCTGCTCTGTACAGTGAAATACAGCCTTTGTACCGGGCAGCTGCTCTGTACAGTGAAATAAAGCCTTTGTACCGGGCAGCTGCTCTGTACAGTGAAATACAGCATTTGCACCGGGCAGCTGCTCTGTACAGTGAAATACAGCCTTTGTACCGGGCAGCTGCTCTGTACAGTGAAATACAGCCTTTGTACCGGGCAGCTGCTCTGTACAGTGAAATACAGCCTTTGCACCGGGCAGCTGCTCTGTACAGTGAAATACAGTCTTTGTACCGGGCAGCTGCTCTGTACAGTGAAATACAGTCTTTGTACCGGGCAGCTGCTCTGTACAGTGAAATACAGTCTTTGTACCGGGCAGCTGCTCTGTACAGTGAAATACAGTCTTTGTACCGGGCAGCTGCTCTGTACAGTGAAATACAGCCTTTGTACCGGGCAGCTGCTCTGTACAGTGAAATACAGCCTTTGTACCGGGCAGCTGCTCTGTACAGTGAAATACAGTCTTTGTACCGGGCAGCTGCTCTGTACAGTGAAATACAGTCTTTGTACCGGGCAGCTGCTCTGTACAGTGAAATACAGTCTTTGTACCGGGCAGCTGCTCTGTACAGTGAAATACAGTCTTTGTACCGGGCAGCTGCTCTATCTGGTAGGCCCAGTTGTCTTCTCTCGATTCAGTAGACTGCACTTACATTATCACTTTCAACAAAAACCTCAGAGAGTCTTTTATTTCCTGTTTTTTTTGTGAAGCGGCAGCCCCTGACCACTTGGTCATGTGACTAGGTACTATGCAGATCCCTGTATGTATGTGTGTGTGTGTGTGTGTGTGTGTGTAGCCTTGTCGAACTACATCTCACAAATAAGTATAATAAACCATATTGGTTAAGGTAGGTTGGGGTAAGAAATTGGGGTAAAAATAAGATTTAGAGGATTCTTTTCTACTGTAAAATATTTTCGGTCCTAACAAGTGTGCATGTGTGTGTGCACGTGTGTGTGTGTGTGCGTGTGTGTGTGCATAAACATACTTGAACTTGAAGGTCTCTCCTAACTCTGTGGCATTTCCAGGGTTTATCTCAAATATGCCACTGAAGGGGTACGGATGCCCCCCATACGCAAACTCTGTGGAGGAGGAATCGGAGACAGTTTGAATTGAAGATCTGTAATGCACCATAACTCACATTAAAGCAAATGCATGACATTTATACAGTATTGTGTGTGGAGTTGTGGTCCAGAGATTCTGTTTTTATGCACAAATATATTTGGTGTGGGAGAATACCATGTGGTGTGGGAGGAAATGTTTGCCGTCTGACGTTAGAAGCTAGCGCCTCTGTTTTTAGATGCTGTCGTCTGGTGTGGGAGGATATCTGGTGGTGGGGGTTAATAATATGTCCTCCATGCTGATTGGATAATAATGTGTCCTCTGATGATGTTAGATTCCCAATCTGTCCTCCATGCTGATTGGATAATAATGTGTCCTCTGATTATAGGTTAAAATGTGTCCTCTGTGATGTTAGATTAATAATTTGTCCTACTTGCTGATTGATTCATAACACATCCTACACGCTTATAGGCATCTCAGGTTCAACAAAACTCCTCAGATAAGTAAAACCTTTTGTGTAAAGTCTACTTTGTTTCAAAATATCTTCTAGATGCATAATGTTTTTGAAGGCATACTTAGAAAGACCTCTGTCGGTATGTCTTTCTTTGGGTTGGTTCTTAAACTCTCTCTCATTCTCCACACATGATGGATGAGTCAACTGTGAATGACTCATTTTTAAAGGAGGAGAGAAAAACAGAATTATAGGATCTCTACAGGACGTCAAGCTGTAGATGGAACAACTCCAAACACAATAGGATGAATCAGATTTTACATTTCTCCTTCTTGTTATTATTACAGTTTTGTCGGTAGTCTGCAAGTTAAATAAATAAACCAATAGGCAGAATAAATGAAAGGACCAAACTATACATGCGGGTCTTAGTCTGTACCTCGGCCGTAGATCTCTATGCCTGAGTGATACACTCCAACGCCCAGTGTGGAAGTGTACTCGTTGATCCAGTACTGCACAAAGACAGGGAGAGAACATGTAAGAAGAAAGAAGAAGAAAGGCAGAGAGAATGAAAGGAAGAGATAGAGAGGAAATGTGAAAAGAGAAAGACAATACAAAAAACAGGACAGTGAAAGGAGGGAGAGAACGGAGGAAGAAAAATTGATGAAATCATTATTCAACAGTAAATACAGATAAGCTACGATGCATCAATTGTTGTGGGAAGGCTTAAAACGTCCCTGCTAAACTGAAATTCCTCACTGAGGATTACTGCTCATCCAGCAGAAATATATTCAACTAAACAAATCAGCAACTAGCAGCGCCAGAGTTCAACGGAGGTCATGACAATGTTTAACCATAACAAGGTTAGCAGACCCGTAACTTGATCGTCTTATACAACGTCTGACTGAACTGGAATTGAACTGGCGGTTAAAAATGGGCCGTTGTTTTTTACGATTTTTTTAAACTAGCACCACGTAGAAATGTGTGGCAAACATATTTAAATGATTTATGATAACGGTCTAGTGTAGTCCGGTGGGCTCAGCAGTCCAAAGATTGGATATTAATCCGCCCCAAAGCCCTTTCAGCAAACACACGCTCATCTGTCTTTTTTCAGCTTCCTGTCACAGCAGGAAGCATCAAAATGGCCGAAAACAATACGATATTCAATATAATTTATTATCAGATTTTTTTTTTTTTCATTGCAATATTTCGAATACATCTGGATGGGGGGATGGGCTGATGTATAGATTAGATTTCGAGGATTTATCTTGCAGGAGAATACGACCATTTTACCAAGGCTTACTTTGCAGTAGTTCTACCAACAGGCAACAACCATAAATCTACATTATGACAGGCATACTCCTGCATCTAGGGATAAATGGCCAGTTGTGTAATGCAATAATGATTTTCCTACTCAGCACTTGAGAGACATTGTCAAATAGAAAGAGGATTTTCCTCCCCCATCACAGGACAGCCTATGGATAGACCAAAATAAAGAATAGAGTCCCACCACAAGGGAATTTCACTCCAGGCATTATCTAAGATACTGTAAGACTTGCATGCAGCATTGATATAACTAGTGTGTGTGTGTGTGTGTGTGTGTGTGTGTGTGTGTGTGTATGCGCGTGTGTGAGTGTTCAGGCAGTGAAATAGAAACATCAGCCCTAGAAAGAATCTCCAGCCGCATTCAACATTTCAGTATTGCTGAATAAAGTAGGATTGTCTTTACTGCATGCATACTAATTTTACTTCAAATCCCAAAATAAATGCATAATAAATCATCATCAGAATGTCATTGGAAGCGTTTAGTACACCAGGCGGTCGGAAAAAACACCTGTTCTGAGAAATACTGTAGGGGGAGGGGAGGAATAGCAAATGCTCATATTTCATCTTGCAGGCAGGAAGCATCTCTACCACACAGGGCGACCAGAGGCTGTAACTATGGCGTTCAGCTGAGCCAAGGAGACGGTTTCGTTCACAATTCCGCTTTACATTTCACAACGTATACGGTCAACAGTGACTGTTAAAAGGTCATGGCTGTGAATTCATGTGGATTCAGAAGTCGGGTTCAGAATTCTGAGTTGCATTTGGGAAACCAAAATAGGCTGGTCCGTACAGATAAGCGGAGGGCTGGAATTAATATCCGATATCTGTATTTTGGAAACATTGTACCATGGTATGCACATTATTCAAAATAAGAATGTAAAGATGTTTGCTAAACAAAAAGGCTTAAGCATCTAAACAACTTAACAGTTGTGGCACATTATAATTAAAGTTATAATTAACATAGCTAACGATTAACAATAATACAATTTAAATGAAAAGGATCCATAAAAAATATAATAAAAGTAACATGGACTGGGACAACTTGATCCTGGATGAAGACTTCCTAAATCCGGCGGTCGGACACCAGACCTTTGGTTCTAATAAAACATACCCTCTGTCTGCTCTCAATCGGACATCCTGTGGAAGGGGGTGTGTCCTTTGAGGTCTCGTTAATAAACATCCTACCAGCTGGTCCCGCCATTAATTATAGAAGGACTTCCCTAACCGACTGGTGCGGGGGTTGTCTACACGGGATACAGATTTAATTTTAGATAAAAGCTGTATCCCGATCAGGACAAACCCTGTGATAGTCATGTTAGTCAGGTCCAAAGAGACACTGTAGCAGGTGCTGACAAAAAAGGCCACATTTTGCAAATGTTCTCAAAATGGCTAGATTGAAAATCAGCAGCAGGTAACCTCATGGTTAAAGTGTTGTGACGAATGTATTACTTGTAAGTTCCTGATTAGCTTACTAAATCTGTTGTACCCCATTAGAACCAATATTTGTATGATAAAACAGGTATGGCCTTAACAAATTCATTACGTCAAGCCAACCTGTCATAACAGCCAAACTCTGGCTTACAGCCCAAAATGGACTTTAAGAAAACCAGACCGAATCAGAAACGCGGTCCACATTCAAATAATGTTTGTAGGTAGAAACGGTCAGGTGTGTTAAACATGGCAATATCTGCACCAGCCTGTCTGAAGTTCTGAGAGGAGCTAGCTAGCACCAGGATCAGGGAATTGAGCTGCTATAACTTTTAGCTCTGCTGGGATTCTCATCAGGCACTGCTGGTTCAGAAATACAAGAGGCCCGTTAAAACATTACAGTTTAAGTCCATTCTTGTGTGTGTGCTTGTGTGTTTTCAAAGCGTACTCGACCTTTGTGTACTCCACCTGTGTGTACTCCACCTGTGTGTACTCCACCTGTGTGTACTCCACCTGTGTGTACTCCACCTGTGTGTACTCCACCTTTGTGTACTCCACCTTTGTGTACTCCACCTTTGTGTACATGTGAGGATGTGGACTTCTCAAAATGATAGTCCTTAAACTCGATCCCCAAAAGGTAGAGAAACAGTTCCCCACAATGGAAAATGTGATTTGCGGTTTAGAGAATAACTTAAACGGAGCATAGTGTTAGAATTTAGGTTATTTTTAGGTTGAGACATTACTAGTTAGGTTCATGGCTAAGTGAAGTTAGTGATGAGTTAGGTTACTCGTTGTAGTAAAAGTTTGGTTACTGAGGTTCAAATTAGGTTGAGGTTAAGTTTGGGGTAAGGACAAGGGATTAGAGAATACAGGCTTCTGGGTCAGGGTTTCGACCCAAGATCCGGCAAGAAAAGAAAAACAAGTGTATGTGTGTGACAGAGAAAGTTTGTGACTGCATGTGTGCAAGAGACTCAATACTGTCTCTGGTGTGTGTGTGTGTGTGTGTGTGTGTATAGGTATATCTAGGTTAAAAGTTACAATTGCTGTTATAATTAGGCATTCTGGGGTAGTTTAATGGTTCGGGTTAATGGAAAATCAAATTTTAACTGGAAAGAACACTCATGGTTCCCAGAAAAGCAGTTAAACTAAATGTCAATGTATGTTGTGTAAAATCGGTAGTCTTGAAAACACGTAATCTTACCATATCATACACATTGAGGATGACCGGTTCATTAGCCATAGTTTATTCCTGAGATGGGAGGAACCTCCGACGTTATTGCTCCGGGGTGTTTTAGACCTCCACTTAACACACCCAGGGAGGAGCGTCCGATGAGAAGGGTCCCGCAGATATGAGCTTCCAGGAATCGCTACTCAATGCGGTTTATTGGACTTGACCCGGGCACCATGATGGAAGGATGATGTATCGATGTGTGTCATGCTCCGGCATGTGTCATGCTCCGACCTCATCCCCCAAAAAATCCAGTCCAATAATTATTTCCGCTCTAAAGCCAATGTTATACTGATTCCTGTTATTTTACAAAAGTCTCACATGTGAATGCATCGATAGGTCAGAGATGACCTGGCTGATGAGACAACACGCACAGCAGACATCACGCATAACGATAGGTCAGATATGATCTGTCTGTAGAGACAACACGCACAGCAGACATCACGCATAACGATAGGTCAGATATGATCTGTCTGTAGAGACAACACGCACAGCAAACATCACGCATAACGTCACGTGATCCGAATGGTATCGATGTCCGCGTTCCAGCTAGCACGAGCCAGCCATTAGAACTGTTCTACACGGCCCACTTCCGTTCCCAGGCAAGACGATTTGCAGACCTGAAAGTCAACCACGGCTATCCTCACTTTAACAGCTCTATATCCTCCGCCGTGGGAAAACCAAACAAAGATAAACACCCGGTCAGTTGAGATGCTAAAAAACAGCTGTCAGAAGAGCACAGCTGGGATGAGGAAGATGCGACTGTACGAATCCATCCACACAGTCGAATATAAGGCAAACACGGGCTGCATTTAACGGCTGTCTGTATAGACACGTTTCAAATTCCCCTTCGTCCTGTCAGCTGTGTGCTGGAACGGAACTTATTTCAACCACGGCGCAAATACAGCAGACATTGAAGCCATTATTATTAGTATCCCGGTAGACGCTGCAGCAGTCGGGTACGCGCTCAGTGGCGGATGGTGTGAACCGCATCACACAAACCCGAGTCCAGTCGATTCGTTGGCCCCTCGACTGTCCGTTCATTGAGATGAAACCCCCACTAACCAACGGTATCTGTCACCGCAAACCGACGGCGTCCTCCCGGTTCGAGACAGCCGCCACCCGAAAGAAAGTGAATGACATCATCCGAACAGTGCCTGGCTCGCGTCTCAGCGGATGGACCTTATACGGCTGGGCGCCCGAGAGCGCGCGGTCCTGGTGAATGGGAATGGCTTCAGGAATATGCTCGTGACATCCCTTCACATGCTCGTGCTACTGACCTACTGCACGCGCATCCTCACCACCGACCAATAGCCGATGACAGTGTGAACATGAAAGAAATTACCTAGGTGGCGAGTTGTAGCAGTCAACGGATGCTTTTACCCCACTCAGGAATATTACATACATTGTTGAGAAATGTTGATTTGGTGGGGACCATGTAGCTTACCATTATACTACAACACTAAAACAAGTATTGCCTGAAATATATTATGGGACACAAGAAAGAAAATCCACCAGCATATTTTCAGACATCATGCTGAAGTAATGGTGTATTCTTGCAGACTGCAACGCATCATCCGCTTTGCGGAAATGACCATGTTGGATGTAAGCTGCCGTCCCTCAACGATCTGTTCAAAACCAGGTTACTGAGGCAGGCAGCAAAGATTGAAGCAGACACCCACACCTCTGTGGTCTTTTTTTGCCATCTGCTCACACATCTAGACATTGCTCCTTTAAACTATTCAGATATATATAACACATTCAATATATGCTAACTATGCATGGTCTGTTATTGAACTGTTTGTATTGTGTGTTTTGCTCTGTTTGCACTGTTCGTGTACGTTTTAAAATGTGTGTTCTAATGCTGTAGCTATGGGTCAGAACAAATTATTGGTGTGTGTTAACAGACATTTCAAATAAATCTGATTCTGATTATTTTTATCAATTTTTAAAAATGAGGCAAAGATTTATAAAACCTGAATGGTGGAAATCCTGATATACAGTATTGGCTAACAATAATAAAACAGACTAACATAGCAAAATAAACATGATGAATTACAAACATGAATGTTATGCAAACTGTTTTCTTTGACATGACCAGGGAGATGTGAAACGCTTCCATTCATTTTTGTCCATGCCCAATATAGCAGCATTAAAAAAGCAGATCAATTCAGATATTTTCCCCCACAATCCAGTTTTCCCTAAAAGAAATCTAATGCTCAAAACACCAATTTGTGGAGAACACAGACAAATAAAATAAATATGCATACAAACTACATATTCAAATTGTCTGCGTGCCTAAATAGAGCTCGCTGTGCACTAGATTTAAATAAGTGTCCCAAAAGGCTCCATATTTTCTGCGTCATAAATTACCTATAGCCACATGGGCCCTGGTTCTTGTATGAAATAGTGCATTAGAAATAGGGTCCCCTTTTGTACTCTACAGACTCTACTAGACTACAGACATACATTAGCCATAGATTGATTCAACATCCAACCAGTAGTAAACCCATTTAGACTGATCCCAGATCGGTTTCTGCTTCTGTCATTCTACGTAGTTCAAGGGATGAGGTAAAACAAATTTTCAGGATAGCACAAACACCGGCCTTCAGGCAGTTTTGCCTTGTACTTAAGTTTATCTACTCAACATTTTACCTTTAAAAACACTGTTCTTACATTTTGATGTTATCATTCATCTTTAAAAGCGTGTTATGTACTTACACAGACAGACCAAATTCTGTGTTTCCTCACCTCCAGGTCAGAACTTAGAAAAAAATGGATGTGAAAAGATTTGACATGATTGGTCGAAACAACATGGTTTACGAATAGGCTACTTGCATGAACACAGCCCATCACCAGCATTTCAGAGTACATTGTCCTTTGTACACATCTTCAAATATGTCAATTTGCTTTAGTGTGGGCAAAGGCAAATAAGCCAAAGGTCAAAAAACACTGTTGCTACACATATTCCACTGACCAAATACAATACAGTTCATTGAAAGTTGATTTAATCGAATTACCTACTTAAGACCAGAAAGCAAAACAGAATAAAAACAGCCGTTTTGTTTACATTTGATGTACGTTGATTCATGTTTCACAGCTAGGGTGTGAAGGAGCAGTAATCACACTACATTAAAACCCCAATAACTTGTGAATTATTTAAAAAAAAGTTTTTAATGCCATTTAAAAGAAACTTATGAGATGGTATCCGAGGTGCCTGAGACAGCCAACTCGTTCAAACTAGAGACACACACATCAATAATATTCAACTTGATTGTCTCCAACCGACTCCAAGAACATGTTCGAGGGGAACGCATGAGCGGTCAAAATCTACATCACGACCACTCATACAAGCGCACACAAATTCAACATGAATTTAATTGGTGCCAAAACCTCAAACACATAGCATTTGCATTACTTCAAGTTCTACAGTACTGATCACTTCCATGTCGGCCTAAGAAGGATATCGTATGTCCTTGTTTAACTCGATTACTTCATATAGTCAGCAGGGTGGCACACACCTACACATTAAACAAAAGGAAATGTGACACACGACTGACGGAAATGCAAAACATCCCAAATAGCACTCATTTGACCCAAGCCCTATGGGTATGAAAATAGGTGAGAACACCAATTGGGGACACAGACTATAACAAAAGAAGGACCTTAAATATAACTTCTAGTTAGGCCCCGCTTTTGGGGACATTATGAAAACCTCCACTAGGCGGCAGCATTGGGGGTTAACCACCACAGATCTACAGAACGGTTTAGTGTCACGCTTCTGGACCTTGAGTTTGTTTGTAAATGACGTCTGCCGAGTCAGGGGGGACATCCAACAAAAGATTTACACAATATCAATTCATACAAACTTACTAGTCAAATAAAAATACAGGTGTGTTGGGAGTTTTCCTACAGTGCCTCTGGGTATGCAGACCAGCCATTCAGTTACAAAGGCGCCTCACAACATGGCCGTTCAGTTTCCAAAGACCCACCGTAAGAACTGGAAACTAGCGAACAGGCAGGGACCCAAGCAGAGTCATGGCTCAACCCTTTTGAAATAATTCTCTATAATGGCATCTTTGAGAGAAAATAATAATAATAATACATTGCCATTGGTCCTAAAGCAGATTGTGTTCTAGAGTGTTCTCACAGTTCCATCTGCCAAGTCCTCATGTTTAAGGAGAACAGCACCACTCAACAGCAGTTTGAATGCCATACATCCTTTTTTCCCTTTTCAATTACAGTTACCTCATTGTCTCACCAAAGGTAAATTATTCAGACAGTAAGGGAAGGTACATCATTTAGCATTTGGGTTAAGCAGCTATGATTATTACATGACACACATTCTTCTTTCCCAAACTATAAATCCAGAAACATGGCGTACATTGTTCTGTTTTCTTATGTGTGTATTTTTTTCGGGCCTTCAGCGATGTTTTCAATGAGAGTTGTTGTGTCCGCCTTAAGGAGGAAGCTGCGGCGTTAGAAGTGCCTCCTGAGGTGAGGCTGGAAGCGTATGCAGAGGAAGGTGATGGCAGCAGCTGCCCCCAGGACAGCAACCAGTACTCCCAAGGAGGACACAGAAGAATGGTCACGGTCGGGCCGGGTGGTGCTGGGACCATTTGCGGTCATGGCACACTACAGAAACAGAGGAATATCTAATGTAGCAACAAAAACAGAGCCTCATCTACAAAAATTAGCCCAAAGGTATTGTACTGTTGTCAAGCACAAATCAACTCCTGCCACAAGGTCAGAATAACACAGGGTTTGACCATGCATGGCGGTCCAAGCCTGCTAGTGCCAACTTAAACTGCCATCCATTGAAGAGATATATACGTGTTGGTTGTCTCAAACATTTCCAGATACAATTCAGATTTTGCAGCCTACCAATTCTAGCCTTTAAATTGCTAATTTCCTCCTAATGTCATCCAATCGGTGTCTCCAAAAGCCCAGCCTATTGCGTTTCCAGAGTATCCTATCATTTCTTCTACCCAGCCTCGAACTGTGGTGGTCCCACCTACCCTCTGCTGAACGCGAAGCTGCACGTCCTCCCCTGCTGATCTGAAGAGCTCCACAGCTGCATTGTGGGACAGGTTCTCAAGCTTGTGGCCGTTGATCTAAACAACATGTGGAAACACAAGAATTCCAGTAAAAACAAATACATTTCCCCCGTTGCTGCAAAGCACATGATTCTGTCAGCGTCTGCGCTGAGGTTGATGGTCAATGAACTTGAACGCTAATCTTGATTGTTTTGGATCATTCGACCAACTGTTTCTAATGTTGCTGCGGTATGTTCTAGAATATGACAGAACTAACTCTGCTGTTCTAACGAGAACTGGTCATTTCTGTATTCTGGACGACCTTGGGATTCAGTCTCTTGTTGCGTCTGTACGAAAGCATCCAGGAGAGCTGTTTACAAAATCAGAGATAGTCTGGAGGTTGTCTGTAATAATTGGATTGAACCAGCTTCAAAACTTAAATACTAACCTGCTGAACATACTCTTTCCGAAGAAAAAATAAGGATCTAACATTCAGGTGAATTTTCCATCAGACTCTCATGTATTGCATAACCCATTAAAAGAATCAGGTAAAACGCAATCTCATGCTTCTTGTCTTATTTAAACCGGTCACAAAATTCTGCACTTAACTTAAAGTTTAATATTGTGTTCCTGTGTAGACTGGCATTCACTAAAGGATCATTAAAATATGAACATAAAAACACTGTTTTAATTCACATGTGTGAAATAGGAGATAAGCACTGTTAACTACTTCTGGTTCCCATCAGTAATTGCTGTAGTGATGAACCAGCAGGGGTCCACATAAGCTGGCAAGACAGAGGCTACTCGTCCAGAGGGCAATGATACAAACAGTTAAAGTCCATCTTTACCGCCAATATCTTGTCTCCCTCCTGCAGTCGTCCGTCCAGCTCTGCTGCCCCATTCTCCTTGATTTTAGCCACATAGATCCCACTGTCATTCAGGACATACTGCTGATCCAGCCCTCCCACAATGTTAAACCCCAGACCTAGAGGGAAAAACAGACACGCAAGATTAAAAACAGAACAAGTGGCAGCAAGACAGAGAGACAAATATATAAAGAACAAAAACTGTTTCAAGTCTACGGAAATAACACAGCAAGCATATATGCAAGAGACTGGCCAGGAAAGGTGTGGACTAGAAAGGCATACATATCATCAGGTGACAATTGTCGGGCAAGGATGATCAATGTTCAATGGTTCTGACATGAAGCACATTTCAGATGACAGCCGAAATCCCGTTGAAATATTGGCATTTCATTAAAGACATTGTGGAATTGGCAGATTGACCTGATTAATTAAGATTATATTATGCTCTTCTACGAACCAAAAGATTTGTAGAATAGACGAGCAGACAGTCTAAATCCCTTGAAGTCAGGGTAAGATTTAGAGATACTACCCAGTTACTAATCACGAAAATGACTCACGATTTCGATACAACGTTACGTGCAAAACGTTAACTTTCTCAGATTTTAGATATTGCAAACGCTGGTTAACTTGTAAAGCTTTCCCTGCGATTACCCAGAATGCACAGCGCGCTTTAGATTCTAATCCTCCATAGTATCTCAGTTTCCATATAGGATCTCTGTTTCCATATAGGATCTCTGTTTCAACTGCCACCTCTGATTTGCTTATCAAAAGTTAAAGTCTAGTACGTAGGCTAAATGCGAAACTACAAGCTAGTTCGCTGATAAATTATATGGAGGCAAAAGTAATGAGTACTAGAGGCTATTTTTCTTAGTTATCTGTGTCTAGTAGTTCATAATGAGATCTTTATTTGGCTTATTAACGCTGAAAAATCCGGACGATCTGGTCGCTATGTGTGTAATGTCCAAACTACTGTAACTACTAGGTTGGCAGAATTTGAATAGACAGACTCCTACACAGTAGTAGCGAGCAACAGTTAGCCACAAAGCCAGGCCATCAGGTCAATGCAATCTAGCTTGTAGCAATGTCGGAGTTGCGACTAAACCATATGTACTTACCTTGTGGTCCTCGTTTTAACTTTATATCCAGCACGGAGGACGCTGTATACGTAGCTGACCCGTTCATGATGTGTGGAATACGGCAAGCTAAATATCTAGTTGTTTGGAGGGTAGTTATATTGTGAAGGTGAACTCATGCATCAGTTTTATCTGTAGGCTGCCACCTCCTGCAGTTTTCTGCCCTCTGCTGGAGAAGAACTCCACCTCCCAGAACACACAAACGAGGGCTCTACCTGTGTTTACAACTAACATAAATGACGCCGTGTCGGCATAAATATCCCCGAGATAGTGAGATAATGTTGGCGCCTTCAAGAAAAAAAAGTCTACTCTAGTTATTTCACTATGTTTTACACATTTGGTAGAAAATATTCCAGTTACCACTCCATTACGGTCTTACAGCCTGACCAGAGGCCACTGGTGTAGGGAGTGGGAACGACACCTATATGCTTGAGATTTATACATCCGGTGATTCATCTGGGCTCCTTGTTCCATCCGGTTCCACCTTGGAATCTACTCTCCACATTATGATGACCTATGGACCACACACATTTTACAATCGTTTTTAGAGAGTTGCAAAACTCCGGTCACTCTTACAAATGATCGTTTTTTAATATAATATTACACCGTTTGAAAGATTCCTAATGTCATACATCTTTTATCAGAAATAAACCTTAAGGCCAAAAATAAATGATGACTGCTATGGGGAACAGTAATTTATAACTGACCAAATCAACTTTATCCCATCCCTATATTTATCATCTTCGCCTAACCGATCCCTTTAACTGGCAGAATGTTAAACCAATTCTAGGTCAGCGTCTGTTCCACTTGGGATAATTCATGACTGTTGAAAACCACTGCTGTAGAACGACCTAGCGACAGCCAGTCAAAGAATCTACCAGCTCTCTTTATTTATTATTCACAGCCTTATTAAAAACTTCATTTCGAAAATAATACTTAGTCTTTGGCCGCAAATCTACAAAGTTACATAGTAATTGACTAAAGTTCAATAACATTTAGCTGTTGATGTCCTTTCGTTGATGCACAAATAACTACTTCAAAAGACGGTGATTGATGTGTGTTCTGCCATTCATCAGGGCTGAACAATAATACGAGAATTAATACTGAAATATTAAAGACACACATTTGCTATGACTTATAATGAAGGATAAACTAACACCAGTCGATGGAACATACAACCACGGCTCAGTATATAGCTTTACTTTCTGTCTAAGTCCATTTAGCCTTACAGCCTTACATACATTGGTTCAATGCAAAAGCCCCCCCGGGTTGTGGTCAATTCAAGCCAATCAAATTGAGGACTGACTGGAATGGAATGGACCGCAACTCTTAAAGCAACATGTTTGATCGTTATGCACAAATGCAAAACAACACTTCCAAACTACCTGGGGTTCCGGCACACACAGAAAAAAACAGAAAGTGCAGCAGAAGCCTACTTCGCTGCTATGTTGAAAACATTAAGAAATGCTAAGGACATATCAGCCTTTATACATTTGTCTAGCAGTTCATGCTGAATAAATATGGTTACTTTCCTAGAGCTGTAAGAGCCGACTTCTGATTCGCTACAGATTACAGACTTTACACCTCGTACTCAATTGTGTATAGATATAATTTCCTTTACCATAGTATATGTCCAATAATAATTTGCATCCAGAATAAACCTCTGCAACAAAAATAAAATGCAGGATATGCTGTAAAGGGCTTTTCCAACTACCAGGTCAAGTCAAGCAAACCCAAGGCAAGCTGTTCTGAGCACGCCTGGTTATCCAGCCACCATAGTCGGCATAGCGGACAACGCCAAACTGGAATGGCCCTGTTCGGTTGGGTAGTGTAAAGAGTTGCATGAGATTCATCCAGTCCATTGGCCACAGTGTCAATCAGGTTCAGTGGGCATATCCCAAATGGCACCCTACACCATTGTAGTGTACTACTTGTCACGCGTCTAACTGCATTAGGATGATAAACACTATAACTGAAAAAAGGGTTCCAGATCAACATCATTTAGGTGCCCCAGTCAAAAGTGCTGCCTTGCATAAGGAAAGGGCACCATATTAGTGCACTACATAGGGAATAGGGCACCTTATTAGTGGACTACATAGGGAATAGGGCACCATATTAGTGCACTACATAGGGAATAGGGTACCGTTTAGGCCCAGCTGTGATCTGTGAGTGAACCCTCTAGATCATGCTAGGGGCCACGCTGTAGAGAGTGACATCGCCCTCCACACGCAGCATGGTGACGTCCTCAAACCCTCCCGTTCTGTGTTCATACTCCAGGATGTGAGTCCCGTCCACAGCCACCTTATACGAGTCCTCCTCCACAAGGATCTTCAGCTGCAGGGGAGGAAGGAAAGACGAGAGTGAATAAAAGTTTGGGGTGATCGTCAAAATAAGTATTGAGTGATCGTCTGGAGTGACCTGCAGTGAGTACTTCTCGATGATCGCCATCACATTAATATCACCGCGTTGTCCTTATGTTTCATAGTTCTGAGAGTTAACACTCATCCCTGTGCCTACATTACCTCAAAACGTTGTCCTTATGTTTCATAGTTCTGAGAGTTAACACTCATCCCTGTGCCTACATTACCTCAAAACGTTGTCCTTGGACAAAGGGGAACACGCCGTCTCGCTCCTCAGGACCCCAACCCATGTCTAGGTGGGAGTTGCGGACAATTTGTTGCTCATAAAAACGAGGGTTCAGGTGGAACACCACCTCTTCGTCGTCCTCATCGTCTTCTTCTTTTAAAAGGTCAACGTGGAACCTGAAGTTAAAACACATTTACCTGTCGTCAATCCACATGAAGACAGCTATACATTTGAATGCCGTAGACTTTTTTTTAAATGAAACAATTCCCTTGATTTCAGCAGAGCTCTAACAAACCAAACACATTTGCCCTCTCAACCCTCAGCTCAGAGGGTTTTATTATGACTCCTCACAAGGCTGTGTGGCTGAAATAATATCTCCTGCTGGCAATGAACAATGTCTCGGAGCAATCAAAGAATCAATGGACGCATTCCCAAATAACCGATTTGACATAATAACGAAAGCCGTACAACAACAGACAAATCTGCGGCTGAAAAGAGACAAATAAATTAACGACACACAAGTGGATGAATAAATTAATTTCGTAGTCGACTACGAAGACCTACCTGTCTCCGCCCGGGATGGGCTCCCCCACTATGGTGATAACCAGCTGGGGCATGATACCAGCATCAAGGGGCAGCTGGTAGGGTACAGGCTGAAACACAGGGTACAAAACAATGTCAGCTAACCATGACAACACCCATGTTCAATGCATCAACAGGTAAAATGAGTACACAATATAAAGTCTTAGTGTCTCTTATATAAATTGGCTTAACAACATATCAAATGGTAGAGAGCATAAAAGACAAGAAACAAATTCACGTAGAGGATTGAGCAGCGAGTTGGTAAGGACCTAAGGATTATAATTACGTTATATTACCAGGGCCAATTATCACTGCACCGCCTCACCAGTGCAGGCAGTTGGTGACGATGAATCTGTCAGCTGTAGTTCAAACGTTGTTAATGCATTCATTCAGAACTTTATTGAGATATACAGATCATGTCTCTGTGCAAATGAATACATTTCTCCATTGATAAAAATATCCCCTGAGTCATGGAATCACTTTCAGCCAACTCTTGAACCTCGCCTACATTCTAAACTGCACGGGAATAATTAGTCATCCACTTCAGTTTACTGCTAAATGGTCGCCGATGTTGAGCATATGTACAAGCGCACAGAGAAATGTAGAAGAAATACAATGTGTTTTCAGCATATTCTCTATGAAAGGCAGAAGCAGCAGTACAGCAAAGCCCTAATCAAAATCATTTTATACCTGCTTGGTAAAGAAAAACATTTAGGAACTCATGTGAAGAACATAATATACGACCAAACTGTAGCTGTAAACAACTATCCCACAAAGCTGGAAAAACTGGATGGCTCGAAATGGCATCATATCCGTTAACCAGTTTTAACATCAGGCTGTCGAAGTTGGAATGCAACTACTCGAATAATATAATTTTGTTATTTGCCAAGAACATTTGAAAAACACTGAAAATATATATTTTTCAATCAGCGTAAATGTGAGTAAAGGCCTAAATAAAATTGAAGTGATTTCATCATAAATTGTATAATAATTAATGCTGTCAAACACACAAGGACAGGATTAGTCCCAAATGATATTGAGTTTTATTAGAAGGTAGCATACAAATATAATGTGCTAGTGAAGAATATAAAGTGAAATATACAAAAAAAATATGTTACTTCAAAAAGCCAAGGCTGTGTATTGCACTTCAATGACAGCAAATACTGCCTTGTCCCTCCCGGGTTAGGCTATTTACTTATAAAAACATCATTATCATGTTTAAATCTGTAGTGAACCAAACCACAGGGATATTGCTGGGTGTGATCAGTGACGTCCTCATCCGACTGAAAATCTGAAGAGTTCATTGCTTTCAAAAATGTGGTGGATATGGAGAATTGTGTCTTGGCTGAAAGACAAGAATACAGTTTGACATAACTTCACAGGTGTTTATAGCCTAACTAGGGTATCACAACACAGAGAGCTTAATGAACCCACCGTTTATCCAAATAAAGACCGTTTGGAGTATTTCTGCAATTAATGTGGCAATAAACTAAATATTCGGAATACCCAGCCACTATGTTCGTAAGGCCATGTACATTTGAGTAAGTTAGCAGAGTTAGTTTTAGACAGTGAGTTCATTAATCATTAAATCGGTGGGACAACCACACAACCCAGAATGTAACCGGTACCCAGTGAAGCAGCTGGCCGCAAAGTTAGCGCTAAAACAGAAAACAATATTTTCCAAAAAATTGTTAGTAGGCAAAAGGGATGTTTAGGGACAGAAGTTATATTAGATGCTCATGTGTTGGGCCCCATGGGAGGGACTCTGTGTCAATGGTTCCAACCAAACAGTAAACATGTTTATCGTACCCACATAAGACCAGTTAACCAGACTGTGACCAATAATATAACAGAGATGAAGTTTGTGGAAGATCAACATGTTTTACAGCCCTGCAGGAAATCTATAGCCGGATCCATCCTCCTGAAATCCCCCCGAAAGGAAAAGACATCACCAAGAGAACCGAGTATCCCTTGTGACTAGGGTAGGGAAGGCCCAGGAAGCAGCCATGCAGTGGCGTTGTGTTTACAGTATGTTTACTCACCAGCATGCCTCCGGGTGCCGCCGGGCCCCCGTATGGTCCCATGGGCCCCTGGCCAAAGGAGCCAGGCTGGCCCGGCTGGGCGGGAAACCCTCCGCCTCCCCCAGGACCCCATGACCCAGCGGGGATGGGAGGGAAGGCTCCACCCGCGAACCCAGGGAAGGCAGAACCTGGACCCCCGGGTCCATACATTCCACCTCCAGGCTGGGCTCCGGGGTAAGGTGCGTTTGGGTACGATCCTGGTGGCGCTCCTGGGCTAGTCTGGAATGGCCCAGACGGGTACTGCCCAGGTGCTCCAGGTCCGGCGGGGTACTGCCCAGGTGCTCCAGGTCCGGCGGGGTACTGCCCAGGTGCTCCAGGTCCGGCGGGGTACTGCCCAGGTGCTCCAGGTCCGGCGGGGTATTGCCCAGGTGCTCCAGGTCCGGCGGCGGGGTACTGCCCAGGTGCTCCAGGTCCGGCGGCTGGGTACTGCCCAGGGGCACCAGGTCCGGCGGCTGGGTACTGCCCAGGGGCACCAGGTCCGGCGGCTGGGTACTGCCCAGGGGCTCCAGGTCCGGCGGCTGGGTACTGCCCAGGGGCTCCAGGTCCGGCGGCTGGGTACTGCCCAGGGGCTCCAGGTCCGCCTGGGTACTGCCCAGGGGCTCCAGGTCCGCCTGGGTACTGCCCAGGGGCTCCAGGTCCGGCGGGGTACTGCCCAGGGGCTCCAGGTCCGGCGGGGTACTGCCCAGGGGCTCCAGGTCCGGCGGGGTACTGCCCAGGGGCTCCAGGTCCGGCGGGGTACTGCCCTGGCACTCCTGGACCAGGTGGGAACCCACCAGGAGCAGTGGGAGCTCCGGGATACTGCCCTGGTGCTCCGGGACCAGAGTACGGACCTTGACTCGAAGAAAACTGTCCCGGTGCCCCTGGGCCAGAATGTGGGCCACCCGGGAATCCGGCTGGAGCGGTGGGCTGTGTAGGAGCTCCAGGGGCAGCGCCGGGCCATCCAGGGTTAGTGGGCGGTGGGGCGCTGGGGGCAGCTGGGTTAAGGTTACCCGCTTTTGCCGCTTGGCCAGGGACATCATCCGCTATGGCATCAGCCAGCTGCATGTGTCAAGGGGGAGTCTGTTACAACCATATTATTTCGATTTCTTTTTTACCAATCCTCACAATATTGTGATGCATTGTCATATATTAATTCTAAACACAAACATAATTGATTACTCACCGAGAAATCCATGTCCTGAAAAGTAGCTGATGAGAAAAACAAGTTGTTAGAGCTGAAGGTAGTCTATAGTATTACGAGAACTGACAGCTAGGTTTGTTTAATGTCAGAATAAAGGAAACGTTAGTAAATACAGATTCAATGCCAGGTTTCCATTTAGAGATTACTTCTGATTTTAAAAATCCCAAATGGTAATTTCACATGGGTTACATGGCCGGAAGATCGTTCAATTCAATAGTTCGTTATTCTGATGATGGAAATTCTGCCTTATGCCCTACTCCAGAATCCTACAAATGGGATAAACTGAATTCAATTGGTCCCTATACTCCTCACATCAGAAAGTCTTCATAAACCCGTCACAGAAATAACACCCCTTGCAAAGTCACTCTGATCCATTCTAGCTATGGTAGCCAAAATCGTGAGTATAAAATTATCCTATGATCCGAATGGGATGTTATTTTCACACGAGTGTTTAAACACTGGTTTAGATATTCTTAGTTTCGTTGATTTACTCAATGTTTCCATTATTTAAAACTCGAACTTAACCAAGGAAACTAACTATCAAAACTACATAAACGCATAATTGTATTCAACTTCATTACAGGTTGATTAGTGCTGTACAGTACAGCAGACACATACAGGAAGATAGCAGCTAATGTCGCAAACATTAGCTAGATAGCTAGCTCTAGTAGCTGATTATACATATATATTGGGCTAAACCATCAAAGTACATCTCGACACATGCTTAAAAAGAAAGTTAGGCAGTTCAATATTACCTCGGAAAAGGACAGAAGCCTTTCAACAAATTCTAAACTTAAAAACAACACGACTCAGTCAGTTGAGAGATTAAAAGTCTACAAAACTATTGAAAGCAAGTGCACACAGCCTGCTCCTCCACGCGACCACGCCTAGAATATGACGTAAGGGGCGGGACCACAGACTGACGGACTGAAATGGGTGCGTTCCAGACTCACATTAATGTGTGCAGGCTGCAACTCGGGAATTAAGGATTAACTCAAAAGTAAAATCAAGAAACATGGTATCTGCATTTTCCCCCTCAACTCGAATATAATGTGTTTTTATTTGGGTAAATATGCCCAATAATTGTTTAATTTATTTAATTTGGTGTTGTCCGGGGGCGATTGGTCTGATCAGATCAGTCACAAGATGATGTGGGAAAAAAATCGTGTTCTGTAGTGCTGCCCTCCTCCGGCCTAGTCAGAAACATTGAGTCTGCGCTTCAGGGAAAATGGTAAGTTGTTGCTCAGGTGTGATAAAAACTCGCTAAATGTACATTTATATACTTATTTCAGTATTAACTGTTTACAGAGGGCACTGTTTAACTCTGTAATTGTTTTATTTGATTTCGAAAGTGTGTGCAATGTTTTTGAAATACAGTTGTTCCATCCAGCTTATATTGTGATGTGCTGCAACATGTTATGGTGGTATGGAGCATTGCCATAAATACATGCTTAACTGAAAAATCCCCATATTGAAATCTATGTGCAATGAATGACATCGCCTTGCCCTGAACGATTCAGCTGAAGCATGTCAGATCGTCAAAGTACTTGCACCATTATTATGTTGAATGTATGGGCGAGGTGCAGCCAGCTAGCCTCCTATTTCCTGTAGTTAGCTATCCTAGTTCATAGCTAAACCTGTCCAGAACGGTGAGGAAACGTCAGCTTTATGAAGGGATGCGCGTCTTTCATTGTTTGTACATTAATTAATATATTGCTCAAAGTCCTGTGGTTTCTGTCCGTGCCAGCAGGGAAATCAAGTCTAGATTATTAGGCCATTGAACAAAAGAATCAAACCCACCCGGACAATGATTCATTTCCGATTCATAATAGTCTATATAGTTTATATAGTCCCCGTAATCTATCCAGATGCGTGTTAGCATTGACAAGGAGACGAATTTGTTGACATGGTAACTAAAGTGAGTGTAAGTCGGACTTTTGCAAGTAGGTAAATACATTTATTATGAAGCTCTCCAGCTGTTTTTAGGTCTACACTGTATCTCCGGTAGTACACAAACATTACCCAATATAGTGCGCTGGTTACCACGGCCCTAACATTGGGTAGGTACACCAACTTGGTTTTTAAGGCCTGGACGTCAACTTTTCCCGAAAAACATTTTGTAAATTATGTTTATACATTTGGTAATATTTATACATATATATTTTGTAATGTATGTTGTACAAATATTACAAAAATATAAAATTATGAACAGAATATCTAAGTTGGAGCTGATGAGGTGACCAAGTGGGCAGTAGTTATGCAAATTCGCTCCTAGGACTAGCTCCATGGATTGGTCAGATCCACTGGAAGGTCACCTTGTAAATAGTTGTCCATGTTCTTAAGTCTTAATAATTTATAAGGGATAAAGATGGCAAAACAGGTCCTTGATCAGTGTTGTCCCCTACTATGAGCCATGTTACTATTCCTGTTTTCTGCTGTTTGCTTCCACTATATCAATTTGACTTTAGCACGATGGGATCATCTTGTTCTGTATGATAACAATCCTAGACCAAACATGACTCTGTGACCAGCAGCCGGTAATCTATTTTCTCTACATTACTTTCAGAGTGAATCACTGGTTGTCTGTGATGTGGATGGAGACTTGGTGAAAAAGCTAAAGGAGTTCCGCTTCCGGAAGGCGACTAACAATGCTGCTATCATTAGTGAGTATCCTCATCATCATGGTTGAAAACATGGTTCCTGGGGGTGTGGTCTAGTGGTTGGGAGCCACCACCATAATGGAACAGTTTCTGTGGGTGTGGTCTAGTGGTTGGGAGCTACCACCATAATGGAACCGTTTCTGTGGGTGTGGTCTAGCGGTTGGGAGCCACCACCATAATGGAACAGTTTCTGTGGGTGTGGTCTAGTGGTTGGGAGCCACCACCATAATGGAACAGCTTCTAGGGGTGTGGTCTAGCGGTTGGGAGCCACCACCAAAATGGAACAGTTTCTAGCGGTGTGGTCTAGTGGTTGGGAGCCACCACCAAAATGGAACAGTTTCTAGGGGTGTGGTCTAGTGGTTGGGAGCCACCACCATAATGGAACAGTTTCTAGGGGTGTGGTCTAGTGGTTGGGAGCCACCACCATAATGGAACAGTTTCTACGGGTGTGGTCTAGTGTTTGGGATCCACCACCATAATGGAACAGTTTCTAGGGGTGTGGTCTAGTGGTTGGGAGCCACCACCAAAATGGAACAGTTTCTAGGGGTGTGGTCGAGTGGTTGGGAGCCACCTCCAAAATGGAACAGTTTCTGTGGGTGTGGTCTAGTGGTTGGGAGCCACCACCAAAATGGAACAGTTTCTGTGGGTGTGGTCTAGTGGTTGGGAGCCACCACCAAAATGGAACAGTTTCTGTGGGTGTGGTCTAGTGGTTGGGAGCCACCACCATAATGGAACAGTTTCTGTGGGTGTGGTCTAGTGGTTGGGAGCCACCACCATAA
This sequence comes from Dallia pectoralis, assembly GCA_029465975.1. Taxonomy (NCBI): domain Eukaryota; kingdom Metazoa; phylum Chordata; class Actinopteri; order Esociformes; family Umbridae; genus Dallia; species Dallia pectoralis. The sequence goes on along the minus strand of CM055757.1, from coordinate 2,687,331 downwards.
TGGAACAGTTTCTGTGGGTGTGGTCTAGTGGTTGGGAGCCACCACCATAATGGAACAGCTTCTAGGGGTGTGGTCAAGCGGTTGGGAGCCACCACCAAAATGGAACAGTTTCTAGCGGTGTGGTCTAGTGGTTGGGAGCCACCACCAAAATGGAACAGTTTCTAGGGGTGTGGTCTAGTGGTTGGGAGCCACCACCATAATGGAACAGTTTCTAGGGGTGTGGTCTAGTGGTTGGGAGCCACCACCATAATGGAACAGTTTCTACGGGTGTGGTCTAGTGTTTGGGATCCACCACCATAATGGAACAGTTTCTAGGGGTGTGGTCTAGTGGTTGGGAGCCACCACCAAAATGGAACAGTTTCTAGGGGTGTGGTCGAGTGGTTGGGAGCCACCACCAAAATGGAACAGTTTCTGTGGGTGTGGTCTAGTGGTTGGGAGCCACCACCAAAATGGAACAGTTTCTGTGGGTGTGGTCTAGTGGTTGGGAGCCACCACCAAAATGGAACAGTTTCTGTGGGTGTGGTCTAATGGTTGGGAGCCACCACCATAATGGAACAGTTTCTGTGGGTGTGGTCTAGTGGTTGGGAGCCACCACCATAATGGAACAGTTTCTGAGGGTGTGGTCTAGTGGTTGGGAGCCACCACCATAACGGAACAGTTTCTAGGGGTGTGGTCTAGTGGTTGGGAGCCACCACCATAATGGAACAGTTTCTAGGGGTGTGGTCTAGTGGTTGGGAGCCACCACCATAATGGAACAGTTTTTAGGGGTGTGGTCTAGTGGTTGGGAGCCACCACCATAATAGAACAGCTTCTAGGGGTGTGGTCTAGTGATTGGGAGCCACCACCATAATGGAACAGTTTCTAGGGGTGTGGTCTAGTGGTTGGGAGCCACCACCATTATTGAACAGTTTGTAGGGGTGTGGTCTAGTGGTTGGGAGCCACCACCAAAATGGAACAGTTTCTAGGGGTGTGGTCTAGTGGTTGGGAGCCACCACCATAATGGAACAGTTTTTAGGGGTGTGGTCTAGTGGTTGGGAGCCACTAACATTATAGACTTTGATCTAAGAACAATTTTTGTTCTTTGTTTTTATTGTTTTCTTTCTCACAGTGAAGATCGACAAGGACAAGCAGCTTGTTATTCTTGATGAAGAACATGAGGTTAGTTGAGATGTTGTTGTCGACAAATTTCCCCCCCTTCCTAAATAATGCAAATCTTGTGTTGAATGATGAAGCATGTATCATTTGTTGTAGTAACAGCACATTTAAAACCTTGATTACCGTCTCTCCCATCAAAGGATATTTCTCCTGATGATCTGAAGGATGAACTGCCTGAAAGACAACCAAGATATCCATTGATAAATATGACATGAAAAAAAAAAATGCTACAAATGTATTATTTTACTTAATATTATTTAACATGTACAGTATTTACATAATATAAGTGTTTCTACATTTGGCGTTTCGTCCAAGTTTCAAGTCCACGTGCATAACTGATATCAATTGATGATTTGAGTGCATGTCATTTTGAGAGAAGGCAGATTTCTGGTTGTCTCTGAAGTGAAAGTAAATAACTGAAACATCCATGAAACACCTTTCCGAGTGTACAGGAAGCTTATCGCTGAACACTATATGTTTCTGCTTTGTGTTACCTGCTAAGTGGTATTTTAGCTGATCAAATTGGACACAATAATAGAGGTTAGACTCTGTATATTGTCACTTGAACCGAGATGTTGGTGGACCTTAACCTCCAGCACATTTGTGGTGTATAGCTACAAGTATGAACATAGTGACGGGAGAGTTTCCTACCCCCTCTGCTTCATCTTCTCCAGTCCCATAGGTAAGATGGTATCCGGTTCTAAACGGCCCGTACAAATGTGTCATGGCCAGACTATTGCGGCCCATTTGTTAAAACACATATTCAAAATCCAGGTTCTCTTTGTAGCTAACAATTGTAATTAGTATTTGAAATCTAATTTGTGTTAGCTCGCACCATGACATTATCTAATATCTAATGGTGTCTAATACATTAAACGCATTGCTAACATTTACACATACAGTAAAGACATAAATAACATTCACAGGTAACATTTAATTGAAAGCATGTCAACTACATTACAAAAATTATTACATTAATGACTGTACTAAAATGTACCATTCACAATGCACATGGCCCTGACTAATTACATTGAAGCCTTTACCAACAATAAACGTTTGGGCCGTTAAGTGAACAATTAATGAAACAAATTAATTTCTTGATTATAAAAAATGCTGTTTCACACGTTAAGATAATTGGGTTTCATCCAACTCATCTGTTCTCTTAATCCTATACTATCCACCCGATCTGTTTCCTTAGGCTGTAAACCCGAACAGCAGATGATGTACGCAGGAAGCAAAAACAAACTGGTGCAAACTGTCCAGTTGACTAAGGTCAGTCTGTTACTTGTTCTTTTCATGTTCAGAGTTTTGTGCCGTCTGGCTTTTACTTCAAGTCATCAATGTTAATCATTATTTAGGTTTGTGTCCATCTGTTTACTCCATGGGTTACAGTCAGCAATTTGACGAAAAGCATTTTTAATGATAACAAATCTATTTTGTTTAAAGGACTCCTATAATGTGTTTACATAAAGTACACTTATTATATGTTCACATAGCATAAAATGTTTGCTTGTACAAATATGGTACAAATTGTTGCTACTGAAGTGTGGGCATCTGTTTTGGCTGTCTTCAGAATACAAACAATCTGTTGTATGTCTGCTCTCTTTAACCTGTTACTACACAGGTCACACAGTGTGTTTTCTTGCCCTGGTGATGATTTGTCAGAAATGCTCAACCACTAATCAACATGTAGACATCAGCGCCTCCTAGTGGTCACGTCAGCAGGTTTGTAATAAATGTCTGCTCTCCTTAATTTCTACCAGGTGTTTGAGATTCGAAACACAGAGGACTTGACAGAGGAGTGGCTTAGAGAGAAGTTGGGGTTCTTCGGATAAGGCGTGGCCATCTGCTGGTGATCGAATGGACTGAAATGTCTAGAATAGAATTAAGACGATGTTGTCTATCACCTGGGGGAGAAAACAGCATTGCTTAATTTTCCTTCCTCTCTGTACCTGTTCTCATACAATCACACTCTCCCCCTCAACATTACCAGTTTTTTGTGTCTTTACAAAATTAACACTACCTCTCCTAAGAGGAACACTATGTTCTCCCTGCAAGCAAAAGTCATGGAAAATGTTAAGGAACTGTCATGTCAGAGTTTGGCTTGTTTAGTTTCCATTAATATCATTGTTCATATTCTAACCACTGAAGTTAAATTTTTATTTCACAGGAATGTTTTTTTGTATTAAAAAAGAATGTTCTGGTTAGTCAGAGGGGAGCTGAGATTTTGGGAATGTGTTCAAGTCATAAGGGTATGGCTTATGGGAGGAGACTGTGTACTGTAGATGCCTTGCTTCCGGGTTGTTTGTGCTAACTTTCCACACATTTTGCTATGTTATATTTGACTAAATGTCCAAGGAGGGAATGCTAATACAAAAACAAACAGGCTAACTAGCAGCCTGTATGAATTTTCAAGATTAAAGTGCCACCCGTGTTGAAGGTCTTAGCACAATCTTATGCATTGAGTTTGGATGTAAAATGTATCCGTGATTATATTGTGGGGACTTCCTCTTTATGCTTGGAAAGGCAGTGCAAAGAAAATACATTCCTATTTTGCAACATTCACTCACTTGATACGTTCCAAAAACACCATTATGGCAACAAAAAATCATAATCATACAAACTAAAACACAAAATAATAACGTAAGTAGATTTCTTTACCATTTTACCTTTCTGGGGGAAAAGAGGAAATATGTGAATTGATGCAAGTGGTTTATCAGAAATCTTTAGAAACCTACAGTCAACATTGGCCCTGATAGTCTGCTTGTTCTGAGGACATTACAGGTCTGTTGAATATCTCTGTCAATCCTTCTTTAGAGAACAGTAGGATTCTTCGTGAGATATAACTTCCAGGTAATGGTGGTTTCCAAATAAAGCACTAATCCTACACAGTATACCGTGTTCAATGTTAGTGTATCATAGTAAACAGGGTGTAGTTTTAATATCTTTGAAATGTGTCCCAAAACTGGCAGCTAACTTTCCTACAAGGCTGTTCACTGATGGTTTAAGGGTTTCCGGCACATGGGTTTAGCCTAGTCCTTGGACTCTATGGGACAGTTTTGCACATACACAGATTAAGTCTAGTTAAGGACAAACAAAAAGCTCATTAGTCCCCTATCGACCCATGTTTTTTGTCCTAATCGTTAAGCTTTTTATTCCCAAACCCTATTCCCATCACATCGAAATCTATCCCCAGACAACCAGTCTTTTATGGATTAAGAACATTTTATATAGACTGAAAAGTGGCCTGTATGTCAACCGTGGACAGGTTTGAACACCCTGGGAGATAATAGTTTACCACAGGTTAGTTGATGGACTAAATAAATCTAGTCTAGCTATTAATATAGATCAAAGCTATTCTCTGTAGAGTATTCATCTAAAGGGTCAGCTAATAAATCGCCTCATTGTTTCTATGTATAAACATACTGATGTACTGTAACTGTTTTACACCAAGTCGTGCAATTAGCTAGATGTCAATGTGAAAAGCAAAAATGACTAACAGCAATTGTTTTTACTGTTTGTCCTTTTTTGAAAATGCTTGGTTAGCTGTTCTTAAAACGTATATGTGGTAAAGCTACTGTAAATACAATTGCATGCTTTTCTCAATATATTTGTTGAACAGTTTGTATGATGAGTAGAAAAAAACATCCTAAACAAGCCTTGATTGTGTCAGTTTTTACTGCATGTACTTTGTTTTAAACGGTGAATGTATATCCTCAGAATAAACTCAAATCTGTGTTTATGCTAAACGCTGTAGTGGGACTATGATCTATGTGTTTTGGTAAGAATATGGGTGCTCCAAATTGCACAATCATTTTCTTCGTAGTGGACTGCTAATTCCCAGTCATGGTCCTTGTGCATCAGGATGGGTGCAGGCTGTAAATCAAGCCGGAATAGAAATATGTTAAAAAGGATATAGCCTTTGTGGTGAATTTGTAGGAATGTGGCCTATTAAGTGTTCTTAAGTATACTGAATATGCATGTATTTTTATATAATTGTTCTGTACCTTTTCAGATCCACAGCTTTGACTTTTAACAAAACACCATTTCAAACATAACATTAAGCTACCTAATGGTGTCAGTGAGACTTGTGAAATATTTGTATTTTTCAATGCTTTATACAGCTATCCCAATAAAAACAAATATGTCTAATGTGCTATCCGCATTTTATTTTTCACCAATCACCAGCAGATTACATGCACTGAATGTCTGACAACATGTTTTATTTTTCGTATATGTTACTCTGTAAAAGTCAGTAATTCCTATCTGCCTTTTATCCCTGCCCAAGAAAATATTTCAGGTCCCCTGTACATGGAGATAAAGGCGTCCCTGTTTTCTTTTCCCTCAAATTGATATATATATATAATAATTGCATGTTTTTTTAGTTTGTTGGACGTTAACAGAGATGAGAGAAGCAATTACCATTAGCTCCCATCTCTGAACCACTTAAGTTGGTGACACAGTGGATAAACACCACTATTGAAACATTGATCATGTTGTGAATTTGTGGGAAAATAATAAAAAATGCAGAGCATTCCACTGAAATTCGACATAAGCAGATACCAATGCATCTATTGATACCATTAAATAACCAAGTATTCAGATATTTTGCTATGAACAAAAGTTGTATCGATAATAAGGAAATTAGGGCTACATCACTCTTACCAAGGCAATGCCAGGAAAAGGCAGTCCCTCAAATCTCACCATATAAACAAGGAGATCGACACTTGACAAAAACTCATCACTTTAAAGTAGCTACAGATAAAAAAAAACGTCGGAGTGGATTGATGGCACATAGGTCAACCATGTCAAGAGCTCTGGTTGACATCTCATAGCCTATATGAGATAGGTGGCAATATGTCTCTATGTCCTTAAATAATTCATATTAATATTTGTAACTCTGCTATATAATTGGTCAGGTGTGAATACGTTTTTAAATTATCTGTATTTTAAGAGCTATGTTATTTCATTATTTAGAAAAAAATCAGTGCAGTTCACTTAACTGCATTAGGCTGCATATATACATTTCGTGGCACCTGGAACGTACCCAGCCACAATGCGTTCCACTGCGGTCTTCCTGTCATGCGCGGTCGGCGATTTAGCATCATAGTTGAGCTAATGCTAACGCTTCACATCGGTGGGGTTACAGATTAGTGACAGGACATCTCGGTGTGGCTACGACATCAGCCAACAAGCTACACGAAAATGGCGTTCACATTCGCGGCCTTTTGTTATATGCTTGCGCTATTGCTGACAGCCGCACTCATTTTCTTCGCCATTTGGCATGTAAGTATACTCGTTTAATACTCAAAAAGTATAATTTGAAAGATGATTGAGATGACAGATCGACCGAGGAGAACTAGACTTGTCACTTATCCCGTTTAGCTAGCTAGCTGACGATACATGCTAAAGACGTTAGCCGAGAATGAATGGCACACACACACGCACCCACACACGCACACACATTCGCGTTGTTTGACAGAAATGCCGAATAAAAATAATAGTCCATCACCCCCGCTAAAATGTCGGATTAATATTGTTAACCAATTGTGTTTTTAGAGCCACCTACATAATTTGGTAATGATCATGAAGTGATCATCCATCTCGCTAGCATTAAGCTCTGTGGTTTTCTATGCTATCTGATATTACCCTGGACGTGTAATCTTGTGTGTCGATGTGGTAGCTAACAAGATAACTCCATAAATATCATCGTTGACTTTCATAAAAATCACACCCTAATGTTCCTTTTCTTCTAGTTCAGTTAAACTCACATGTATTTTTTTATTAATGATTTGTAACTTAGGTAAAATAAAGATGTAACTGGGTTGCCATTTGTGTTCCATATATCCCGAGTTTCCCACAAATAATGTTTGTTGGCATTAATTATGCTGGCTGTCAATAAGGTCTGGACATAGTAAACACAGGACCTACAAAGTATCCTTTCTGAGGATATTTTTGCATCTCACAAAATAGTTCTTATTGATTTGACCCGTAAGTGCTTTTGGCCATGAGATTTGTGTTGGATTTATTATTTTTATAATAATAATAATGTCTCTGTCATTGTAATAATAATGATAATATATAAAACTATAACATGTTCGACCATGTTTCTATTTTCTGTCTGTTCAGATAATTGCATTTGATGAGCTAAAGACTGACTACAAGAATCCTATTGATCAATGCAACACATTAAATCCGGTGAGTAAATACTTTTTATTAGCAGGTCGCTTTTCTCTGGGTTTCTCTGATTGCATGATGAACTGCTCTCTGTATTGTGCGTGAGAGACGGAGGTTTCAGGCTAGTAGTTTTCCCAACGATGGATTTCCTTGTGGCACTGTATGGCTGAATTATAACCTGAGTACCTGATTGTTAATCTACAATAATCTTGTTACAGTCTAACACATTTTCTTTTCTAATCTGCCTTTTGTATCTACCATTTTTAACGGCTTAAAGACAGTTGAAAAGGTCAAAAAGATTAAAAGAGTCAAAATTGCATTAAAGGTTTGTACCAATCTTTGATTGAAGTGCCCGTCTGGGTCTCCAGTCTGTCATTCTGCACGGGGGGGAGTGTTTGCAAAAGTCTTTTCAGTTAACAAATCCCCAAATAAGTGCCCTCATTGGGTTACTTTACATCAATGTTATGGATTAATATCTTAACTCTCTGTGCTAATGGTTACTAGACTATACAGAGCATTACCAGTCAGGATTAATGCAGAGTATTGGGTGTCATGTCCCAGATCATTAGTCTTCACCTCAACCTGACGTCCTTCAGAGTTTGGCCCAAAGGAGTAAACCTATTAAAATGTCACAGTGCGTTTCTTCTTGTGATTGTTAACTAACAGCTATGTGCTCTAGTCAGGAGCCAAGCTGTCATGCCCACAACAGCCTTCAGGTTTGTTCTTCTGTACTTCCTATTCCATTTCCCTCATGAGAAGGAGACGGTTAACATCTGGAGAGTACAGTAGCTCAGGGTTGGCCTAGTTTCTGTCAGTTTTAGCCGCCCACTTTTTTTCTGTATCTAGACTAGAGGGATCTTTATTGCTTCAGTTGTATTTGAGTAATTTATCAAAATTTGTCTTGCAGTGGTGTGCGCACACCTATTCAAACTTTATTTCCCCTCAAACTGGCGAGATTCGAATCCACAACCTGTTGTACAGTTTGCGGGAGGAGATGCGTTAAGAGGGATACGTTTTGGTTCAAGCATTATATTATATATTATATTTGTGGATAGTAGAGGTGTTTCCATTTAAGGAAGGAGGGTTCACCTGAAGCAGAGGCCCGGTAGCGGAGGCCCCGGTAGCGGAGGCCCCGGTAGCGGAGGCCCCGGTAGCGGAGGCCCCGGTAGCGGAGGCCCCGGTAGCGGAGGCCCCGGTAGCGGAGGCCCCGGTAGCGGAGGCCCCGGTAGCGGAGGCCCCGGTAGCGGAGGCCCCGGTAGCGGAGGCCCCGGTAGCGGAGGCCCCGGTAGCGGAGGCCCCGGTAGCGGAGGCCCCGGTAGCGGAGGCCCCGGTAGCGGAGGCCCCGGTAGCGGAGGCACCAAGGCTAATACTGATGCTATAGCACCATTAAAGACATGACACTATAGAAGTTAACTGAAAAGACATGCAAATGCTCAAGAACATGCATGATTCAATACAACTGACCCTCTGTTTACATAGTGTTGTGAGTACCCATAGCTGCTTAAATATGGAATTATCGATTATTCATGTTTACGGGTTTACATACGCAAGATTTACCAGGGATAAAACATTTTTTATTCCAGGTATCTTTGTTGTAAAAACAAAACATTGTCTGCTTCAATTCGCATTCTGAATGTAACTTCAGACAAACAAACTGATCGTCAACAAATTGTGCCTTTTCTGAGGGCCGGAGTCAGTAAAATGTGGTGTTTGAATTCACCTTTGTCGGATTCGATGGCAAATTATCTGTGATTGCTGTGACTGAATTGGGATCATCAAGCCCAAGGTGAAAAATTATCTTGTGTCTCTGAGCAACATGGTTAACTCTTACTGCTCCCAGGGGGTTGCTGTAAATAACCATCTGTTTCTAGCATACTGAAAAAATAACTGTAAGGAAAGTGTATTGTCGAAGAACATAGTCCGAGGCGTCAGTGTTTTTCTCATAAATCATTTGAATGTGTCACACGTTGTGTAGAGTGAAGGAGATTTGCTGCAGATTTAAAGGCGTAGGCCTATTTTGTATCACCTAGGGTTTGAAACAGATGGTCCCAGTCATAACAGTCACACTCAGCATTTTATGTCTGACCAATAGGAAAGAACATACAAGAGTCAAGAGGCGTGTCCCCAATTTATTTCCTGTACAGCCCACTATGCTTAAACAAGACCGTATGAAGCCTTGGTCTGAACTAGGGTGCCAGTTCTAGTTCTCCGCCACTAGACTGCATCCGTGTTTGGCTGCCTCCCAAATGGTATCCCGGGGCACTAGTGAACACCTGTGTAGTGATTAGGGTGGCATTTGGAAAGCGGACTCTGGCAGACGTAGCCTCTGAGCTTCTCTCACGTCACGCTGTAGCGACGAGGGTGTGACGTCATGTCGTCACTGGAAATGTAGCATTACAGTGCAGGGCTGAACCCGATGTGTAGATGTTGGGTTGGGCCAGTGTGTCTCTCCACCCCCTCCATCTGTAGGTGTTGGGTTGGGCCAGTGTGTCCCTCCACCCCCTCCATCTGTAGGTGTTGGGTTGGGCCAGTGTGTCCCTCCACCCCCTCCATCTGTAGGTGTTGGGTTGGGCCAGTGTGTCCCTGCACCCCCTCCATCTGTAGGTGTTGGGTTGGGTCAGTGTGTCCCTCCACCCCCTCCATCTGTAGGTGTTGGGTTGGGTCAGTGTGTCCCTCCACCCCCTCCATCTGTAGGTGTTGGGTTGGGTCAGTGTGTCCCTCCACCCCCTCCATCTGTAGGTGTTGGGGCACTGTGCTCCCCCAACCACTGTGAATGCATGGCTGTCATGTAGTTATCCATCTGCCGACCCCCCCCCCCCCTCCAGTGAGAGGGACAGGCGCAATCTCCTGATTTCCCAATGGGTCCCTATTCCCATAAGTAGTGCACTTAGGACTAGACAATAACCCTTAGGGTGCCTACCGGGCCCTGATTGTTACTAGTGTCCCATGGAGGGAATAGGGTGCTGTTTGAGATGCAAGCGGACAGCTCATCACGCGCAGCATGTTTTCCCCCTCTGACCCGTGTTTGTTAACCAGGAAGTGAGATGTGGCTGTTGTGCTGTGCCGCCAACACACGCTGAAGCTGGAATGGCATGATTCACTGCTTACTAGGTGTCGTGGAGTATTAAATATGCACCCTATTTCCTACATAGTGCACTAGTGTCGACCAGGGTCCAGAGGGAATAGGGAGCCCTTTTGGACAGCGCCTTGGGGTGGCTGTGTGAACTCCCTTGTGATGTGAGGCGTGTTTCACACTGTGCGTCACCAGGAGGTGCATGATGGGTGCTTTGTGTCCTGCTTACCACTGTGTTGTGTTATGAGCATCTACCAAACAACGCTGGATGATATTACTGTACATGTATTCTGTGAGCTCCTGGGAGGAGGTTATGTTTTCACTAAATGTTGCTCGGATTTCACTGTTCATATTTGTCTCATTCGTGGTCATAACATCAAATGTTAAACACAAATGAACGTCGAAGTTGTCATCCATCTGAGGTTGGGAAATGTTTTCTCTCCCTCAGTCCCCCTGCCCCCGTCCTACAGTACCCAATAGCCCGCCCCCGTCCTACAGTACCCAATAGCCCGCCCCCCGTCCTACCGTATCCAATAGCCTGCCCCCGTCCTACAGTATCCAATAGCCTGCCCCCGTCCTACCGTATCCAATAGCCCGCCCCCCCGTCCTACCGTATCCAATAGCCTGCCCCCGTCCTACAGTATCCAATAGCCTGCCCCCGTCCTACCGTATCCAATAGCCCGCCCCCCGTCCTACCGTATCCAATAGCCCGCCCCCCGTCCTACCGTATCCAATAACCTGCCCCCGTCCTACAGTATCCATTAGCCTGCCCCGTCCTACAGTATCCAATAGCCTGCCCCCGTCCTACCGCATCCAATAGTCTGCCCCCGTCCTACAGTATCCAATCTCCTGCCCCCTTCCTACACTATCCAATAGCCTGCCCCCGTCCTACCGTATCCAATAGCCTGCCCCCGTCCTACCGTATCCAATAGCCTGCCCCCGTCCTACCGTATCCAATAGCCTGCCCCCGTCCTGCCTTATCCAATAGCCTGCCCCCGTCCTGCCGTATCCAATAGCCTGCCCCCGTCCTGCCGTATCCAATAGCCTGCCCCCGTCCTGCCGTATCCAATAGCCTGCCCCCGTCCTGCCGTATCCAATAGCCTGCCCCCGTCCTACCGTATCCAATAGCCTGCCCCCGTCCTGCCTTATCCAATAGCCTGCCCCCGTCCTGCCGTATCCAATAGCCTGCCCCCGTCCTGCCGTATCCAATAGCCTGCCCCGTCCTGCCGTATCCAATAGCCTGCCCCCGTCCTGCCGTATCCAATAGCCTGCCCCGTCCTGCCGTATCCAATAGCCTGCCCCCGTCCTGCCGTATCCAATAGCCTGCCCCCGTCCTGCCGTATCCAATAGCCTGCCCCCGTCCTGCCGTATCCAATAGCCTGCCCCCGTCCTGCCGTATCCAATAGCCTGCCCCCGTCCTGCCGTATCCAATAGCCTGCCCCCGTCCTGCCGTATCCAATAGCCTGCCCCCGTCCTGCCGTATCCAATAGCCTGCCCCCGTCCTGCCGTATCCAATAGCCTGCCCCCGTCCTGACGTATCCAATAGCCTGCCCCCGTCCTGCCGTATCCTATAGCCTGCCCCCGTCCTGCCGTATCCAATAGCCTGCCCCCGTCCTGCAGTTTCCAATAGCATGCCCCCGTCCTGCAGTTTCCAATAGCATGCCCCCGTCCTGCAGTTTCCAATAGCATGCCCCCGTCCTGCCGTATCCAATAGCCTGCCCCCGTCCTGCCGTATCCAATAGCCTGCCCCCGTCCTGCCGTTTCCAATAGCCTGCCCCCGTCCTGCCGTATCCAATAGCCTGCCCCCGTCCTGCCGTATCCAATAGCCTGCCCCCGTCCTGCCGTATCCAATAGCCTGCCCCGTCCTGCCGTTTCCAATAGCCTGCCCCCGTCCTATTGTCCCCATTTGTTACAGTGGTACATTTCAATTTCGGTGTAGTTTGCTGCTCAGGTGAAGCCTACAGTGACTTCTCCCAAATCTCTTCCCGTTCATATTAACTGGCAAACTGTTGTTGTTTACTGTTGTTGTTTACTGTTGTTGTTTCCACGGTCCTTTCAGCTGGTGCTCCCAGAGTACCTGATCCATGTGTTCTTCTGCGTGATGTTCCTGTGTGCTGCTGAGTGGCTCACCCTTGGTCTGAACATGCCTCTGCTGGCCTACCATGTCTGGAGGTACGTAGGTCCCTGGAGAACCATCCACAACCCACCCATGACAGATGACCTTTTCCCAGGCTTTCAAAGATATTGGATCAATGGTTAAATGTTGTTTGGCGGAAAAGGTTTCTCCTCTTTTAAAGATGCCTTTCCGTCTTCTGTGTTGATTTTAAGAAAACCTACATAATCAAGGAGCTATGCGGGTTATAGTCTCATGTCTGAGTGAACACTTGGTGTCCTGTTGTCATGACCTTATGCGACTTAACGTTTCCAGGGGTTTGTTTACAACTGTGTGTGTGTGTGTGTGTGTGTGTGTAGGTACACGAGCCGGCCTGTGATGAGTGGCCCAGGACTCTACGATCCCACTACAATCATGAACGCTGACATACTGGCCTACTGTCAAAAGGAGGGCTGGTGCAAACTGGCCTTCTACCTGCTGTCTTTCTTCTACTACCTTTACGGGTACGTTGCCTAGATACCGATGGCATCACATCACTGTTCAACTGAAGTGGCTGTTCGTATCACACAGTTTATTATACGTAGCCTTTAACTGCCAGCTTAATGCCATAGAATCTGATGAGTGCATCTGAACGGTGTTCTTTATGTCCTTCCCTACAGGATGATATATGTGTTGGTGAGCTCTTAGACCAGCCAGATATATGACAGAAACATCTGCATGTAGGAGTTGGAACACTGTGGTTTTAGTGGCTTGAGGAAAAGCTGAAACGGGACCTGCAGGAAGGAAGACCATTCACCAATTAGTGATACAAGATGGCCGCCTCTGACAGGGTGGCCAGTCTCCCAAACCCCAAAAATGCAGAGCAGAATGCCATTAGTCACAGAAACGGTTCCACTTTTTTAAACAAATATCTTAGTTTGCTATCTCAGCAGTTCTCTCGCTCTGCGTTCCAAATGCTTTGAGGAAGAACTGTGACCGACCTTTGGACTCTTTTCCATTATTGTGTGATTTGATGCTTTACATTTAAATTAAAAAAAAATTCCCCATCCCTTTTGACTGTTTACAAACTAGAGCAGACATCTGGTTACACTGTGTGTTGTTGGGATAGGATCAGAGCTGTGTGCTTAATACAAATACATAAATGGGTACAAAGTGTCTTTCTTAAATAAAATATAGAAAATACGTTTTTGCCCAGACAAACTAAAGGATTGAATCACCTGACGAAATGTGTTGCGCAGACAGCGTCAACTACCATGGTTCTGACATTTGTTATTTAGGTTTGCCATTCTTTTTGTAGGCTTATCCAGACATCCAGTCGCGTTTCTGAAGCCTTTTGCTTATGGTACAGAATTGCTCTGGGGTGCATATGCTATTTGATGTGGGGCACTACAGAAACTACAAGTAGTGACGTGTTATCATAAATTGTTCCATGTTAGGAATATTTGTAACTGTGGAACTTATAAACTCTTGTAAGCCAAAAACTCAAATGTTCCTTGTTTTTTTGTAAAGCTTTTTACATTTTATTTGCATTTGGTTTTAACAGTTTCTTGAATCAATTTCACCAAAACAAATCCCTGATGTTATTTCTGGCTTGGTGTGTTGTCATTTTCTACAGATGTTTGCCTCTATCATACATATTGACTTAACTGGGAAGTTGCTAGAATTGTCATGTTTTTCTCTGACCAAAATATGTATTAAACTTCAAAATTCTGGGATTTACACTGTTGCTCAGCATTTACTGCCAGTTCAACCAACCTGTAAAACCAGGAAGGAAGTAGTTTTTTTGTCTACCCACAAAGACTGGTATCAGACTCTACTAAATTTGATAAGCCAATGTGGCAAAACAATACATTAGACAGCTAGGATTGTACAAAATTGGAGCTTGAACCTGAATACAAGTCTTGTGGAATAGAAACATGCGTTGGTCAGATATACACTCCATATTAGGTAGTGACATTCATGCTAAGCTGATATGACCACAGCAAAATATCCCTAAAACGTGTAGGATTTTTGCACATTTGGATAACATAATTGAAAAACATTCTGGTAAAGTGCAAAATGAGAACATATGATACAACACATTTTACAATAAAAGCTGTCAAACCATCTCTTCTTGACATACTCATCTTTCAATTCTTTTAACTCCCAATATAAATATATATTTTTGATAAAGGTGTTGGACCAAATCATCGCGAAACTGATCGCTCTGCCGAGACGACTTTGGTTTCCAGGTAGGCACCGTACTTTTCCCGGAACTCGTGCAGGAAGTTGTATTGCTAAGAAAAGAAAAGAAACATTATGGAGAATTGTGACATATTAAAAAGATTGCTTTGTAGTGTTCCCCATCAGTCTATGACAAAGGCTTAGCCAGCTAACATGGAAAGTTTCTAAACCATAATCTACTCTTGCCTTTTAAAAAGGGGTGGTTCCAATATTCAACCACTCAAATAAGTACAATAGTAGTATAATGGTTACATATTTTAATGAACACTACATTGAAATTGCAAAGTCCCCCAAAATTGTAGCTCAAAAACTGATCTCATACTGTCAGACATTTGCACCAATCAAAATGAGGTTCAGGTGGGCAGGATTTCAGTTGTTACTAACAATCAGTTTATTAGGTGAGACTGAATGACATTCCTGATGGATTATTATGTGACTGCAGTGACTATTGGAGCCAGGTGGTGATCGAAAATCTAATTTTTCTCCTGCCAACTCCCAAGCGTTTGGTTCCTGGAGTAGGCAGGAGAAGACAGATCTGGGACCTAAATAACAATAGTTAGACATTATTGAAAAGGGTTCAATCTGAATTAACTATAAAACGAGTTACATTCATAGCATAGAAACACAATATACGTATTTAATCAACAATTCCAGATCTGCCAACAACCCTGAAATAAAACACTTTTAAAGAACACGCCATCACCTTGACTGTTTGTATGGCTCCGCCCCCTCTGTGCTCTCTGAGGACCTCGATGGCTTTGTTGGGAGTCATGGAAACAGATAACTGAAGCAGCAGACAGGCAGCAACTGTGACAGACAGACATTTACAGTTGTTGTCGATAAAGTGATGACAGACATGACAAAATATGGCTAAATGAAACAAGCAAATGAGTGTGATTCTTACTCAGTCCGGAGCGACCCAGGCCCCCATAACAACTGCAGAGCAAAACACAAAGGATGGGAGAGGTAGTAAATGCGGCCCGTTAGGTGAATAAACAAAAACATGCCACCTACACCTTGTCAGAAACACCATGTCAAGGCTTTAGTTTCCAAAAGACGCAAAACCAACATCATATATCGGCCATCACTACTACTAGTAGTGCCTACCCCTCACGCTAGTTCCTACTACTATAACTACTCGTTACTAGTACTACTAGTAGTGCCTACCCCTCACGCTAGTTCCTACTACTATAACTACTCGTTACTAGTACTACTAGTAGTGCCTACCCCTCACGCTAGTTCCTACTACTATAACTACTCGTTACTAGTACTACTAGTAGTGCCTCCCCCTCCCCCTCGTTGTTACTACTATAACTACTTGTTACTAGTACTACTAGTAGTGCCTACCCCTCACGCTAGTGCCTACTACTATAACTACTCGTTAATAGTACTACTAGTAGTGCCTACCCCTCCTGTTAGTTCCTACTACTATAACTACTCGTTACTAGTACTACTAGTAGTGCCTACCCCTCACGCTAGTTCCTACTACTATAACTACTTGTTACTAGTACTACTAGTAGTGCCTACCCCTCCTGTTAGTTCCTACTACTATAACTACTAGTTACTAGTACTACTAGTAGTGCCTCCCCCTCCCCCTCGTTGTTACTACTATAACTACTCGTTACTAGTACTACTAGTACTGCCTACCCCTCACGCTAGTTCCTACTACTATAACTACTTGTTACTAGTACTACTAGTAGTGCCTACCCCTCCTGTTAGTTCCTACTACTATAACTACTAGTTACTAGTACTACTAGTAGTGCCTCCCCCTCCCCCTCGTTGTTACTACTATAACTACTCGTTACTAGTACTACTAGTAGTGCCTACCCCTCACGCTAGTTCCTACTACTATAACTACACGTTACTAGTACTACTAGTAGTGCCTCCCCCTCCTTGTTACTACTATAACTACTCGTTACTAGTACTACTAGTAGTGCCTACCCCTCACGCTAGTGCCTACTACTATAACTACTCGTTAATAGTACTACTAGTAGTGCCTACCCCTCCTGTTAGTTCCTACTACTATAACTACTCGTTACTAGTACTACTAGTAGTGCCTACCCCTCACGCTAGTTCCTACTACTATAACTACTTGTTACTAGTACTACTAGTAGTGCCTACCCCTCCTGTTAGTTCCTACTACTATAACTACTAGTTACTAGTACTACTAGTAGTGCCTCCCCCTCCCCCTCGTTGTTACTACTATAACTACTCGTTACTAGTACTACTAGTAGTGCCTACCCCTCACGCTAGTTCCTACTACTATAACTACTCGTTACTAGTACTACTAGTAGTGCCTACCCCTCACGCTAGTTCCTACTACTATAACTACTCGTTACTAGTACTACTAGTAGTGCCTACCCCTCACGCTAGTGCCTACTACTATAACTACTCGTTAATAGTACTACTAGTAGTGCCTACCCCTCCTGTTAGTTCCTACTACTATAACTACTCGTTACTAGTACTACTAGTAGTGCCTACCCCTCACGCTAGTTCCTACTACTATAACTACTTGTTACTAGTACTACTAGTAGTGCCTACCCCTCCTGTTAGTTCCTACTACTATAACTACTAGTTACTAGTACTACTAGTAGTGCCTCCCCCTCCCCCTTGTTGTTACTACTATAACTACTCGTTACTAGTACTACTAGTAGTGCCTACCCCTCACGCTAGTTCCTACTACTATAACTACTCGTTACTAGTACTACTAGTAGTGCCTCCCCTCCCCTCGTTGTTACTACTATAACTACTCGTTACTAGTACTACTAGTAGTGCCTACCCCTCACGCTAGTGCCTACTACTATAACTACTCGTTAATAGTACTACTAGTAGTGCCTACCCCTCCTGTTAGTTCCTACTACTATAACTACTAGTTACTAGTACTACTAGTAGTGCCTCCCCTTCCCCCTCGTTGTTACTACTATAACTACTCGTTACTAGTACTACTAGTAGTGCCTACCCCTCACGCTAGTTCCTACTACTATAACTACTCGTTACTAGTACTACTAGTAGTGCCTCCCCCTCCCCCTCGTTGTTACTACTATAACTACTCGTTACTAGTACTACTAGTAGTGCCTACCCCTCACGCTAGTGCCTACTACTATAACTACTCGTTAATAGTACTACTAGTAGTGCCTACCCCTCCTGTTAGTTCCTACTACTATAACTACTCGTTACTAGTACTACTAGTAGTGCCTACCCCTCACGCTAGTTCCTACTACTATAACTACTTGTTACTAGTACTACTAGTAGTGCCTACCCCTCCTGTTAGTTCCTACTACTATAACTACTAGTTACTAGTACTACTAGTAGTGCCTCCCCCTCCCCCTCGTTGTTACTACTATAACTACTCGTTACTAGTACTACTAGTAGTGCCTACCCCTCACACTAGTTCCTACTACTATAACTACTTGTTACTAGTACTACTAGTAGTGCCTCCCCCTCCCCCTCGTTGTTACTACTATAACTACTCGTTACTAGTACTACTAGTAGCGCCTCCCCCTCCCGCTTAATACTACTATAACTACTAGTTACTAGTACTACTAGTAGTGCCTACCCCTCCCCCTCGTTGTTACTACTACTATAACTACTCATTACTAGTACTACAACTACAACAATGCTCACTGGATGACAGTAGTCCTGTTGTTGCACAAATTGGCCTGCAGACCCTCCAGTATTTGGCAGCACTGGTCCAGCTCAGGGGTGCCCCCATCAGGAAAGGGCAGGTGATGCACCATGAGGCCCTGCTGTTGGTAGGTCTCCAGCAGACCGGGAACACGGTATTTATGGAGCTCCCCTCTGGTGCAAAACACAAATACGTCCTGCACCCCGTTTTTCTGGAGCTCTCCTGGAGGTAAACGAGATAATTAATTACCCAAATGACATGAAATGTCCTTAATAGCGCAAATCTTCAGGAAAAGGTCCTCCAGGGACCTCTTCTGTAGTGCACCACTTGGAGGGAAAAGGGGACAATTTGGGAGACACGGTCAACAAGCTAATTTAGGGGAAAGCATTTTAAAATACGTACAGTATATATTCTGAACACAATGACAGTATTACATAATCAGACAAATCAGTCTTTGAATCAATGAAAAATAAACAGGGAGATTATTTTATCGACAGTAAAGTAAAGACTACCGAGGCAATGGAAACAGACAAAGGCAGTTATCAGCTCCCCAAACCCTGATGGCATTCTTTAAGACATCCGGAGAGATAATAGAACTACTGTGACAATCATTTAATAAAATAGGTCAACATACCAACATCCCTTTGCAGATTTCTTCTGACATCTTTGAATTTGCATCCAGGCAAAGGACATATTCCAAGAAATTGGGAGCAATCCACTATGGATAAAGGCAACCTGCAATCCAAAAAGATTGATACATGCGCTCCCAACTACACAGACGCGCAGTCACACTACGCGCAGACAACAATTGTGTAGAACATGTGCGTCTGTACTTACCAGGAGATCTGAAAGGGTGTCAGCTGGTCTTCACCAACCTCCTCTTCGTCTGAAGATGAATCAAACTCACTGGTCCTCATTTCCACTGGCTTAGGAGGAAAGTATGTTATTACAGACACGCAACAGATATAAAGTTACAGTCATGGCAGAGTAAATGACACCTCTGCACTCAGTACTCAGCACTCAGAATAACTAAATCTGAATGATTAAATACATTCTCTTATTCCACAGAAGTTCTACACTGGAAAATTCTAGAAGTAATTAGGAATAACGAGATTTCAAGGAGGCGTTGCACCTTTACTTTTCAAGTGAACTACCACACACGGAGCATAAAGAAAACAGAAACATGGCTAGAAGAAGCCCTTCGTTGCAGTTCACACACACACCACACACACACACACACACCCCACACACACACACACACCCCACACACACACCCCACACACACACACACACCCCACACACACACACACCCCACACACACACACACACCCCACACACACACACCCCACACACACACACACACACACCCCACACACACACACACACACACCCCACACACACACACACACACCCCACACACACACACACACACCCCACACACACACACACACACCCCCCACACACACACACACACACACACACACACACACACACACACACACACACACACACACACACACACACACACACACACACACACCCCACACACACACACACCCCCCACACACACACCCCACACACACACACACACACCCCCCACACACACACACACACACACACCCACACACACACACACACCCCACACACACACACACACCCCACACACACACACACACACCCACACACCAGAAAATAATTCCCTATATCCATATCCCCTAACCATAAACCCCTAACAATAAACGTTTTTCACTCTTTTTGGGATTACAACTGATTTTCTTCTTACATTCTATATATTTTGTCCTAAAATTAAATCATGACTTTGTCATGTGTTACTATACTCTCTATCAGGACACTTTCACCACTTAATGTCTGAGGATAACAACACTTCGGCTTTACATTTACCATCTTCAAGCTAACACACGAACAAACGCTACGAGAAAGTTGTACAAAACACCTGATCCGGTTGTGTTGGTATCTCCAAGAAAAAACACTACTTACAGTTAATCAGAAACGAAATAGCATATAGGAAAATGTTAATGCGCTCTTACCAAATACACCATGAATTTGTGCTCAAGCCAACTTTGACAGCTATCAGCTCAATACCCGAAAACTAGCATGTTAGCTTGCTACGATTTAAAAACACACCGTCGTCCGAGCCAGCCAATCAGATTCACTGTCTGCGCGGCCGGAGTCTGAGCCAGCCAATCAGATTCACTGTCTACGCAGCCACACCCAATATTTTACTATAGATTTAAGAGTACTGGATTATTTACAGATATCCACATATTGGAATTTATTTTGTTAAAAATACTATTTGTTTTTAACAATTTTAATCGTGGTTTCTTAAATTCACTTCATGCTTTTAATGTCCTGCTTTTTGAATGTAAGCTCGACCAATCAGATGATCTTAAACCTCATGATGCAGCCTACCCTTGGCAATTGGATATTGTATATATATGTAACTGCTATTCAAAAGAGTAAAGCTGTTTTAACATGAATGGGGGGGAATACATTTAGGCAAATACATAATCAGACACATACTGTTATTTATACAGTTCCTTGTCCTCCTGTCCTTTTCATACTGCAGGTTGCAGTAATGTGGATCTGCATAAGGCATGGGCTTATTGCCTCCTACAGATGCACCATGAGATCAGTGCGCTACTGTCCCCTTAAGGGAGGGAAGGACATGCACGGATCTGCTAAGAAAAGTGTGGATTTAGACACAAATGTTTTTTGACTTCATGAGATGCTACCCGACGACCTGAATGGCAGTTGCAAATAAAGGTACGAGTGTTCATATTATTCCTGTATTCCATATTATTCATGCGGGCTCAGATTGCTTTTCTTTAAGATACACGCTCATTTATTTACACAATTATTGTTGGTAAAGAGAAAATGTGATATCCATGTAGAATATTTGCATTTTGTAAAACATCACTTATTTTTCTTTGGAATAAATAAATTAAATAGAATGGCAGGTACTGAGGACAAATCTAAAGACTCACAATGCATTTATGTGTTTAGTGTTACTTACTACTGTCTTATTTAACCTGATATATTGTCATAGGTTGATCTATCCTTCTGCCGGTTTCAGGCTTTAGGAGGTAGTTGGCCTCTCAGTCAGTTCTATCCCACAGTGTACAGCTCTTTGGCGGCTATTCACTTCCCGCTCACCAGGGGATCTGCTGGCAAGGCAACCCTAGTTTGGGTACTATAAACAGACAGGTCACTGAGGAGTGTACAAAAAGTACATGTACAACATCATGTACATTAAATCATTTGTATGGTTTGAATCAGGTTTGTTTTACTGACCATTGAGACGAATGCCACTAACTGGACATTCAATATGTTTTTAGTCTGGACAAACAGCATTGTATCTGGTGCATGTTTGTGTTTGTGTTTCGTGACAGTCAACTCAATAGTTATTAGCAAAATAAAAACACAAATAATGAGCGATGTCTTCATGAGCTCAAGCATAATTTTGCAAACTCAAAAACATTTTACTGGGTTTACAATTTGTTCTGCAAAGCATAGGTTTAAAATTATTGGCAGCCTTACAATGACAATATGGTGAAGCCTCCTGTGGCGTAGATAACAGCTACTTTCTATAAAGTCTGTGGGACTCACATTAACTTACAAGCCAACACGGCTGTAACAAAAGATAAGTGTAATACATACTGATTTTTGCTGTTCAGAACTACTACGGTTAGTTTTTAACTGTTACAGCAAAGCCAGTGCTACAAGTCTTTACTGTTTGGTGATTATGAACGGGCACAACTAATGGACAACAACACAAAGTTACATATATCCTGCTTACATCCAGTGCAGAGTTAACACACCTGGTGGTCAGTGCCTCATGTATGAGGACAGCTCTGAGAGAGAGAGTGTGTGTGTGTGTGTGTGTGTGTGTGTTTATCAGAATGTTTGTATGTTTACACATCTTTTCTCCTCACAGTGGTTATGAAACCTCAGGAGGGAGAACTAGTCAGCGAGATCTCCAAGGTAAACATGGTCCTTTTTCACGTGTTAGTGTCTCTGTGTATTCCTTGTTTTTAGAGCCCTGTACACTCTCTCATGTGGCACACTACCCTTGCTGATCAAAACTAGTGCACTACGTAGCGTGAAAGGATACCATTTATGACATTCTCTGAGGTTGTCGTCCTGAGCTCTGCTGCTTATTGTTCTTGTCCAGCGATGTTGTGTACTAATTCGAACATCTTTACTTGCACAACAATGAAATGCTCCCTTTGACAATATTTAAGGTTAAAACCTTCTGAAAGTTTTTAATTTGTACTATAAAAAATTCAAACTTGATTTGACCTAACAAAACATTTCCACTACATATTTCTCCACAATCCACACAACACTCTACAATTCCCGTTGCTGTAGGACTATTTTCTCACTGCAAAAAAATGAAGATGCACCTGTACCCTATGTTTTGGTTTTGTATGGTAGTTTATAGTGTTGATTTGGTGTTTTATCTTTATGCCGGCAGGCTGTGGAAACCCTGTTCCTTTCAGAGGACAAATGCCAAGCACACACTCAGGTTATTTCACAGGCTGTACACTGCATCTGACACCCTGGTTGTGTAATACAACAGGGAGAGTTTGTCTGCACTGTTGGGTTTTTTACACTACCATTCTATTCTCACCACAACGCATGTGTAAATATTTGTGTGCAGAGAAACTCTTGGTCCTGTCGCAGCGCTTGTGCCCAAATGCGCTGTACATCCTCTGTGCACCGGAGTGCGTGCGAAGCTGAAATTATGCGTTGAGTTGGCAACAAATATTTTAGTACAACCGATCTGTTTTGGTGATGCAATGGAGAGTTTATCTGCACAAAAATACATCACCAAACCATTGTGTAATTGTGTAACTTTAAAAAAAAAAAAAAAATATATATATATACTTGTCACTTTATACCTCAGTTTGACAATGTGGATTTCTTAACCTGTGTTTCACATTCATAGCGACTGCATTCAAAATAACAACTAGCTGAGATAGCTCAATCATTAGTTTACATTTTAAAGCAGTCGACACGCTCATTATCACAATGAGCCTAAACCAATAAAAAGACATTCTCTTATCGAATAACAACGATCTCCATTCAACCACCCATCCATCTACCGCTGCCTGTATCCACGTATCCCATGTCTATCATTTATTTATTCTTTAACTGAGCCAACTATATATCAATCAATTTTTCCATCACCCATTTATTCCATCTCCTATCAATCTGTCATCTTTTCTCTATCCATCCATCCATTACTCATCTATAATTAATCCACCCGACAGCTCCAGATCCTGGTGTCTGAGTTGAAGGTGGGCTTCTCCAGTGCTTTGTATGAACTGAGTCAGATCCAGCATGGAGACAATGACCTCCGGGAGGAGGTGGGAGAGGCCAGGAGGAGCTGTGAGAGGAAGGCCATTCGAATGGAGACCCTGGTGGAGTCGCTCAGGGTGAGATGGACGCTTCTTCCTACAGATTCAGTATCGCATTGCTGGTGTCTGAAGAATGGTCTGGTGGGTCCTGCTGGTTCCTGGTGGGTCCTGCTGGTTCCTGGTGGGTTCTGGTGGGTCCTGGTGGGTTCTAGTGGGTCCTGCTGGGTTTTGCTGGGTTCTGGTGGGTCCTAGATAGAGATCCTTAGGTTTCATCATCAAATCCCAATGAGCCAGGCTGTAGTTTGTGTCTTCTGGATTGGGTTTACAAGTCCAGACACTCCATGGTCCATATGGTACTTTGTGTGGAGCTTTGTGTGGAGCTTTGTGTGGAGCTTTGTGTGGAGCTTCGTGTGGAGCTTCGTGTGGAGCTTCGTGTGGAGCTGTGTGTGGTACTTCGTCTTAGGGGTTAGGGTGCCACCTCTGGGGCCTTGGTAAATATACAAATCTGGCCCTCATCAAGGCTACCTAATCATGCCCTCTAAGCAGGACTGGCCCCCAGAAGCCTGGGCTCCCTTGCATACAGACAACATTGATATAATTCCAATCAGGGAGCTCTGTCAAGCTATGGGCCCTGTGAATCACCCAGAATTCCTTGCATTAAATACAGCCCTTCCTATAAGTAACGTAAAGTATTCAGTGACTAAATGAGTGCAATCAATAATGCAATTAAAAAAACAATGAACCAAAAATTGTAACCCTGACAGGATGAACTTGGAGAAATGCGTTGCCAGATCCTGCAACTCTGTGGAAGCAGCCAGCAGAGATCTTTGCACCAGCAGGATGTGAAGGTGACGCATTCAGCTCTGGCAACCCAGAGAGAGAGGTAACACTGTGAACCTGTCACACAACACACATCCCACGTGAACACAACACACGTGAACACGACACACGTGAACCTGTCACACATCAACACTAGGGCCTTGATGCAATCTAGAAGCGAGTTATAGGTGAGATTGCTTTAAACGGGGTATTGTGTTTCTACATTCATGATGTGATGATGTTTATACAAATATTGCTCTAATAGGCACTCGGGTCCAGAAGCTTTGAACTTCTCAAACAGAAGCTCTCGAACACCCTTTGCAGTCATTTCACTTCTTGTTGTGCCAAACACACATGAAATGGTTCTAAAAATGCTTTATAGGACAGTTTCGTTGACTAAGTTGTAGCCTAGTCCTGGACAGAGGGAGACTGATTCCTGTGTGACTTTATTCATCTTAGTAACACCGGTCTTGTGGTGAATGGAAGGAGCCTTGGAGAAGGAAGCACCAAAACTACCACAGTTTCCTGTTTGAACCGCGGACGAGTGTTTCTGCACTGCTATCTACAGGGCCTCAGGGCGGGGGTGTGTGAGGCGACCGGTGTGTAGAACCATCCAAATACACCCTTTCTCTAAAGCCCTTCCTCCGACCCTGGAAACACAAATAAAAATATCTAGCTTGGATACTTTCTCTGCCTGGGGCTACTCCCCCAGGGCTAAGGTTGAAAAACGGCAACTTAATTTGTTTATAGGTTAATCTGAATATTTGTCAACAGCAGCATCATGTGACACATCACCAGTCTCTGTACAGTATAACATTAAATTAATTCTCAGACGTCTGATGTCGATCTGTCAAACGGTTCTGACCTGACGCTTGTCCTCCGCAGATGACAGACACCAGGTGACGATGCAGCTTCTCCACTCAGAATGGGAGTACGTGTCGACTTTACATCAGCTGAACGACAAGTACAGGGCGGCACAAGGGTCCCGGATGAACCTGGAGGCCTAGTAAGGAGAATCCAAATCAGTTACCTTGTTGTGTCCCAAAATGGCATCAAATCCCTACACACTACATTCTAACATTATGTCAGAAGAGTGTGTGGAAAGGTTAGGAGTTTGGGGTTCGAAGAGTGATCTATTTTGAGAAAGGAATTTTAGCTTGAGTTTTCTTTTTACAATAATCATCTTTATCTATCATGTTGTCGCTCCCTGTTGGTTCGTCCAAATGCATCAAGGTGACATGAGAGGAATGAGGATGACTTCCACATTGATTAGGTGTCTGTTTTCATATTGTTGCGTCTAGTCCAAAATAAACTGTTACCTTACATGCACACTGCAACTACCTCAGCTCAAATATATCCCAATCTCTGGCTGAGCTCTCTTTGGTGTGCACACCGCCAGCTCGGAGAGGGGTGTGTCTTTCTAAACATCAGTATCCGCTAATTGAAATGAAAAATATTTTATTATTTGTGACAGCACTGCAAAAAGTTTTTATGTATCAACATAACATAACATAATGCCAATTTATATTTGTTCAAAATGTGTACGATTTCATATAGCAATTTAGTTTGTCTTGTGTTATGCACGTATCACTCACACATGATCCCAAAGATCTCTGAAACATTTTTCTGTGCCATATTTTTGGGGGAAATGAAATATCTGTAAGACAGAGACACATCATAAATAATAGGAGAACCAGACATCGCAATGATACGTCTCTCGTTCATGTTTTATACTAGCAAGGGAGTTTAAATAGCTAGTAGACAACCTGTCAATGGTTATCACATAACTCTGTCACCTCTTGCTCGCTGGCAATTAACATAACAAGTTGAACATCTCAACTTTGAAATGTCAGTCTCACCGGTAGATTTGGTCTCAGAGCGTAACTCCACCTACAGTTGTCGTGTGTAGCTGTTTTTTTTGTAGCTGTATAACTTTACAGTGTCTGCACAATTTGGTTTTCTTGTTTAGTCAGACCTACCTGAAGTCTGTGGAGCAACTATTACAGCACCACTTGCTGTTCAGAAACACTCTGGAGCAGAGACTCACCACTCCAGACTGGAAAGGCCTGGTCGGAGACATCTTTGTCCAACTTACAGGCCACAATGATGTACGACCCAATATAACTTATTATATCTTCTTGTTTTTATTTGTAATAATATTAAAGGATTTAACCAGGTAAGCTGATAATGAACAACTTATAATTTACAGCAACATGATTTGCTCAGTACTCGGTGACTGTTGTTCTGTGATAATGACCACAATGTCCTCCTCCTCTGTCTCCGTTTAGTCATCATTCCCTGACATGTACCACGGATACACAACATCCCTGGCCACGTTCCTCTCCATGGAATTCCACCAGATTCATCTCACAGAGAAGACAATCAGCCTACAGGTTAAACAGTGCATCCGTTGGTTTAATGGACATGAAATGTGCCGGTCCTCCGTTTTCAGTGTCACTAATATTTGTGTCACATGACTATCAGAAGGAAGTGGAGGAGCTCCATCTGTTCTCTCTGCTGCTGGCGCCGGTCTCCAGGATCCACAGCTATCTAACCTTGATTCAGGTGGGTCTTCTGGGACGTGATAGGATGACCTACAGGTTCCCCAGCTGCTCGTGATGCTCTTATCATGACATGATACGTTTGCTGATTGAAAGGTTCTGTCTCCGGGCTGTAGAAACTGTTCCAGTGGACAGGCACTGAACACCCGGACTGTCGGCTCCTCCAGGGGTCAGAGAAGGTCCTGAGAAGCACCCTGTCACGCTGTCACATAACCCTGGAGGAAGATGTCCCGTGGGTGGGTGGGGGGGGAACTGCAACATCCAGGTTAGATTCACAGGGTCAGTCAAAACCCAATTTTGGTCTATTGTTATTTAGTGGCCAATTATCCAGAGCAACTGCATTTACTGCATTTCGTACCAAGTTGTCCAGGTGAGACACCCACTTATCAAAACAATGTAGAATTAAAAAGTAAACAAGGTATATTTTCATTATGTCAAGAAATAACATACTGAACAGCTGCAATGATTCACATTCCAAAAATAAGAAATTAAATACCTAAATGAATTTGATGTATATTAAATGTAATGTCCTTGCTGGAATAGCCTTCACATGCCAGATGAATCCCAGTGACATATGGGTGTTGGTGGGGCATTTATTTTAAGATTTGCCTGATATTGGAATGTCCAGACGTCCCCACTCAGCACTTCCTCTGTGTTTCAGTGGAAGCTGCCCAGCCTGTCCCAAGGCCAAGTCGTGCCGTAGCACAAGCCAGCTCCTTCCAGGCAGAGGGACACAGCCACACACGGAGGAGCATTGCGGCGCTGCTGGGAAACGGTGAGTACTCTTTGTTGCCCTCTAGTGGCCATAGAGGGTAAAGACATTCTCTGAGTCGCTCTGTTCATCCTGCACTGAATCTGCCAGATTCTAGTTTAGAAACACGGACAAACAGGCAGATGAGACAAAAACATGCAGACAACTGGGTACTTGTAATTCTAGTACTAAATTGCCATCCGTTCACTAATATATGTTCTCGTTCACAAGAACCATCTGATGTTTATCTTCACTTTGTTTGCTGTGTTTTAAAACCAACTGACAGTTGCAAACAGAAAACTCAAACAAGAGTTTCTATTTGGAAATTATTAAATATGTTAATCCTTTTACTCGGTTCCTGTGCTGAAATGGCATAGTTTATACCACAAGTGTCAGTTAATTGTCATTATGTTACAATCAGTTTATTTTATGCTCATTACTCAAATCTCTCCCCTCAGAGTGGAGCCACAGCCCTCTGACACACGTCTCCCCCACAGCGCCCCCTGCTGCCAGGGCATGTATGCCGCCTGCTGGCCTACCGCAACGGTACGGAGGAAAACCACTACCAGGGACAGAGAGAGGACCAAGGTGCCCAACCGGGACGTCTACTCCCTCCACAGCGCTCCACCAGGCTGGGGAGACAGCGACTCAGGCCAGGGGTCTCCCAGCAGGGCTACTGGGGGTCCGGAATATGGAGGACACGTCCCTAACGTGGTCCCTCAGAGGAACGGCCATGACTGTGACACGGAGGAGGACGCCGGGGACACGTCCGTGTTCGACTACTCTTCCGTGACCACATGTAGCCCCGACGGGACCCTGGGGAGAGGGGAGGACGACAGTGACAGTGGGGACGAGGAGGACACAGACAGCCAGGTCCCCGTCCTGCTGAAGCCCACGTCGTACTCACTGCAGCAGCCACCAAGGGACTCCCCCAGGGAACGTACCGTGTGCCTGAGGTGGCAAATACCCAGGCAGCATCAAGCGGGAACCTCTGGCGTGGAGGACCAGGGCCCAGGGGTGGTGGGACCCTATGGGAACCGGCTGGTTAACATCGTAAAGGGACCTCCTCCTCTTCTTCCCGCTAGCGTCTTTAGACCCATCTGGGACGAGCCCGCAAAACAGGTGTTTATTAGAAGCCGTATCATGGTCAAGAGAGACGCATGTTGAGTAGACGAGTCTTAGTTACAAATTCACTTTTCCATAGGGCTCTCTAGATTGACACCAGGAACTGGATCTGTTTGTTCAATTGGTTTAAACAGGCAGCCCCATTCTGATCGTGGTTATTCAGACCAATGAGATCAGCTCGGAATCAGATCTGGTGTGAAACGATCTGTTGGCAAAACAACCAATGATTGCTTCCTGTGTTAACCGACTTACTAATCTCTGCTGTTATTGCTGTTTATTGGCAGAAGAACAGAGACGCCTGTAATGACACAGTCCTCGTTCTTTAGTCTGTAATTGTGATCCCTCGTTGTGGTTTAACAGGGAGACGGGGCGCCGGTGAAAGAGCCCCCCCCACAAGGCTTCAGGCCGATCCAAGCCACAGAGAGGCAGACGTTACCTACCTACAAAAAGCTCCGGTAAGATAAACGGAGTCATGAATCTGAGTGCTACCTTGTTGGTTTAGAAAACAACCTCAGCGACCAAAATAGTAACAACACATTTGCTCCTAGGTTTCAGACCCAGCCGGGAGTGAGCCAGGCCGGAGCCACTGGAGGTGTCCGGGTTTGGGATGAGAGCGAAGGGGACGACAGCGAGGAACCCTGCAGTACCGTGTGAGAGAGGACCGGCCCAGAGGCTTGTGGGACACCGTCTGGATCATCACAACCTAAAGCTCGTCTCACGCCAGGCTGGTCAGTCTGTCAGAAGACTCGCGTATCACGATCATGACCACACAAGAAACAGCACCGTTTCAGAGGGCAGTCTGCGTACAGGGCAGTCTGCGTGTGAGTTGGTGGGGACAGTCTGAGAGACCGGCATTCATGTCAGCATCATCCGAAAGCCTGGAGGACCCACTACAGACGTGCCAGTCACATGCCCACGCGTCTACGACACACACGACACAATATGACAGAGGACTTTCCAAAGGGTTCCAGTTCCGACTGAGATGTTCACATTTGGTTATGGACGTGATTTATTGTTCCAGAGAAATTAGAGTTGGACAACACCCATAATGCACTGCCTCGGTTTGTGTAACATTGTCTTTATAGAGAGCAGAGTGGAAATGAATACAGGCAGAGAGCTGGAATATCCAATCTGCCCGTAGCGCTCACGCCAAGTCATTGGTCTACAATGGTGTTGTGCGGAAGAGGAAGAACGTCCCCAACGAGGAGGACAGGGTGGCGTTTGGAACCATATGAACATGGAAAAAAAGAGGACAGACAGCAGAAGGTGTGTTTAAGTATAAAATAAGACTGATTTATTAATTAATCTCATGAAGACCATTACTACAAAGCACAGTTAAAGGCCACACACCATCAAACCAACCAACCCACAGCTGGATCAAGGAAACAGACGTTCCTCACTGGACAGCAGGTTCAGCTAATACCTCTGGGTTCTGTGGGGTTCTTTTTTCAGCCCAATAAACACGGCTGAGGGTTATTCTATGACGGGGATTAAGAGACGAGCAGAGGAACCTCCACATTACATCAGTAAGGAACCTGCTGATCAAAACATCCATGCTGCTGTGAGAACATTAAGGATGTGATGGTATCAGCCAAGATGACATCAGCGTTCTGCAAGGCAACAGCGTTCAAAGGTTACTTGGAGGTCAGATAATGCTGTTGGCTAAACCAACGCTCACGTGGTTCGGTTTCTATGGCTACAGGTTTTAGGGTTGGAAGGGCTTGGAGAGGAAACCTGGTATCGAAAGCAAAGTAGAGAAAATCCATCCAAAGGGGCTTCAGTTTGAACGTCCCAAAAGAGATGCCTTCTGATGCATAGATGTTGCTATGCAATAATTCTCAATTGTGCGGTTTATCTTTCAGATTAAGATATGTTAATTCTTGACAGACACACACACACACACACACAGGGTCACCCGGAATGCTAAATAAATAAAAGGTCTTCATTTCACTGTTTTGCTTGTTTTCAGCGGGTAATTCATAGTATGCTGTTCGAGGGCTTATCATTACATCACCACAGCGTTGACGCTCTGGAACCCGGCAAACCTCTCATAACCAACAACTCTGAGCTGGAACGAGCCAAGCCATTTGGATCGAGCCTGGTTACCCATCCAGCTACTGGAACCAAACCGGAAAGAACAGTGAGAAGATGCCCCAGTCCAGTAGAGTGAAGCAGGCATCAAGTGTCTCTGTGGTCCAGAACCATGGAGCAAGTTAGGTAACACTAACCTAGAACCATCAGTAGGGTGGCACATTCTCTGGTACTCTCCCAACGATTATGGTTCTTACGAAATCCCAGGAAATGCGCAGGAAGTCCAGGAATCCTCCGACCTGAATTTCTTGAAAAAACCTGGAGAAATTGGTGGAAAGTTGCCGGACTTGTGCCACCCTATGATGGTCGTCAAAATTCATCATGGCTTTGACAGGCCGACTGTTTCACGGAGATCTCATGCAACATTACAGCCGAAAGTGCACAGTGTTCTGTTCTCACTCATGAAAAATTCTATCTTCAAAGTAAAGCTCAACGTAGCAAGGCAAACCTCAACGCTACAATTCCAAATGAGCATTTGAAAGTCATTTCAAAATGAGACCACACATTAGAACATTGTTTTACACTTTGTGGAAGGATCAAGAGTTGTGGTCCGTCTATACAGACCGATCACCTGTGTGGTCCGTCTATACAGACCGATCACCTGTGTGGTCCGTCTATACAGACCGATCACCTGTGTGGTCCGTCTATACAGACCGATCACCTGTGTGGTCCGGCTATACAGACCGATCACCTGTGTGGTCCGGCTATACAGACCGATCACCTGTGTGGTCCGGCTATACAGACCGATCACCTGTGTGGTCCGGCTATACAGACCGATCACCTGTGTGGTCCGGCTATACAGACCGATCACCTGTGTGGTCCGGTTATACAGACCGATCACCTGTGTGGTCCGTCTATACAGACCGATCACCTGTGTGGTCCGTCTATACAGACCGATCACCTGTGTGGTCCGGCTATACAGACCGATCACCTGTGTGGTCCGGCTATACAGACCGATCACCTGTGTGGTCCGGCTATACCGACCGATCACCTGTGTGGTCCGGTTATACAGACCGATCACCTGTGTGGTCCGTCTATACAGACCGATCACCTGTGTGGTCCGTCTATACAGACCGATCACCTGTGTGGTCCGGCTATACAGACCGATCACCTGTGTTGTCCCGCTATACAGACCGATCACCTGTGTGGTCCGGCTATACAGACCGATCACCTGTGTGGTCCGGTTATACAGACCGATCACCTGTGTGGTCCGTCTATACAGACCGATCACCTGTGTGGTCCGGCTATACAGACCGATCACCTGTGTGGTCCGGCTATACAGACCGATCACCTGTGTGGTCCGGCTATACAGACCGATCACCTGTGTGGTCCGGCTATACAGACCGATCACCTGTGTGGTCCGGCTATACAGACCGATCACCTGTGTGGTCCGGCTATACAGACCGATCACCTGTGTGGTCCGGTTATACAGACCGATCACCTGTGTGGTCCGGTTATACAGACCGATCACCTGTGTGGTCCGTCTATACAGACCGATCACCTGTGTGGTCCGTCTATACAGACCGATCACCTGTGTGGTCCGGCTATACAGACCGATCACCTGTGTTGTCCCGCTATACAGACCGATCACCTGTGTGGTCCGGCTATACAGACCGATCACCTGTGTGGTCCGGTTATACAGACCGATCACCTGTGTGGTCCGTCTATACAGACCGATCACCTGTGTGGTCCGTCTATACAGACCGATCACCTGTGTGGTCCGGCTATACAGACCGATCAGACGGCACGGACAGAACCATTCTAACCTGGGGGGGATTGTCTTTATGTACGCAAGGGACATACTGACCTGGTTTGTGTGACCTCAGCAGCACTGGATTGTTAGACAACCTTTGACCCCGGGGGCAGAGAGGACTGAGAAAACGGTGGATATATATATATACATACTGTATATTACAATGAGAAAGAGAAGATGTGACTTTATACAAATCAACTAGTTAGTGTATACATGTTATACACCAAGTATCCACAAACCTGTACAACTTTCGTAGTGTATAGCTTTTGTTCTAAGCATTACATAGGCAACAGTTTTATTTTCTTTAGTTTTTTTATAGCATTTTAGACACCCTTTGCTTACTCTGTAAAATAGAAAACAAAATAAAAGGCACATCTGAGCATGATGCATGTGTTATTTCAGTTTCACTTTAAATGAAAAGGTTTTTCTGAGGGAACAGGTGTCTCTGGCTAATTGAGTCCAGGTGTACGAGTCTCCCACTAGGGGTGCTGTGGAGCAGTCCCCGCTTAGTCCAGTAGGGGTGCTGTGGAGCAGTCCCCGCTTAGTCCAGTAGGGGTGCTAGCCGTTCCTGTAGTCCCAGGGCTTTGATCGTGTTTCTGCATTCGACAAGTCCAGTGCTGGACCCCAACATTAACCTGGAGGGCCATTACAGTAGTGGACTTGAAGCCAGAAGAAGTACAGTGTTGGACACAGCAGCACGCCGGCCCGTTAATTTTAAGACATCATCCCGGCTTGCCCGGATTCCTCATCAGTCACTTCTCCACTGCCAAGTCCTTATTCAATGCTCACATCAAAGACTTGGCTGGACACTTGGCAGCGGAGTCACAACAGAGACATTTGGAACCGGGCTTACCTCGCAGAGCTAAAAAGAAATAAAGGCTGCTATGGTTACAGTAGACAGACAGACAGACCAACCGACCAAACCACCCCCCTTGTCTTATTTAGCGCTGGCTTCGTTTCCATCCGAGAAGACCTCTCTATTACATGGCCGGTGAGGGTGGAGAACTTGCATGACATCAGTGCTTCTGATGACACCGGCCAAGCTCCGCATAGAGCTTAAACTCTGTCCGTCAGTCTGTATCTCACTCCTGATTGGCTGCGTGCCTCGGGTTAGAGGTCAGTGCTGTGGGTTAAAGGCAACGTTTGATGTGGAGCTAGGACCAGCAGGACCGTGTGATTTCATCCAGGGCTACAAGGTCCTGGGCAAAAGGCAGAGATAAAGTATTGTGGATTTCCGTGTGGTTCAGGTCTGAATAAATAACAGGGTCCTTGCCTCTTGAAATTGCCATTTTAAACATTCAAAAAAGAAAAATCCTTTAGTTATCCATCTCCATGTATAAAAGAAGACTTTGGTCGCTACAGTTGAGTGAGTGGGAAAACCAAACAGCAGAACGGTTTGAGACGAGGCTTCAAACACCCCAGGCCCACTCCACAGAGAATCGGGTCAGGAATGGGTCATCCAAGAAGAGCTTTGTGGTCTGAACGAATCAGCCAGCCAGTCACTAAGACCTCTGGGTCAGTCAGTGAATGATGCTCCAAGAACTACAATGTGTCGTAATGCCAGACCCACATTCAGTAGCATGGCAGTGAGGTCTGTCCACGCCAAGTCATACCGGGTCTGCCCCGTCGGACCAAAAATGCTTGATAGCTTGGCCCAACCAGCCCTCTCCCTGCTGGGGTAAAGCTCAGACCCAACCAGCCCTCTCCCTGCTGGGGTAAAGCTCAGACCCAACCAGCCCTCTCCCTGCTGGGGTAAAGCTCAGACCCAACCAGCCCTCTCCCTGCTGGGGTAAAGCTCAGAGTCTAACACCCATTGGCAGAGAGGGCATGAAATGTAGGTTACTGATCCCCTGAGAGGGGGTGGCGTGATGTGATTGGCCAACATGGGACATGAGTGGGTGGTGCTTGGAGTGTGGCTGGAAACTAAGCAAGTACTCTCGTCACGATCAGTAGCTTCAGAATTACAATTTGTTTTAATTTGGCTCCGAGTCACAAGTTCATAGTGTGTGTGTGTGTGTGTGTGCGTGTGTGTACGGGTCGTGTGTCCGCACAGGGTCTCCATGACGACGCCAAAACACAAACTAAAGATTAACCGACACTCCTCACTGGCTAGCGTCCGTGTTCTCCACCAATGAGAGGCTCTGTAAGGAAGCCGCCAGCATCTCCCTTTTGTAGGTCTTTGGTGGAAGTTTGGGTTGCTGAGGGGAGGAGGTGGAGTTGTGGCGGGGGGGAACCGGTGGCGCCATGATGGGCAGTGGGCAAAGACTGTTCTGGCTGGCGCTGAGGGGACAGCCCCGCCGGGGGACACGGGGGGATGGGGTGCCTGGTGGGGTCCCAGGGGACGAAGGGGAACTGCCCGGGAAGTCCCAGTGGAAACGTCCGACCGGGGAAGGCTGGAGGTTCAGGGGGTAGTTGATGAAGATCTCTGGGGGTCGCTGGGGAATGGGTGGAGGGGTGTCCGGCTGGGGGTCCCGGGGAGGTGGAGGCGGAGGGCTGGGGAGGGGCCCGTCGCTCGGCCCATTGTAGACTGGAGCGCGATGCTGGATCCTGGGGAGAGGTGGAGGAAGTCTGGGGGGAATGGCTGGAGGACTGTCGGCCCTGGAGCTTAACTGGAACACACACGCACACACGCACGCACACACGCACGCACGCACGCACACACGCACGCACACACGCACACACGCACGCACGCACACGCGCACGCACACACACACGCACGCACACACACGCACACACACACAAACGCACACACACACACGCACACACGCACACACACACGCACGCACACACACGCGTTAATTTTCCAACATTGCACTATAAAAATATCATAACAAGATTGCTGCAAGACATGATCGTACACAGTGAACTGCAGTCCGTGGATGTGTATGTTGTGTGTGTGTGTGTGTGTTACCTTTGCTTCAAAGAAGGTGTCCTTCCTGCGTGGGGGAAGAGGAGGGGGTTTCATAAGCTCCTCCCCCAGTTGGTGAAGGCTACCACAGGAAACTGATTGGAACTCTACACACACACACACACACACACACACACACCTCAATGAGACCATCGTGGATATCAAAATAGCACCTAGCTCCAAGACCACACATCCGAGATACACACCCAGATAATATCCCAGAAACAAACCCAGACACAGAATGTCACTCACTGGGAGACGGGAACTGAACAGAAGCAAATATGGAGGAGCTTGTTGACAGGTGAGCTAACAGAGAGCTGGAGCCACCTGTAGAAATAAAGAATACTGTGAATACTGAATACTGGGTTTCTTTGTGTGTGGTGTTTTCTATACATTTGTGTACATCTGTGTGTGTATATCCATGTACAGGTGCTGGTCATATAATTAGAATGTCATCAAAAAGTTGATTTATTTCAGTAATTCCATTCAAAAAGTGAAACTTCATTACACACAGACCGATATATTTCAAACGTTTATTTAATTGAATTGTGATGATTAAAACTGACAACTAATGAAAATCCCAAATTCAGTATCTCCGAAAATGTGAATATTACTTAAGACCAATACAAAAAGGAGTTTTAGAAATGTTGTCCAACTGAAAAGTATGAACATGAAAAGTATGAGCATGTACAGCACCAATACTTAGTTGGGGCTCCTTTTGCCTGAATTACTGCAGCAATGCGGCGTGGCATGGAGTTGATCAGTCTGTGGCACTGCTCAGGTGTTATGAGAGCACAGGTTGCTCTGATAGCGGCCTTCAGCTCTTCTGCATTGTTGGGTCTGGCGTATCGCATCTTCCTCTTCACTATACCCCATAGATTTTCTATAGAGTTAAGGTCAGGCAAGTTTGCTGGCCAATTAAGAACAGGGATACCATGGTCCTTAAACCAGGTACTGGTAGCTTTGGCACTGTGTGCAGGGGCCAAGTCCTGTTGGAAAATGAAATCTGCATAAAGTTGGTCAGCAGCAGGAAGCATGAAGTGCTCTAAAACTTCCAGGTAGACGGCTGCGTTGACCTTGGACCTCAGAAAACACAGTGGACCAACACCAGCAGATGACATGGCACCCCAAACCATCATTGACTGTGGAAACTTTACACTGGACTTCAAGCAACGTGGATTCTGTGCCTCTCCTCTCTTCCTCCAGACTCTGGGGACCTTGATTTCCAAAGGAAATGCAAAATGTACTTTCATCAGAGAACATAACTTTGGACCACTCAGCAGCAGTTCAGTCTTTAGCCCAGGTGAGACGTTTCTGACGCTGTGTTTTGTTCAAGAGCAGCTTGACACAAGGAATGCGACAGCTGAAACCCATGTCTTGTATACGTCTGTGTGTGGTGGTTCTTGAAGCACTACCTCCAGCTGCAGTCCAGTCTTTGTGAATCTCTCCCAGATATTTGAATGGGTTTTGTTTCACAATCCTCTCCAGGGTGCGTTTATCCCTATTGCTTGTACACTTTTTTCTACCACATCTTTTCCTTCCCTTCGCCTCTCTATTAATGTGCTTGGACACACAGCTCTGTGAACAGCCAGCCTCTTTAGCAATGACCTTTTGTGTCTTGCCCTCCTTGTGCAAAGTGTCAATCGTTGTCTTTTGGACAGCTGTCAAGTCAGCAGTCTTCCCCATGATTGTGTGGCCTACAGAACTAGACTGAGAGACCATTTAAAGGCCTTTGCAGGTGTTTTGCGGTAATTAGCTGAAAAGAGTGTGGCACCAGGTGTCTTCAATATTGAACCTTTTCACAATATACTGATTTTGGGGTTTTCATTAGTTGTCAGTTCTAATCATCAAAATTAAAAGGAATGAACACTTGAAATATCAGTCTGTGTGGAATGAATGTATACATTATACAAGTTTCACTTTCTGAATGGAATTACTGAAATAAATCAACTTTTTGATGATATTCTAATTATATGACCAGCACATGTATGTATATCCGTGTGTGTGTGTATCCGTGTGTGTGCGCGTGTGTCTCACCGTAGCTGTTGTTGAGGTCGTGCTCCAGAAAGACGGAGCTGACGTCTGATGACGCAGACTGAGGTGGTGTGGGGGTGTTGGGGGAGGTGGGGACTGACATGGTGGAAGCCGTGATCTCAGGCTCAGTCTCAGCAATGCTTCTGAATGTGATCTTGTGGGGCGGATCTCTCTCCAGGGCTACAGGGTGACCCTTCAGGGTCCCTGACGTGGAGGTACGCACCGGCCGGATCCCCGGGGACTTCAGGGTGTACGTGGTCTTCCTTTGCTGGAGGGGGGAGAGGTTAGGCACAAGGCTGGGTGGAGGACCGGTGGATGTGAGGAAATGTGACATCTAGACTGGGACCAGAGCTCAGGTAGTGGTTCAGTTGGTCCCAGTTCAAAGTAAATGCCTTTTGTCTTCCTAATTATCCATTTACATTCTCCTGGAACAGACTTGGAATTGGCCTAAACCCAGTAGACGAGGAAGAGGAGGATGAAGAGTCACTTACCATACGTGGGGGCTGTTTGCAGTTACGGGGTTCGATCTCCTGAGACTTGTTGAACAGGTAGTCAGAGAACTCCTTCTCACTCATACAGCCCATGGGGTTCAGGTTCTCAAAGAACCTCTGGGTGTGTGGGGGTACAATAAGGAATTTAGTTACATGTCATAGTAAATACATATAGAGACAGACAAGTATATATGTATGTGTGTGTGTGTGTGTGTATATCTGTGTGTGTGTGTGAGTATATCCGTGTGTGTGTGTGTGTGAGTATATCTGTGTGTGTGTGTGTGAGTATATCCGTGTGTGTGTGTGTGTGTGTGTGTGTGTGAGTATATCTGTGTGTGTGTGTGTGTGTGTGTGAGTATATCTGTGTGTGTGAGTATATCTGTGTGTGAGTATATCCGTGTGTGTGTGTGTGTGTGTGTGTGTGAGTATATCCATGTGTGTGTGTGTGTGTGAGTATATCCGTGTGTGTGTGTGTGTGTGTGTGTGTGAGTATATCCGTGTGTGTGTGTGTGAGAGAGTATATCTGTGTGTGTGTGTGTGTGTGTGAGTATATCTGTGTGTGTGTGTGTGTGTGAGTATATCTGTGTGTGTGTGTGTGTGAGTATATCTGTGTGTGTGTGTGTGTGAGTATATCTGTGTGTGTGTGTGTGTGTGTGTGTGAGTGTATGTCTGTGTGTGTGTGTGTGTGTGTGTGTGTGTGTGTGAGAGTATATCTGTGTGTGTGTGTGTGTGTGTGAGTATATCTGTGTGTGTGTGAGTATATCTGTGTGTGTGTGTGTGAGTATATCTGTGTGTGTGTGTGTGAGTATATCTGTGTGTGTGTGTGAGTATATCTGTGTGTGTGTGAGTATATCTGTGTGTGTGTGTGTGTGTGTGTGTGAGTATGTGTGTGTGTGTGTGTGTGTGTGTGTGTGTGTGAGTATATCCGTGTGTGTGTCACACCACTAAAGAGCTAAAAACATAAAGGCAGGCGGACTGGGAGACCGAGGCAGAGAGACAGGCAGATAAAGAGAGACAAGACAGGCAGATACAGAGAGACAAGGCAGATACAGAGAGACAAGGCAGATACAGAGAGACAAGGCAGATACAGAGAGACAAGACAGATACAGAGAGACAAGACAGATACAGAGAGACAAGACAGATACAGAGAGACAAGACAGATACAGAGAGACAAGACAGATACAGAGAGACAAGACAGATACAGAGAGACAAGACAGATACAGAGAGACAAGACAGATACAGAGAGACAAGACAGATACAGAGAGACAAGACAGATACAGAGAGACAAGACAGATACAGAGAGACAAGGCAGATACAGAGAGACAGGCAGATACAGAGAGACAGGCAGATACAGAGAGACAGGCAGATACAGAGAGACAGGCAGATACAGAGAGACAGGCAGATACAGAGAGACAGGCAGATACAGAGAGACAGGCAGATACAGAGAGACAGGCAGATACAGAGAGACAGGCAGATACAGAGAGACAGGCAGATACAGAGAGACAAGACAGGCAGATACAGAGAGACAAGACAGGCAGATACAGAGAGACAGGCAGATACAGAGAGACAGGCAGATACAGAGAGACAGGCAGATACAGAGAGACAGGCAGATACAGAGAGACAGGCAGATACAGAGAGACAGGCAGATACAGAGAGACAGGCAGATACAGAGAGACAGGCAGATACAGAGAGACAGGCAGATACAGAGAGACAGGCAGATACAGAGAGACAGGCAGATACAGAGAGACAAGACAGGCAGATACAGAGAGACAAGACAGGCAGATACAGAGAGACAGGCAGATACAGAGAGACAGGCAGATACAGAGAGACAGGCAGATACAGAGAGACAGGCAGATACAGAGAGACAGGCAGATACAGAGAGACAGGCAGATACAGAGAGACAGGCAGATACAGAGAGACAGGCAGATACAGAGAGACAAGACAGGCAGATACAGAGAGACAAGACAGGCAGATACAGAGAGACAAGACAGATACAGAGAGACAGGCAGATACAGAGAGACAAGACAGATACAGAGAGACAGGCAGATACAGAGAGACAGGCAGATACAGAGAGACAGGCAGATACAGAGAGACAGGCAGATACAGAGAGACAGGCAGATACAGAGAGACAGGCAGATACAGAGAGACAGGCAGATACAGAGAGACAGGCAGATACAGAGAGACAGGCAGATACAGAGAGACAGGCAGATACAGAGAGACAGGCAGATACAGAGAGACAGGCAGATACAGAGAGACAGGCAGATACAGAGAGACAGGCAGATACAGAGAGACAGGCAGATACAGAGAGACAGGCAGATACAGAGAGACAGGCAGATACAGAGAGACAGGCAGATACAGAGAGACAGGCAGATACAGAGAGACAGGCAGATACAGAGAGACAGGCAGATACAGAGAGACAGGCAGATACAGAGAGACAGGCAGATACAGAGAGACAGGCAGATACAGAGACAGAGATACAGAGAGACAGATACAGAGAGACAGGCAGATACAGAGAGACAGGCAGATACAGAGAGACAGGCAGATACAGAGAGACAGGCAGATACAGAGAGACAGGCAGATACAGAGAGACAGGCAGATACAGAGAGACAGGACAGGACAGAGAGACAAGACAGGACAGAGAGACAAGACAGGACAGAGAGACAAGACAGGACAGAGAGACAAGACAGGCAGACAGAGAGACAAGACAGGACAGAGAGACAAGACAGGACAGAGAGACAAGACAGGCAGATACAGAGAGACAAGACAGGCAGAGACAGAGAGACAGAGAGACAGATACAGAGAGACAGGCAGATACAGAGAGACAGGCAGATACAGAGAGACAGGCAGATACAGAGAGACAGGCAGATACAGAGAGACAGGCAGATACAGAGAGACAGGCAGATACAGAGAGACAGGCAGATACAGAGAGACAGGCAGATACAGAGAGACAGGCAGATACAGAGAGACAAGACAGGCAGATACAGAGAGACAAGACAGGCAGATACAGAGAGACAAGACAGGCAGATACAGAGAGACAAGACAGGCAGATACAGAGAGACAAGACAGGCAGATACAGAGAGACAGGCAGATACAGAGAGACAAGACAGGCAGATACAGAGAGACAAGACAGATACAGAGAGACAGGCAGATACAGAGAGACAGGCAGATACAGAGAGACAGGCAGATACAGAGAGACAGGCAGATACAGAGAGACAAGACAGATACAGAGAGACAGGCAGATACAGAGAGACAGGCAGATACAGAGAGACAGGCAGATACAGAGAGACAGGCAGATACAGAGAGACAGGCAGATACAGAGAGACAAGACAGGCAGATACAGAGAGACAAGACAGGCAGATACAGAGAGACAGGCAGATACAGAGAGACAGGCAGATACAGAGAGACAGGCAGATACAGAGAGACAGGCAGATACAGAGAGACAGGCAGATACAGAGAGACAGGCAGATACAGAGAGACAAGACAGGCAGATACAGAGTGACAAGACAGGCAGATACAGAGAGACAGGCAGATACAGAGAGACAAGACAGGCAGATACAGAGAGACAAGGCAGATACAGAGAGACAAGACAGATACAGAGAGACAAGACAGATACAGAGAGACAGGCAGATACAGAGAGACAGGCAGATACAGAGAGACAGGCAGATACAGAGAGACAGGCAGATACAGAGAGACAAGACAGATACAGAGAGACAGGCAGATACAGAGAGACAGGCAGATACAGAGAGACAAGACAGGCAGATACAGAGAGACAAGACAGATACAGAGAGACAAGACAGATACAGAGAGACAGGCAGATACAGAGAGACAAGACAGGCAGATACAGAGAGACAAGACAGGCAGATACAGAGAGACAAGACAGGCAGATACAGAGAGACAAGACAGGCAGATACAGAGAGACAAGACGGATACAGAGAGACAAGACAGATACAGAGAGACAGGCAGATACAGAGAGACAGGCAGATACAGAAAGACAGGCAGATACAGAGAGACAGGCAGATACAGAGAGACAGGCAGATACAGAGAGACAGGCAGATACAGAGAGACAGGCATAATGGGGGTTGTACCTTGATGTCGTGTTCCACTTTGAGGCAGTAGGGCTGGTTCTGGTACTGCTGGATCTCTCCTGTGATCTCTGCTACCTTCCGCCTCTTGCTGAAGTTGATCAGCTCCTTGCCGTGTCTCTTCAGGAAGTCAGGATTCCCCTCCTCAGTCTTTAGGATGTTGGTCAGGTAGATACCTGAAGACCCAAGGGAATAGGATCTGAATGTGTCTCAGATGGTATAGAAAACCCCTCACCAACCCCGTATAACCTGAAGACCCAAGGGAATAGGATCTGAATGTGTAGAGAAACCCCTCACCAACCGTCTAATGAAGTGCCCTTGTTAAAAGATGATCAACGTTATTCGCTTTACCTGTGAGTGGGCATAATGTTTTAGTCCATCAGAGTATAAGTGTGTGTGTGTACATGTATAGGTGTGTGTGTGTGTACATGTATAGGTGTGTGTGTACATGTATAGGTGTGTGTACATGTATAGGTGTGCGTGTGTGTACATGTATAGGTGTGCGTGTGTGTACATGTATAGGTGTGCGTGTGTGTACATGTATAGGTGTGCGTGTGTGTACATGTATAGGTGTGCGTGTGTGTACATGTATAGGTGTGCGTGTGTGTACATGTATAGGTGTGCGTGTGTGTACATGTATAGGTGTGTGTGTGTACATGTATAGGTGTGTGTGTGTACATGTAT
This sequence comes from Dallia pectoralis, assembly GCA_029465975.1. Taxonomy (NCBI): domain Eukaryota; kingdom Metazoa; phylum Chordata; class Actinopteri; order Esociformes; family Umbridae; genus Dallia; species Dallia pectoralis. The sequence continues at coordinate 2,644,285 of CM055757.1, read as the reverse complement.
AGGTGTGTGTACATGTATAGGTGTGTGTGTGTGTGTACATGTATAGGTGTGTGTGTGTACATGTATAGGTGTGTGTGTGTGTGTGTACATGTATAGGTGTGTGTGTGTGTGTGTGTGTACATGTCTAGGTGTGTGTGTGTATGTGTGTACATGTATAGGTGTGTGTGTGTGTGTGTACATGTATAGGTGTGTGTGTGTGTACATGTATAGGTGTGTGTGTGTGTGTACATGTATAGGTGTGTGTGTGTGTGTACATGTATAGGTGTGTGTGTGTACATGTATAGGTGTGTGTGTGTACATGTATAGGTGTGTGTGTGTACATGTATAGGTGTGTGTGTGTACATGTATAGGTGTGTGTGTGTACATGTATAGGTGTGTGTGTGTACATGTATGGGTGTGTGTGTGTACATGTATAGGTGTGTGTGTGTACATGTATAGGTGTGTGTGTACATGTATAGGTGTGTGTACATGTATAGGTGTGTGTGTGTGTGTACATGTATAGGTGTGTGTGTGTGTGTGTACATGTATAGGTGTGTGTGTGTACATGTCAGTGTCCTACTGGGTTCCTTACCAAAGAAAGGCACACAGGGGGGGTTAATGGACTTGAGTTTTGCCAGGTACTTCTTGAAATGGTCCTGGCTCAGTTCCACTGCCTCCTCAAGGATTCGCTTTTTCCTCTCTGGGACCGCCTGGTAGAACGGGGGAAAATCGTTTTTAATTTGCTGCTCAATCTCATAGTTATTTTCACTGAAGGTGAAAACCGGTATTTGAAAACACCAGCTCTTAACTGGGAGACCTAAAAATGTGGTCATGGTTCACTGATTTGAACTGGGCTGCTTGTTTTGGGTCAGAACCTCAAACGTGTGGTCCAGGCGATACACTGGGACAGAGTTGATGGCAGAGACGACCTCCAGAACGCCGTTGAAGTTGTTAAGCTCCTGGAACACCTGGAGGATCTCAATGACCCGCGTGAATACAGCCACCCTCTCATCCAGGTTCTCCGCCTCCACTATACACCTGATGAGGACAAACAAAGAGGACATGTTAAGACCATAACACGCGTGATACACCTGATGAGGTCAAATGTAGACCATAACACGCGTGACACACCTGATGAGGTCAAATGTAGACCATAACACGCGTGACACACCTGATGAGGTCAAATGTAGACCATAACACACGTGATACACCTGATGAGGACAAACGTAGACCATAACACCTGTAATCTTCCATGTTAAGACCATAACACGCATGTTTACCCACCAGTGTGCGTTTAAGTTGAGGCTTGGCTGTGTACGTTCAAAACATCGTTATCCCTTTGCAAGTGCACTCATCTTTTAGAGCCGAATCACATCCATAGAAACAACAACAGAATCTAACCAGGACACCAAACACACAACATAACATGATCCCCACAATATCTAGGAGTTGGAGAGGAAACAGTGAAACACGTGAACATAGAGACCGTTGCCACGGTCCATCACAGGCGTTGAACTCACTTCTCGAACCAGAGCGTAAGATTGGTGGTGTGTCGGATCATCCTGAGCAGGTTGGGAGAGTTCTTCTCCTTGTCCTCCTTGGTCCAAACGCTGCCCACCAGTTCTGATGGCCGTACAGCCCTACAGAGATAACATGGGTCAATAACACACAGTGCACCTTAAACAGCACCATACAATCACCTCACCCAGAGTGGCCCGTATACTATGTGTGGTCAGCGGTAGGGGTTTAGGCATTCATACCAAGTCTACAGCTTCCTGTACCAAAGATTACTACTCTCTCTGCTTCACACACGCGGCAGCGCACACACACACACACACACACACGCGCGCGCTCGCAGAGACACAAACACACACGCGGCGTCACAGACACGCACGCACGGCAGCACAGACACACACGCTTCAGCACAGACACACGCAACATTACACACACACACAAGCAACATTACACACACACACACGCAACATTACACACACACACACACACACAACATTACACACACACACACACACACACAATATAATACTGGCTCCTATATTTCCAATAATACTGGCTCCTATATTTCCAATAATACTAGCTGTAGCATTTCCAATAATACTGACTCCTATATTTCCAATAATACTAGCTGTAGCATTTCCAATAATACTGGCTCCTATATTTCCAATAATACTGGCTCCTATATTTCCAATAATACTAGCTGTAGCATTTCCAATAATACTGGCTCCTATATTTCCAATAATACTAGCTGTAGCATTTCCAATAATACTGGCTCCTATATTTCCAATAATACTAGCTGTAGCATTTCCAATAATACTAGCTGTAGCATTTCCAATAATACTGGCTCCTATATTTCCAATAATACTAGCTGTAGCATTTCCAATAATACTGGCTCCTATATTTCCAATAATACTGGCTCCTATATTTCCAATAATACTGGCTCCTATATTTCCAATAATACTAGCTGTAGCATTTCCAATAATACTGACTCCTATATTTCCAATAATACTGGCTCCTATATTTCCAATAATACTAGCTGTAGCATTTCCAATAATACTGACTCCTATATTTACAATAATACTGGCTCCTATATTTCCAATAATAATGGTTCCTATATTTCCAATAATACTAGCTGTAGCATATCCAATAATACTGGCTCCTATATTTCCAATAATACTAGCTGTAGCATTTCCAACGGTACTGGTTTTCATGTATTTACAATTACATGTAATTTCAAACTGGCACATTACTTCCTGCTTTATATCTTGAGAGTTCAGGTGTATTAGTCTTACATTAATGTTGGTCTGTGTAACAGTTGTGAGGAGTGTTGCCAAGGGCATCCAGTCTTATTTGTAATGTTTTGATTGTGAGGTTGTTACCGTGGTGAAAGTGAGGTGGACTTGTCACCTCTCACCGGGGCGTCTCACCTGTAGAGTTCTGACTCCAGTAAGGTGAGCTGACGGGCAATCTCAATGGGGTGAAGGGTCATGAGGTCAAAGTATTCAATCTGACGACTGATGTGCCACTCAATGAGTGGGGGCGGACTCTCGAAGGTGATGTTGTGGCTGACACCGTTGGACTGCGTCTGGAGCTTTCTCTTGATGATCTTGTTGATAGACTCCACCCACTTTCTCATAGACTTGCCTATGCAGAGAATGAAACGAGTTATACATGCAAATTACGGTCCTGTTTATTGGACCGTTACGGTCACATGGTTTAGGTTAAAGGTACTGTCCGCTCACAAAATCATTCATCCAAATCTCTTTCCTTGTTAACAAAGAAGACAAAACACCAGGAACATCTGGTTGTAGCCTATTGAAATAGAGACACGTTTCCCTTCTAACAACCAACTGCTCAGCTGAAGCTCAGTTTGATTGGGGGACTGGATGAGAAAATTAAATGACAAATGTGGCAACAAAATGAGCTTGGTTATTACTAAGAGTAGTACTAGTGCACGTATTATATTACTACCAGTACTATATTAGTGTAAGTAAGTTGGAAGCCATAACTGACCTCGTAGTTGTACAATGCTGGTGATGTACTCCTCAAGGCGGCCGCGGAGCTCCGGGTCGTTCTCAAAGTCGTAGAAATGATGTTCCACCCACTGGCGGAAAACATTCAGAACCCTGGAAAAGAACAATGCAAGGTTTAATTATCAGCCAGCCCTCCATGTACAATATTATTCCTGTAAAATGTTACGTTTTGCCAATTAGTCATGAACAACAGTTCCTTTTAAGACTACACACATTTAAAGTGTTTACATTGGTGCCATTTAGATTTCTTCCTATCCCTAAATTTTCAGGTGTTCTACATCTTGCTCAGTTTCTAGCCAAGTTTCAAGTCATCAATACCAATGATTAGCTTATAGATCATTCAGAGACGGCGCTAGACTTTAGCACAGAACTCTATATTACTATGTAAATTCATTTTCACGCTCACATTTACCCACCCTAAAATACACAGAGCAGTAAGCAGACACAGTAATAAGTGAACGGTCTAGATAAAGGATATTTATATGTAACAGTAAACTGCAATAAGTGAACGGTCTAGATAAAGGATATTTATATGTAACAGTAAACTGTAATAAGTGAACGGTCTAGATAAAGGATATTTATATGTAACAGTAAACTGCAATAAGTGAACGGTCTAGATAAAGGATATTTATATGTAACAGTAAACAGCAATAAGTGAACGGTCTAGATAAAGGATATTTATATGTAACAGTAAACAGCAATAAGTGAACGGTCTAGATAAAGGATATTTATATGTAACAGTAAACTGTAATAAGTGAACGGTCTAGATAAAGGATATTTATATGTAACAGTAAACTGTAATAAGTGAACGGTCTAGATAAAGGATATTTATATGTAACAGTAAACTGCAATAAGTGAACGGTCTAGATAAAGGATATTTATATGTAACAGTAAACAGCAATAAGTGAACGGTCTAGATAAAGGATATTTATATGTAACAGTAAACAGCAATAAGTGAACGGTCTAGATAAAGGATATTTATATGTAACAGTAAACAGCAATAAGTGAACGGTCTAGATAAAGGATATTTATATGTAACAGTAAACTGCAATAAGTGAACGGTCTAGATAAAGGATATTTATATGTAACAGTAAACAGCAATAAGTGAACGGTCTAGATAAAGGATATTTATATGTAACAGTAAACTGCAATAAGTGAACGGTCTAGATAAAGGATATTTATATGTAACAGTAAACAGCAATAAGTGAACGGTCTAGATAAAGGATATTTATATGTAACAGTAAACTGTAATAAGTGAACAGTCTAGATAAAGGATATTTATATGTAACAGTAAACTGTAATAAGTGAACGGTCTAGATAAAGGATATTTATATGTAACAGTAAACTGCAATAAGTGAACGGTCTAGATAAAGGATATTTATATGTAACAGTAAACAGCAATAAGTGAACGGTCTAGATAAAGGATATTTATATGTAACAGTAAACTGTAATAAGTGAACGGTCTAGATAAAGGATATTTATATGTAACAGTAAACTGCAATAAGTGAACGGTCTAGATAAAGGATATTTATATGTAACAGTAAACTGTAATAAGTGAACGGTCTAGATAAAGGATATTTATATGTAACAGTAAACTGTAATAAGTGAACGGTCTAGATAAAGGATATTTATATGTAACAGTAAACTGTAATAAGTGAACGGTCTAGATAAAGGATATTTATATGTAACAGTAAACTGCAATAAGTGAACGGTCTAGATAAAGGATATTTATATGTAACAGTAAACTGTAATAAGTGAACGGTCTAGATAAAGGATATTTATATGTAACAGTAAACTGTAATAAGTGAACGGTCTAGATAAAGGATATTTATATGTAACAGTAAACTGTAATAAGTGAACGGTCTAGATAAAGGATATTTATATGTAACAGTAAACTGCAATAAGTGAACGGTCTAGATAAAGGATAGTTATATGTAACAGTAAACAGCAATAAGTGAACGGTCTAGATAAAGGATATTTATATGTAACAGTAAACTGTAATAAGTGAACGGTCTAGATAAAGGATATTTATATGTAACAGTAAACTGCAATAAGTGAACGGTCTAGATAAAGGATATTTATATGTAACAGTAAACTGCAATAAGTGAACGGTCTAGATAAAGGATATTTATATGTAACAGTAAACTGTAATAAGTGAACGGTCTAGATAAAGGATATTTATATGTAACAGTAAACTGCAATAAGTGAACGGTCTAGATAAAGGATATTTATATGTAACAGTAAACTGTAATAAGTGAACGGTCTAGATAAAGGATATTTATATGTAACAGTAAACTGTAATAAGTGAACGGTCTAGATAAAGGATATTTATATGTAACAGTAAACTGTAATAAGTGAACGGTCTAGATAAAGGATATTTATATGTAACAGTAAACAGCAATAAGTGAACGGTCTAGATAAAGGATATTTATATGTAACAGTAAACAGCAATAAGTGAACGGTCTAGATAAAGGATATTTATATGTAACAGTAAACAGCAATAAGTGAACGGTCTAGATAAAGGATATTTATATGTAACAGTAAACTGCAAAACAGCAGGATCCTCCTCTAGAATGCCCAGCTGGTACGGAGAGATCTGATTGGACGCCGGGATGGTAGCTGTACCTGAGTTGGACCGGTTGGACGTACTCCCGGCGGAACCTCTGCAGCTCCGCAGCCATTGGCTGATCGCCGTTCCATAAAGCCTGTTTGTCTGCCTCAGTGGGTTCCGGCTCCGGGATCTCAATTCTGGTGGAAAAGCAATAGATTATCACACATCCAATACATGAGACTTCACACACCGCAGAGCTGGGCCACCTGTAGCTTAATTGGCCACAACGGCAGGTTGTCACATCCCATAACACAACATGGCTCTGCTAACACAACAGCAGGTTGTCACATCCCATAACACAACATGGCTCTGCTAACACAACGGCAGGTTGTCACATCCCATAACACAACATGGCTCTGCTAACACAACAGCAGGTTGTCACATCCCATGACACAACATGGCTCTGCTAACACAACAGCAGGTTGTCACATCCCATAACACAACATGGCTCTGCTAACACAACAGCAGGTTGTCACATCCCATAACACAACATGGCTCTGCTAACACAACGGCAGGTTGTCACATCCCATAACACAACATGGCTCTGCTAACACAACAGCAGGTTGTCACATCCCATAACACAACATGGCTCTGCTAACACAACAGCAGGTTGTCACATCCCATAACACAACATGGCTCTGCTAACACAACAGCAGGTTGTCACACACGAATAAAGCACACTGATAGTCTAGACTCCCACTGACCCAGTTCCATGGGTGGAACAGTACAGAACATCCGCCTGAATGGCTGTCGTACCTGTCAATCAGCAGGCAGAGGAGCTCATTGGGCTTGCAGAACGAGCGGTAGGTGGTCAGGAAGGTTCGCACAAAGTTCGGGTCGGCGTACATATGGTAGGTGAGCCTCTCGATGAGCTTGACCACTGTGCCGGCCTTGATGATGGGAATGCCCGTCTTGCTCTGGACCCGGTCCTCAAACACAATGTTCTCCTCCGAGTCCTGCACGGCAAAACGGTAGAGCTCCGGTGACGGGAGGCGTAGGGGTTGGGCCTGTTCCTCGTGCTGCAGCACCGTGTCCAGCATGCGGTCCAGCGTGGATCGATACTGCAGGCTCACCAGCGCCGCCATCCATGCCCCCTTCTCCTCCGCCGAGCGAGCGCAGAACACCGCACAGTTCTCATCCTTGCCGACGAACTCGAACGCGTGCTTCAGCTCCGCGGAGTCCTCGCGGTCCACGATGCGGACTTTGCGCAGGACGAACTTCTCCTTCAGGCGAAATTCGGCCCCGCTCCCGGAACCCGGGAGCCTCGAGCTCTGGTTGGCCTTGCAGCTGATCATGAGGCCGTCGAACAGGAAGTTGTGCCGCTCGTGTTTGGCGCCGGCGCGCAGGAGCGCCCCCTCCAGGATGAACTCGGAACAGCACTGGCCGATGTCCTTCCCCTCCCAGCCGTCAATACTCTTCTGGATCTCATTCATCCTCTTGATTGCCAGATGTTTGCTACGCACCTGACGACTATACAGACGATACATGGGCTCACTGGGGGGGGAGAGGAGAACAAGTGATGAGGACCTCTTCCTCTCCATGTATCCTGAACCTAAGCAATTTCTCTTGTAGGACTATGTACAATAATATAAAATTATATTTTACCTATGACATTAAATATTTTGTGATCAATGAAAAAGTTTAAAAAAGTGTGAACTAATCAATAGACCGCATATTAATATTTGATATATTCTCCACACCAGATAATATTTTAGATTCAGAGCCTTGGTGTCACACAGGGGCGTTCTGCAGGGGCAGAGCCACGTACCCAGGTTTACGGCGCGGCAGGTGTTTGGTGTAGATGCGCTCCACGCTACACTGCAGGTTGAGGAGGGCTGTGATGGCCTGTTTCAGACACTCCCTGTCATCCTGGTCCTCACTGCGCTCTTGTAGCTGCTGCACTCAGAGACACACACAGGATAAGAGAGGACCAGACACACACACATGATGAGATAGAGGACCAGACACACACAGGATAAGATAGACGACCAGACACACACATGATGAGATAGACGACCAGACACACAGCATGAGATAGAGGACCAGACACAACACGCAGGATAAGATAGACGACCAGACACACAGGATGAGATAGAGGACCAGACACACAAAGGATAAGAGACGACCAGACACACACAGGATGAGATAGAGGACCAGACACACACAGGATAAGAGACGACCAGACACACACAGGATAAGAGACGACCAGACACACACAGGATGAGATAGAGGACCAGACACACACAGGATGAGATAGAGGACCAGACACACACAGGATGAGATAAGATAAACGACCGGACACAACGGCGCCGGTCTGACATGACGTGTGGCGGCGGTCTGACATGACGTGTGGCGCCGGTCTGACATGACGTGTGGCGCCGGTCTGACATGACGTGTGGCGCCGGTCTGACATGACGTGTGGCGCCGGTCTGACATGACGTGTGGCGGCGGTCTGACAAGACGTGTGGCGGCAGTCTGACATGACGTGTGGCGGCAGTCTGACATGACGTGTGGCGCCGGTCTGACATGACGTGTGGCGCCGGTCTGACATGACGTGTGGCGCCGGTCTGACATGACGTGTGGCGCCGGTCTGACATGACGTGTGGCGCCGGTCTGACATGACGTGTGGCGCCGGTCTGACATGACGTGTGGCGGCGGTCTGACATGACGTGTGGCGGCGGTCTGACAAGACGTGTGGCGGCGGTCTGACAAGACGTGTGGCGCCGGTCTGACATGACGTGTGGCGGCGGTCTGACATGACGTGTGGCGGCGGTCTGACATGACGTGTGGCGCCGGTCTGACATGACGTGTGGCGCCGGTCTGACATGACGTGTGGTGCCGGTCTGACATGACGTGTGGCGGCGGTCTGACATGACATGTGGCGGCGGTCTGACATGACGTGTGGCATGTGTTGCTGTCATACCAAATCTAAGACTAGACTGCTAGGATGAATCTGAGACTAGACTGCTCAAATTAGCCAATCAAAAAACACTATACTAAGCTTCTTAAAATGTTTAAGTCATTATGGATGACACAGGCTGCTAAAGGCCTAAAATGTTTAATGTAAAACATAATCTTTTCTCACACATTTTGAAAAGGACGGGGCAAAACGTTGTCCAGTGAGTGTTCTCTGGAGACAAACACCACCCACAACAAACCAACAGTTGGGATTGACGGGTCGAAACATTGAGCAGGTAGTGCGCACATGCAAAATAAAGTGCTGGGGAAAAATTGCCGAAACATCCCTTTCCTCTGCATGTGTAATTTACGATGCCTTCACCCGTGTGTAAATGTTCATACAGACGTCTTTATGTACCCATTCAAAAATGATGGATGTACCAACGGGGCTTGAGGGACTGAGGGATTGAATACTCACTTGAAGCAGTTCAAAGTAGTGCAAACAGTGGTAAACTGGCACCATCATGAGCTGTGGAAGAACATACTGGACCGCCTCTCTGAAGCCTTCTGCTATGGACTGGAAAGACGAAAAACATCACATTAAAGGACTGCTTTAGTCTTTTAACCATTTTCTCTCTCTGTTGAATTGCAAAGATGATTGCTAAGTGAAGTTTGCGCATCTGCGAATTACGTTGTCATTAAAACACACCGGAGCAAAACATTATGGCACATATTAACACACTGATGTTGGAGTCTCTGGGTAACGGGACGAGGGCAGGGTAACGGGACGAGGGCAGGGTAACGGGACGAGGGCAGGGTAACGGGACGAGGGCAGGGTAACGGGACGAGGGCAGGGTAACGGGACGAGGGCAGGGTAACGGGACGAGGGCAGGGTAACGGGACGAGGGCAGGGTTACAGGGGTAACTGAAAGAGTCACCACCATCGCCGCCAAGTGGATAGAAGGCTGATTGAATAGTGCACTACAAAGGGAATAGGGTGTATGAATAGTGCACTACATGGGAAACAGGGTGATTGAATAGTGCACTACATGGGAAACAGGGTGATTGAATAGTGCACTACATAGGGAATAGGGTGTATGAATAGTGCACTATACAGAGAATAAGTGTGCAATTGTGGCAGACAGTGACGGCTAGTCTGTAATGTGGCAAGCTGGCTGGTTCGGCTATTTTTAAAAAAGCAATGTAATTTAGCCACAATACCAGACACTGCAGAGCGGCTGAGTGCTCCACAGACACATCCATCAGGGAATGGGAAGACGAGGGGGAGGGGGGCGTGGAGGGGGGGGAGACGGATGATGGAGACAAGGGGAGGGGGTGTGGAGGGGGAGACGGATGATGGAGACAATGGGGAGGGGGTGTGGAGGGGGAGACGGATGATGGAGACAAGGGGGAGGGGGTGTGGAGGGGGGAGACGGATGATGGAGACAATGGGGAGGGGGTGTGGAGGGGGAGACGGATGATGGAGACAAGGGGAGGGGCGGTGTGGGTGGGGGAGACGGATGATGGAGACAAGGGGAGGGGGGTGGAGGGGGAGACGGATGATGGAGACAAGGGGAGGGGGTGTGGAGGGGGGAGACGGATGATGGAGACAAGGGGGAGGGGGTGTGGAGGGGGAGACGGATGATGGAGACAAGGGGGAGGGGGTGGAGGGGGTGAGACGGATGATGGAGACAAGGGGGAGGGGGTGTGGAGGGGGAGACGGATGATGGAGACAAGGGGGAGGGGGTGTGGAGGGGGAGACGGATGATGGAGACAAGGGGAGGGGGTGTGGAGGGGGAGACGGATGATGGAGACAAGGGGGAGGGGGGGTGTGGAGGGGGGGAGACGGATGATGGAGACAAGGGGGAGGGGGTGTGGAGGGGGAGACGGATGATGAGACAAGCTGTTAAAGCACAAGTCATCCATGGTACCAGAACCAGCTCTCCTCAGCCTATAAACCTGCTACGTCTCTGCAAGTGAGGTTGGTCCTGCCTACCTGGAAGTACTGTCCCACATTGGGCCGAGCCATGAGGCTTCTGAAGTGCTCGTGGAACTGCCTGGACAGGATGTCCTGACTGAGGGTCTCATATGGGTCAAACGCCTGCTCCTGAGGACAAATGTACAAGTCAATTTAAATGGAGGGGGTTAAGGTGTTCCTTTGCCAGATGGAACGCATATAGAACATAGTAGCTCCCGAGGCCAAGAAACCGTGTGTGTGTCGTGTGTGTGTGCGCTACCTCTGCCAGGTCTTCAAAGCAGCTGCCCACCAGCGGATGAGGACTCCCATCAGCAGTCATCTCCACCGCGTCCTCGATCAGCCCCAGAAGTTTGACGCTCAGCTCATGGATGTCCAAAATGTTGCTGAAGATCACCTCCACGTCCTACCGGGGAAAGAAGCACTGGAGTGACGGGTAAGACTTCACTAACATATCACATGAGAGAAGCACTGGGGTGACGGGTAAGACTTCACTAACATATCACATGAGAGAAGCACTGGGGTGACGGGTAAGACTTCACTAACATATCACATGAGAGAAGCACTGGAGTGACGGGTAAGACTTCACTAACATATCACATGAGAGAAGCACTGGGGTGACGGGTAAGACTTCACTAACATATCACATGAGAGAAGCACTGGAGTGACGGGTAAGACTTCACTAACATATCACATGAGAGAAGCACTGGGGTGACGGGTAAGACTTCACTAACATATCACATGAGAGAAGCACTGGGGTGACGGGTAAGACTTCACTAACATATCACATGAGAGAAGCACTGGGGTGACGGGTAAGACTTCACTAACATATCACATGAGAGAAGCACTGGAGTGACGGGTAAGACTTCACTAACATATCACATGAGAGAAGCACTGGAGTGACGGGTAAGACTTCACTAACATATCACATGAGAGAAGCACTGGGGTGACGGGTAAGACTTCACTAACATATCACATGAGAGAAGCACTGGAGTGACGGGTAAGACTTCACTAACATATCACATGAGAGAAGCACTGGGGTGACGGGTAAGACTTCACTAACATATCACATGAATTTCATCTGGGAGCAACAATCTCCATCAAGTAGTACACTTCACAAAAAGAAGTGCGCTGGTCGTTATAACGTGTTACAAGTTGTCCATCGACACACTCCAGGTATCAGAAAAACTATATTTAGGGAAAGAAAAAAAACTACAGCTTTCTTTAAATATGAAAAGTATATTCTGCATGACCCACCGGCCGGACCCTGTCCCCTTCATAGTGCACTCTCTGTGACACTCTTATATGGGCCCGGGTCAGGAGCAGTGCACTAGTGAGTGAACAGGACGCTGGTTGTGAACCAGGGTTGACCTGCGCACCAACGGTCTGTCGCCACCAAACAACGGAGCATTAAACACGGCTGAACTCTACATCTCCTTAGCCGGTGAAGACAACCAATGCCTCCGTGGAAAAACCAAGCTGCTTTCAGGCTCAGCGTTCGAGACTATTTGAGGAGGTGGGAAGAAGCAGGCGTCAGGAAAATAATATTCACACTCTGAAAAGGAGCCAAACAAACTGCTCTGGCATAAAGCCCATCAAGCCTCTGAGGAAAGCAGGGGTCGATTACAAAGTATGATCGCATTTCACAACAAGTAGCGGACAGATTAGTTAACTGATTACAACGGCTTACTTGTAATCCTAACCTCTGACGTCTTGCACTTGATTTGGCTGAGGAGGGGTTTGGAAAGTGGTTGACTTTGGCAAGCAGGTGAGCTGCATTATGTGATGGGATGGCTACAAAGAAATGACGTCTCAGATAATCCATTCAAGGTGTTCCAATGCTGTTTAATTATTGTGACTGCTGTGTTTTAACGGGTTCATATACTGTTCGTAACGGTGTTCATCACCATGTTTTTGTTAATTTTTTTTTATTTTTGGGCATTTTCATGCTTTATTATTTATGTATTTTTTGAGAGAGAGAAAGAGGGGAAATTAGAGAGTGTGCTGAAAATGGCGCAGGCCGTAATCAAAGGCAGCGGAGGATACAGTGAAGAAAGAAAGTATTTGATCCCCTGCTGATTTTGTACATTTGCCCACAGACATGATCAGTCTATACTTTAAATGGTTGGTTTATTTTAATCAAATACTTTCTTCCTTCACTATATGTGGCGCAGGCTGGAACTCCCCACACAGCGGAGTAGCTGTTCATTGGAGGCAGCGGCCAAAATCGCTGGGCCACCTCAGACACAATCCATGACGCTGTTCTAACATGCAGTGTTCATAAGGTGTCTATTACCATGACGCTGTTGTAACATGCAGTGTTCATAAGGTGTCTATTACCATAATGCTGTTATAACATGCAGTGTTCATAAGGTGTCCATTACCATGATGCTGTTATAACATGCAGTGTTCATAAGGTGTCCATTACCATGATGCTGTTATAACATGCAGTGTTCATAAGGTGTCTATTACCATAATGTTGTTATAACATGCAGTGTTCATAAGGTGTCCATTACCATGATGCTGTTATAACATGCAGTGTTCATAAGGTGTCTATTACCATAATGTTGTTATAACATGCAGTGTTCATAAGGTGTCCATTACCATGATGCTGTTATAACATGCAGTGTTCATAAGGTGTCTATTACCATGATGCTGTTATAACATGCAGTGTTCATAAGGTGTCCATTACCATAATGCTGTTATAACATGCAGTGTTCATAAGGTGTCTATTACCATTATGCTGTTATAACATGCAGTGTTCATAAGGTGTCCATTACCATAATGCTGTTATAACATGCAGTGTTCATAAGGTGTCTATTACCATGATGCTGTTATAACATGCAGTGTTCATAAGGTGTCTATTACCATTATGCTGTTATAACATGCAGTGTTCATAAGGTGTCCATTACCATAATGCTGTTATAACATGCAGTGTTCATAAGGTGTCCATTACCATAATGCTGTTATAACATGCAGTGTTCATAAGGTGTCCATTACCATAATGCTGTTATAACATGCAGTGTTCATAAGGTGTCTATTACCATGACGCTGTTATAACATGCAGTGTTCATAAGGTGTCTATTACCATTATGCTGTTATAACATGCAGTGTTCATAAGGTGTTCATTACCATAATGCTGTTATAACATGCAGTGTTCATAAGGTGTCCATTACCATAATGCTGTTATAACATGCAGTGTTCATAAGGTGTCTATTACCATGACGCTGTTATAACATGCAGTGTTCATAAGGTGTTCATTACCATAATGCTGTTATAACATGCAGTGTTCATAAGGTGTCCATTACCATAATGCTGTTATAACATGCAGTGTTCATAAGGTGTCTATTACCATTATGCTGTTCTAACATGCAGTGTTCATAAGGTGTCTATTACCATAATGCTGTTATAACATGCAGTGTTCATAAGGTGTCTATTACCATAATGCTGTTATAACATGCAGTGTTCATAAGGTGTTCATTACCATAATGCTGTTATAACATGCAGTGTTCATAAGGTGTCTATTACCATGACGCTGTTCTAACATGCAGTGTTCATAAGGTGTCTATTACCATGATGCTGTTATAACATGCAGTGTTCATAAGGTGTCTATTACCATGATGCTGTTATAACATGCAGTGTTCATAAGGTGTCCATTACCATGATGCTGTTATAACATGCAGTGTTCATAAGGTGTCTATTACCATGACGCTGTTATAACATGCAGTGTTCATAAGGTGTCTATTACCATAATGCTGTTATAACATGCAGTGTTCATAAGGTGTCTATTACCATGACGCTGTTATAACATGCAGTGTTCATAAGGTGTCTATTACCATTATGCTGTTATAACATGCAGTGTTCATAAGGTGTCCATTACCATGATGCTGTTATAACATGCAGTGTTTAAAGGTGTAATAAGTTGTTCATAACCATGTCACCGCTCTTACATTACAAGTTTTAGGGCGTTCGTTAACAGCCATTTGCCTTTACCTGAGTTGTAAAGATGCTGTTGTTACACAGGAAGTGATGTCGAAACACCTTGAGTATGAGGTCAAGCTCCCGGAGGTACTGACGCTCCTCCGCTATTTCGAGTCGCACCAGGTCATCATAGGTCAGCTCCCCGGAAGACGAAGGCTCTTCTGTACACTGAGACACTAGACCAATGTCTTCGTCCTGGTCAAACATGTCCATCAGGACCTAACAAAAACAAATATACCAGTTATGAACATTGACCTTTAATACTTGGGTCACACCTGGGTCACAATACGATAACATTTTGCAATTTATTGTTTTGCAATGTTTAGGAATGCGTTTAGACTCAACTCAATAATTTATAGACACAAGCACATGGTATCTTGTTGCTCAATTAATTAACCTGAGTCCAAGCCCAAACATCGCAGATCAGACAGTCAGAACATCTGGTGGACTAGGAAAGTATTGGGACATTTTGTATAACTTTCACACCTGAATCAGATGAGGATGATTAGAATAGGCACAGCTGGTATAGATTCTGTGAAACCTTGGTTTGTGACAGACATTTACAATTGCCCCAGACAGACATTTTCAATTGCCCCACATGCAAACGGTACGGTGAATCGGACAATACTGTTAACAACTTGACGTCTCCTCAAGCAGAGCGGAATACAGTGACGACGAGCACAGAGCGGAATACAGTGACGACGAGCACAGAGCGGAATACAGTGACGACGAGCACAGAGCGGAATACAGTGACGACGAGCACAGAGCGGAATACAGTGACGACGAGCACAGAGCGGAATACAGTGACGACGAGCACAGAGCGGAATACAGTGACGACGAGCACAGAGCGGAATACAGTGACGACGAGCACAGAGCGGAATACAGTGACGACGAGCACAGAGCGGAATACAGTGACGACGAGCACAGAGCGGAATACAGTGACGACGAGCACGGAGCGTCTGGCGTTTCCTACCTTGTCTGCACACATGGACACCTTGATGTCTTGCTGGCTGATCTCGTAATGTCGGATGTTACCAACATAGTTCCCCGCCAGCTTCAGGATGTCGGCTGATATGTACTCCAGCACGGCCACAATGTACAGAGACACATGGTAGTCTATCTTATAGCCCAGCACCTCCTGTAGACAGGACATACAGTAGGAACAAGTTCAGGGGGTAAAGGTTAAAGGTCAGACAGGTTATAATGAATGGGGACAAGTGAACGTTACGCCAGGTCACTCATGGCCTGGTCCCAGGTCTGTCTGTGCAGTCTTGAGGTTGTCGTCGAGATACGCATGTGGTCATGGCAATGGCAAGACACCACAGAGTCACAAGGGACCAGGCTAGTCCAGAACTAATGGATGTGGGACGTCACACAGAGTCACAAGGGACCAGGCTAGTCCAGAACTAATGGATGTGGGACGTCACACAGAGTCACAAGGGACCAGGCTAGTCCAGAACTAATGGATGTGGGACGTCACACAGAGTCACAAGGGACCAGGCTAGTCCAGAACTAATGGATGTGGGACGTCACACAGAGTCACAAGGGACCAGGCTAGTCCAGAACTAATGGATGTGGGACGTCACACAGAGTCACAAGGGACCAGGCTAGTCCAGAACTAATGGATGTGGGACGTCACACAGAGTCACAAGGGACCAGGCTAGTCCAGAACTAATGGATGTGGGACGTCACACAGAGTCACAAGGGACCAGGCTAGTCCAGAACTAATGGATGTGGGACGTCACACAGAGTCACAAGGGACCAGGCTAGTCCAGAACTAATGGATGTGGGACGTCACACAGAGTCACAAGGGACCAGGCTAGTCCAGAACTAATGGATGTGGGACGTCACACAGAGTCACAAGGGACCAGGCTAGTCCAGAACTAATGGATGTGGGACGTCACACAGAGTCACAAGGGACCAGGCTAGTCCAGAACTAATGGATGTGGGACGTCACACAGAGTCACAAGGGACCAGGCTAGTCCAGAACTAATGGATGTGGGACGTCACACAGAGTCACAAGGGACCAGGCTAGTCCAGAACTAATGGATGTGGGACGTCACACAGAGTCACAAGGGACCAGGCTAGTCCAGAACTAATGGATGTGGGACGTCACACAGAGTCACAAGGGACCAGGCTAGTCCAGAACTAATGGATGTGGGACGTCACACAGAGTCACAAGGGACCAGGCTAGTCCAGAACTAATGGATGTGGGACGTCACACAGAGTCACAAGGGACCAGGCTAGTCCAGAACTAATGGATGTGGGACGTCACACAGAGTCACAAGGGACCAGGCTAGTCCAGAACTAATGGATGTGGGACGTCACACAGAGTCACAAGGGACCAGGCTAGTCCAGAACTAATGGATGTGGGACGTCACACAGAGTCACAAGGGACCAGGCTAGTCCAGAACTAATGGATGTGGGACGTCACACAGAGTCACAAGGGACCAGGCTAGTCCAGAACTAATGGATGTGGGACGTCACACAGAGTCACAAGGGACCAGGCTAGTCCAGAACTAATGGATGTGGGACGTCACACAGAGTCACAAGGGACCAGGCTAGTCCAGAACTAATGGATGTGGGACGTAGGGCTGAAAGATATTTGGTTTTAACATCGACATCGATGTGCGCATGCGCGATAGTCACATCGTCGGAACATGCGATGTGAAGTAGGGTAGCACCCATAAATGTATTAAGAGAACGGTAGCACCATGAATTGTATTAATAGAACTGAATACAGTGTTCTGCGAGAAGCCCCGTACATTCCAATGCGAGTGCTCAAAAAGCCAACATGGAGCTTGGATCTTCCGCGTTGACTGGCCCATGACGTCATGATGGACATGCGCACTAGCAATGATTTGTTTGTGTTGTCGTGGCAACCGATAGCAACATGCGCGTTCCGGAGCTTCTCTCCCGTGTCTCTTAAATCCACGATCACGTAGCGAACTCATGAACTCACCGTTTATTGTCTAAAATATTCACTAAACGATATGTTTTCGTTGTTCCTGATCGTTTACATGCTTAGCTAAATAAACGATGGATGTATTTACACAACCAAGGAGTCGGGAGATGTAATTATTATTTTTAATAATTATTATTTTATACATAAACGGCTACAAAAATGAGGATGTTGACCATAAACAGGTACTTTGCCTGGAGTGTTATAAAGTTGTGGCCTCAAAACAAGGAAACACCACCAATTTGTCTGATCACTTAAAACGGCACCACAACGTAACAATAACGTTTTATATCGCTAAAGATATGTTACCATTAAACACTGTCACCAAAGAGGGATTTAAGAAAATTATCCGAGCGCTTGACATATCGCTTATGATCCGAACGCTTATACCATCCCGCACATATTAGAGCTGTATGGAAATGCAGATCTAAGATTGAAGCAGAGCTGTCACACGTGGAATACTATGCAGCTACAACAGACTTATGGTCCAGCAGGACAACAGAGCCCTACATGAGTCTGACGGTACGGTCTGGTGGAATGGTAATTATTGACTTTAGCCTGGATTGATGGCTCGCAATATCGCAATATATATCGTTGGGAAAAAAATATCGCAATGTAAAGTTTTTCCAATATCGTGCAGCCCTACCGTTAATGTTTAAAATAATTATTATTATACATAATAATTACATCTCCCGACTCCTTGGTTGTCTAAATACATCCATCGTTAATTTAGATCTAAGATTGAAGCAGAGCTGTCACACGTGGAATACTATGCAGCTACAACAGATTTATGGTCCAGCAGGACAACAGAGCCCTACATGAGTCTGACGGTACGGTCTGGTGGAATGGTAATTATTGACTTCAGCCTGGATTGACGGCTCGCAATATCGCAATATATATCGTTGGGAAAAAAAATATCGCAATGTAATTTTTTTCCAATATCGTGCAGCCCTAGTGGGACGTCACACAGAGTCACATGGGACCAGGCTAGTCCAGAACAAATGGATGTGGGACGTCACACAGAGTCACAGAAGTCATATGTTGTCTGGCTATCTCCCAGTCTACCTTGAGTAGGGGGTGGATCTTATCGACAGGCAACAGAAGTGGGTTCCTCCTCTTCCTCTTCTCAATGGCCGACTGGGCGTCGGCGATGGCCCATTTATCTATGGGGTGAGGGAAGGTCTTCTGGACACGTTCCTCCACGTCCTGGACGGAGCGCGGCTGGGCCACACACAGCATGTTGAGAAGCTGGAGGATCAGCTCCTCTATGTGCTGGAGAGCGTCCTCTTTGGCCGACAGGTTTGGATGGACCTGCAGCTGCACCTGAACAACATGAGACAGCCGTCAGAGACTGGAAAAAAGAAACCGAAACAACTAGAGGACCATGGGAGAACTGTCAGAGAATGAAAGACAACATACACAACTAGAGGACCATGGGAGAACTGTCAGAGAATGAGATAGACAACATGCACAACTAGATGACCATGGGAGAACTGTCAGAGAATGAGGGAACCTTTAGGAGGAGTGCAAATTCACCTTATGAGTTTCACCAATAAAATGTAACATTGTTTAAGACAAGCGTTTTGAAATACAGGCAACGCTAACAGACAGAAACCTCCACCCCGCCTCAACAATACTGACATTACATTATGCCCACGAGACACTGAGCCGTACAACACCCCAGGGATTTACAAGTATTTTCAGTTTTTCGCACAACCTCCCAATGTGAAGGCTCATTGCTTGTGGTCCTGGGCTATTTCTGGCCGTCTGCCTTACACAACCACGGTCCTGGCACGAAGCGAGAGGAGGAGAGGGGCGTGTCTGAGATCTGTCTGATGCATCTATGGGTGGGATCAGACTCCTCCCCATGTGGACATTTGTCATAAGGGGGAGGGGACTGTCACTGGAATGCTGTCTATACAGATACTACTGTGGGAATGGCAGTCTGCGAAAATCCATGAGACAGGAGAGATTGGGAGACCAACAGATGGAATGACAAACGCAGAAAGAAACAGAGGGACACCACAGACTGACAGCACGAGAGACTGGACGAGAGACTGGACGAGACACAGCACGAGAGACTGGATGAGAGACAGCACGAGAGACTGGACGAGAGACTGGACGAGAGACTGGACGAGAGACTGGACGAGAGACTGGACACACCCAGAGCCAAACGCTAGTGTGGGAGAGATTAGCAACAAGGCGTGCTGTTTTCTAGGTGCTGATGAAAGACCAGGTTATGCCCTGGGTAAACGCTTTCTGATTCGGGTTTAAACGATCGTGACAGTGGACAGGATGTCACTCTTACCAAATTAAAAAAACATAGACCAAAATTTAACTAAGTCTTTATTTAACCTCGCATGTCAAGTTCTCATATATAAATCTGGAGATGGTAAAACGGATAATAGGTGCTGTTATACAAAATGACAGTAATAATCACCAAGAAAACTATTCAGACGAAAGAGACTATGAACGGAAACGATGACGCTGAATGGAAAACTTAAGCAGAAGCTAATGAATCCTCGCAGTGAACGTCAGAAGTCCAGATTCCACATGACACAATGTGTCGTTATTAGTCATCAGCGGGAGAGACAACAAGAGAGGGAGACAGCCAGAGCGAGAGAGCGACACAGCCAGAGAGAGAAAGAGAGCGGGAGAGCGAGAGAGCGACACAGCCAGAGAGAGAAAGAGAGCGGGAGAGCGACACAGCCAGAGAGAAAAAGAGAGCGAGAGATGCAAAGCCAGAGAGAGAGGGAGAGACAGCCAGAGATGGAGAGTGAAACTACGGGACTTTCCCCTTCTCAGCCTGGCTTCATTCATAAAACTGGGACATACCATTAGCTAGTTTCATCTAAAAACAAGTGTCTCCACTAATCAGGGAAGAGGGCGGCAGGGGAAACATTTGAAAAATCTAAATGATGCAAGTAGGTCTTCCAGATGGCACAGCAGTCCAAGGCTGTTTGTAGCACCAAGCTGGGCACCACAGAAGTAAAAAAAGTTTGATCAAGTAGACAGGTCGGGTAATTACATTTCTGGCAGAATTAAATTCTATAGAAAAAATCCTAAAAATAAGTACAGAAAAAACTAACAAATCTAACTGAGGTTGCCAGGTGACTGAGCATGTCCTCGTGTGACATGGCTGTAAGAGGATAACAATGTAAATGTCTCAGTGCATATGCCTAGGAGGAAAACTGTTGGGAGATGTTTCGATGATACAGGATCGTAGCTTCAGTTTAAATGAGACAACGTTGGGAATCTGAGAACATGGAGTTAATACTACACTAATGTTATCAAACAGAATTTGAAATGAGATTTGCACATTTGGTCGAGCGTGGCGATTGTAAGGTAAAAGGTGGTCCGGTTCGACTCCTGCTGGAGCCATTACAGCCCCTGTGAAAGACTATGCACACATTACTGCAAATCACATTGGAATTAAGTGCCTGCTGATTGGCAGATGGGCCCTTCATCTGCATCTGACAGGGTTGTCTCCTCTGCAGAGATCCACACAATAGGACCTCATCACATCCCTCCTGTAAAAGCGGACTGTGACCTCATCCCGTCCCTCCTGTGAAAGCGGACTGTGACCTCATCGCGTCCCTCCTGTGACCTCATCGCGTCCCTCCTGTGACCTCATCGCGTCCCTCCTGTGATCTCATCGCGTCTCTCCTGTGACCTCATCGCGTCCCTCCTGTGACCTCATCGCGTCCCTCCTGTGACCTCATCACATCCCTCCTGTGACCTCATCACATCCCTCCTGTGACCTCATCACAACACTCCTGAGACTAGAAGCCTCTCCGGATCAGCCCAACTCCATGACGATGTGTCAGTGTCCAACACGGCAGCTGATTCAGTGTCACCGCGGGGCTCTTGTCAGAAGGAGTAGCCGTTTTAATAGTATATGCCATTTGTGATGCAGGCTCACCATGGTAACCACGGTAACCCAAGTAACATGCAGACAATTGTTCAGAGTCTCTGATATGGTCCGTAAGAACGGGTAAGAGAGCACAAGCACCCCTGAGACGAACAGTGAAGGAGGACAGAGAAGTTTCTAAAGGGATACGCGGTTGCCCCAGTGAGGTGGAACAGAGACGACAAAAGACAACCTAGAACACAGACAGATGGAGGAGGCTGCACCCCCTTAACCCCTCCTCCCAAAACATGCATTTGTCTCAAACGGTACCCTACCCCTCTAATGCTCCAGACAAAAGTAGAGGACTAGTGTGGCGTTTGGGGCCCGGCCGGCACCAGGCTGCCAGTGGTGTAGTGTTGCATCTCCATTAAGCCCGACTGGCTGGCCGTACAGGGAGTCCCAGTGCTCTGGAGCTCACTTACGCTTTTTACTCATTCCCTGCCTCTCCATCTCTCCCTCGTTTGTTCCTCTCATTACACTACCCCCCCATTCCCTGCCTCTATCTTCATCTCTCCCTCGTTTGTTCCTCCCCCATTCCCTGCCTCTCCGACCCACACCCCCTTGTCCTCCTCATGTTCCAGAGAGAAAATCACAGCAGCAGACAGAGACAAACATTGATGTTGGTAAACAACTAGCTGAAGGCTTTCTTATAAGACACATGACAAGCAGCCAGGAGTAGTTCTGGTAGGAGTAGTAGTGGTGACTGTAGTAGTGTTGTAGTGGAGTAGTAGTGGTGACTGTAGTAGTGTTGTAGTGGAGGTGACTGTTGTAGTGGAGTAGTAGTGGTGACTGTAGTAGTGTTGTAGTGGAGGTGACTGTAGTAGTGTTGTAGTAGAGGTGACTGTAGTAGTGGTGTAGTAGAGGTGACTGTAGTAGTGTTGTAGTAGAGGTGACTGTAGTAGTGTTGTAGTAGAGGTGACTGTAGTAGTGTTGTAGTAGAGGTGACTGTAGTAGTGTTGTAGTAGAGGTGACTGTAGTAGTGTTGTAGTAGAGGTGACTGTAGTAGTGTTGTAGTGGAGGTGACTGTAGTAGTGTTGTAGTGGAGGTGACTGTAGTAGTGTTGTAGTAGAGGTGACTGTAGTAGTGTTGTAGTGAAGGTGACTGTAGTAGTGTTGTAGTGGAGGTGACTGTAGTAGTGTTGTAGTGGAGGTGACTGTAGTAGTGTTGTAGTGGAGGTGACTGTAGTAGTGTTGTAGTGGAGGTGACTGTAGTAGTGTTGTAGTGGAGGTGACTGTAGTAGTGTTGTAGTGGAGGTGACTGTAGTAGTGTTGTAGTGGAGGTGACTGTAGTAGTGTTGTAGTAGAGGTGACTGTAGTAGTGTTGTAGTAGAGGTGACTGTAGTAGTGTTGTAGTAGAGGTGACTGTAGTAGTGTTGTAGTAGAGGTGACTGTAGTAGTGTTGTAGTAGAGGTGACTGTAGTAGTGTTGTAGTAAAGGTGACTGTAGTAGTGTTGTAGTAGAGGTGACTGTAGTAGAGGTGACTGTAGTAGTGTTGTAGTAGAGGTGACTGTAGTAGAGGTGACTGTAGTAGTGTTGTAGTAGAGGTGACTGTAGTAGTGTTGTATTAGAGGTGACTGTAGAAGTGTTGTAGTGGAGAGTGAAAATATGCAGCATGACAAACAGATTAGTGCAGTTGTAAAGGTAAGCTTTTACCAGTTAAGGCTCCTGAGCAAGGTCAAACCATTTCTGTCCAGAGCTGACCTTGAAAAAGCCATTCATGCCTTCATCAGCTCAAGGATAGACTACTGCAATGCCCTTTACATCGGACTTAATAAATCACTCCTCAATAGGCTTCAACTGGTACAAAACTCGGCAGTACGTCTCCTCTGCAACATCTCTAAGCGTTCTCATATCACCCCCGTCCTCTGCTCGCTCCACTGGTTCCCGGTGCGATTTAGGGTGGAGTATAAGGTCCTGCTGTTTGTGTTCAAGGCCATCAATGGTATGGTCCCGGCCTACCTCGCTGAACTAATAACGGTCTACCAACCAGCCAGAACCCTGCGCTCCTCTGAACACACCTCTCTGGTGATTCCAAAATCAAAATATAAAAAGTTTGGAGGTCGGTCATTTGCCGTCCAGGGCCCTAAGCTGTGGAACGCACTTCCACCACACCTACGAAGCATCACCGTGTTAAGTTTTTTAAATCACAGGTGAAAACATCTATTTAGACAAGCTTTTAACACGTAGCCTTTGACTCGACTGTTATTTTATGTACACTTATGTTTTTATATTCTGTTGTCTTTTATGCTTTTTACTGGAAAGCGCCTTGTGCACCTTTTGGCTGTTGTAAGGCGCTCTACAAATAAAATTTGATTTGATGATTTGAGAGTAGTAGAGGTGACTGTAGTAGTATTGTAGTAGAGGTGACTGTAGTAGTGGTGACTGTAAAAGTGTTGTAGTAGTGGTGACTGTAGAAGTGTTGTAGTAGGGAGTAGTAGTGGTGACTGTAGTAGTATTGTAGTAGTGGGGACTGTAGTAGTGTTGTAGTAGAGGTGACTGTAGTAGTGTTGTAGTGGGGAGTAGTAGAAGTGACTGTAGTAGTGTTGTAGTAGTGGTGACTGTAGTAGTATTGTAGTAGTGGGGACTGTAGTAGTGTTGTAGTAGAGGTGACTGTAGTAGTGTTGTAGTGGGAGTAGTAGTGGTGACTGTAGTAGTGTTGTTGTGGGAGTAGAGGTGACTGTAGTAGTATTGTGGTAGTGGTGACTGTAGTAGTGTTGTAGTGGGGAGTAGTAGAGGTGACTGTAGTAGTGTTGTTGCAGCAATCAAAGACGTTTATTTATATACCCCAATCATACAAGCAATTTAATGTGCTTTACAAAGCAAAAAAGAAGCAATATCAAAATACATGCATTTTATATTCATAACAACCTGTTTACTGGCATCATGTAAATTTATAACATTACATCTCAGTAGTAAATGTCTGCATTTTATTCAAAAGGTCTTCAGAACCTTTTCAGGTCTTCAGAACCTGGCCGAGAATTCTTTAGAACCTGGCCGAGAAGTCTTTAGAACTTCCAGGTCTCAAGAACTTTATTCAAAGGTCTTTAGAACCTTTCAGGTCTCTAGAACCTGGCCAAGAAGTCTTTAAAAGTTCCAGGTTTTTTTATGTATACTTACAGGTTCATTTGTGCAATGTATTAGAATAAAAGCAAAAAAATAAAAACATAAAATGGGATAGAATAGAAAAAGAAAATAGAATATAAACTAATAAAAACAGACGTAACAGTGTGGTAAAGTTTAAGCGCTCAGTCATACGCTTGTGAAAAGAGAAATGTTTTTAACATGGCTATAAAACTGTATACATTTGGGGCACGTCTAAGATCTTCTGGTAGTTTATTCCAGTTGCATGCAGTGTAACTGCTGAATGCAGCTTCACCAGGTCTAGTTTTGACTCTGGGCTCTACTAGCTGTCCTGAACGTGAACGTGAGTCTATCATTACACCCAGATTACGCACTTGGTCCCTGGTTTTTACGGCTCGAGACCACAGTTCTTTTCTAATATTTTTCATTTTTTTCCCCGAACACAATAATCTCTGTTTTATTTTGGTTCCATTGTAGACAATTTTGGTTAATCCAGGCATTAATGTGCTCTATACAGTGACACTGTATTGAGCTGCCGTCATATGGTTCTAGAGCCATTATATTTTTGAGTATCATCTGCATAACTCTGGTAGTTAACTATTTGCGGCAGATCCATTGTTATGGAGTTAAAAAAAAAAAAAGTTAAGTATGATGGTAGCGTATCAAGACAACACGTGGAAGCTTTAGGATGTCCAACAGTTTCTTCTAGCGTTTATGGTTCAATTCTATTAAATTGTGACGTAACAGACAAGTTATTTTTTGGATGTAGTAGCGATATACAGAGTCATTATTTTGACTTCAACCAACAACCCATCACTGTGATTATCACCAAAAATAAAATGCATGTATTCATTAGTTCTTTTTCCTTTGTAAATCACATTGAATTGCTTCCATGTATGTATTGTAATTTGTACTACATAAATAAATGTCCTCACCTCAGCAAATCAAATGACAAGACCCTCTCTGACCGTCCCATTTTACGTTCAAACACAAAAATAACGATCATCGCGGATATTGTTTTTTGAACATTTGTGATGCACATATATCATACATATGGTGTTGATTAATCATTTCCCCCATTACGACAACATGTGTTAATTTCCTCATTACTATGGTTACTGAAAGCTCTCACACTATGTGGGAAATGACACGGACCCAGCAGGGAAGTCAAGAGTCTCAGCTCGCAGTGAAAACCCCTAAAGTGTTAACATCGGTAAAGCCAAACTTGGATGTGCATGTAAACATAATTGACGTTGTAAACTGGTGATTATAATGTGACACGGTTCAGGAGTGTTGACAGATCCACGGATCATGGACCTATTTGAAACATGTTATCATGCAAACCTGGACGACGTCCCTATTTATGCCTTAGACTCAATTTGCGATCTGCCGGGAGATCATATTTAGCAGTGAGATCATATTTTGCAGAGAACAAGTTGTTCCGCCTATCGCCAAGTTCCGTCGACAAGACATGCCCATTGCAAAAGTCTTTTAAATCGACACATTATTTAAAGATACTTAAACGTGAATGTTACAGTTTACAGTGCTGTTGTAAATGTGGACAGGCCCTGGCTGGGATAACAACAGATGTGACTGGCTAGAAGTTACCTATTTGTGGCACAAATAATCTGGACAAGCGGGTCAGATGTTTACTTGTCTAATAGCAGGAAAACCTTGGACGAAACAATAGTTTTAAGTATTGCTTCAGCTGAGCAAATGGAATAAACTGTTGGATGAAAGAAAATGGAATAAACTGTTGACCATAATGAAAATTATTTACATACCACTCCATCCTAATAATTAGGCACGACAATGATTTTGAGTACAACGCCACTTCCCCTAAAGACCTTGCTTAAAATCGCATACAAAAAACAACATGCTTAAAACAAACATTTTCATCAACCAGGCACCGTAAAAGTTTGCTAGATGCAAATAAATTGGATTTCTTACTAGCCAAAAAACAACTGACAAACATGTTAACTAAGTGAATATACTGTGTAATATTTCCTTAAAAAATTACATAAAAAATGACATTGTAATGCAAAAAATATTTGAATTTTTGTGACTCAGTCTCTAAAATATCCGATGTGACAGAAAAATGTCAGCTGACACCAGAGCGGTTGCCATGGTAACGCAGATGTCATATTGTGTGTGTGCGCGCAATATATCACAACCTGAATACTCATACTTTAGACAAGGTTTTGATGAAAAAATAACGACGTCAGCCATCTGAGCTTTGATAATATAAATAAGTCAAATTGTGGGAAAACACACATCTCGTGAGAAAAATAGCTTGCAGCTGAACTTGTTTGGCCCATGCAATTTTAGTAGTTGGTGCTAGGGCTGCACGATATCGGAAAAAAATTACGATATTTTTTTCCCCAACGATATATGTTGCGATATTGCGAGCCATCAATCCAGGCTAAAGTCAATAATTACCATTCCATCATACCGTACCGTCAGACTCATGTCCTGCTGGACCATAAGTCTGTTGTAGCTGCATAGTATTCCACGTGTGACAGCTCTGCTTCAATCTTAGATCTGCATTTCCATACAGCTCTAATATGTGCGGGATGGTATAAGCGTTCGGATCATAAGCGATATGTCAAGCGCTCGGATAATTTTCTTAAATCCCTCTTTGGTGACAGTGTTTAATGGCAACATATCTTTAGCGATATAAAACGTTGTTGTTACGTTGTGGTGCCGTTTTCAGACAAATTGGTGGTGTTTCCTTGTTTTGTGGCCACAACTTTATAACACTCCAGGCAAAGTACCTGTTTATGGTCAACATCCTCATTTTGGTAGCCGTTTATGTATAAAATAATAATTATTAAAAATAATAATTACATCTCCCGACTCCTTGGTTGTGTAAATACATCCATCGTTTATTTAGCTAAGCATGTAAACGATCAGGAACAACGAAAACATATCGTTTAGTGAATATTTTAGACAATAAACGGTGAGTTCATGAGTTCGCTACGTGATCGTGGATTTAAGAGACACGAGAGAGAAGCTCATGAACGCCATGTTGCTATCGGTTGCCACGACAACACAAACAAATTATTGCTAGTGCGCATGTCCATCATGAGGTCATGGGCCAGTCAACGCGGAAGATCCAAGCTCCATGTTGGCTTTTTGAGCACTCGCATTGGAATGTACGGGGCTTCTCGCAGAACACTGTATTCAGTTCTATTAATACAATTCATGGTGCTACCGTTCTCTTAATACATTTATGGGTGCTACCCTCGCATGTTCCGACGATGTGACTATCGCGCATGCGCACATCGATGTCGATGTTAAAACATAATATCGTTCAGCCCTACTTGGTGCGAAATAATTATATATTGGTATGACTGATATATTTAGACTTGTCCCGGACAAGCGTTAATGGTCATGCCCTGCAGTTAACACGGCTGCATTTTAGGTCTTTTTAAACATTGTTAACCCTTCACCGAGCCAACTGCTACTTGTCTTATCCTGGGTGGCAGCTCAAGACTAGTAACAGCATAGATGGCTTATGTGGCATTAATGACCAGGGACATTGTTACCAAACACACAACTACCACTATAACTATTTACAGTTGCAAAAATAAATCTCACTGCTGTTTAAACGTGTTTGTGTGTGTGTGCGCACGTGTGATGAGGGACTGTGGGTATTATTAAACCCAGGACAAATGTGTCACAGAGTGATTCACTGCATCATGACCTCATTGGCCATTTCAATCAGACTGTCTGGGGAATTAAACACACACACACACACACTCACTCGCTTACTGAACACACACTCAGCAGTTATCATTTTTGTTTTTAACAATGCTGTATTACATGACCTGCGACTGACCAACTGAGCCATGCTGTGGTCTAACCTTTCACTCTCTCCCTCACTCACTCTCTCCCTCCCTCACTCGCACACAAACACACTCATACAGTCTCTTTCCCGCTCTCACACAAACACACACTCTCAGACCTGAGGATTGGGCAGGTGTACAGGGAGTTCCAGTAATGAGTACATCACATCCTGTCTGTCCCATCGCAACACACAGCAGACCTCACTGAAACCGCCTGACTGGCTGTGTGTGTGAGTGTGTGTTAACTGCTTATAGGGTCCCTTCCATATGCAGTTAAGTGCTTTAGACCACAGGCCACAGGGCGCAGTTGGGGAATAAATGTGTGTCTGATCTAATATAGTCCCACTCTCATTCTCCCTGTGCCTCTGTTCCAACTGATCATTCCAAATGTGACATCAGCAAGCATATCTGAGGCTTACAATACATACAAGTGTTGACAGACAAAAGTATTCACTTCGTGGATCAGATTGGTTGAACAAATGCCAATGTCGTGTCAGTGTCCTGCGTTCCGTTGACCTCTTTTGCCAATGAGAAGACATCCTAGATCTGAGGCGGGGACAGCAGAGGAAGCCCATGAGGACAGCTGTTCGAGAGAGTGAGTCACAGTTTCAGAAACCATAACAAACCGCCAAGACGTCAGTCCCTCTCTCTGTGTGACAGACGTTCTTTGCTTCAGGCCAGGCAGGTTGAAAAACATGTTGAGACATCAAGAGAAACACTTACATTTAAAGACGGCACCACCACCTGTTTGTCTGGCCAGGTAAAGCCATCATCCGGACATGAAACAAAATCTCCTTTTAATCATTTCTTTCAAATGAACGTTTGAGATCAGAACAGGACAAAGCACGTGATTGTTTCTGTTCATTTTCAGATGCTGTCGCCAAAATGAAAAATAAACGTTAAAAACAAGACAACTTCCCCATGTTCAGCAACAGCGATGAGGAAATCTTGTTGCAAATTTACTGCTTAAGCGGTTACTTTCGATTTCATTCAGTCAGTTTTCCAGAGAGAAGCAGCGGGTGGATGTGTCAGCAGCAGGACCGTGTTCAGTGACACCCGACCGTTACACGCCAATATGTGTGTGTTCAATGGTTACACAGCTAAAGAATTACATTTGAAAAGGAGCAATACTCCGGTAGTATACAGAAAGACTGTTTTGTTCCTTCTAACCGCCTAAAATATAACTAAACGCAAAGCCTAACCGTTTGTGTAGGCCCCCACAGTGTGATTGATATTGCCTCCCTCCTCTCTGTAAATGTATCCCTTAAATAGGATTCTATGAGCTTGTTTACTGCACCTACAGAAAGACGCGCACTACAATAGTTCCACTAATGTCTGTGAAATAATTCTGTTATCTGCCATTAAAAAATATTCAACAACATAAAAATTATAAAATATGACGCAATTTCTGCTACATGACAACAATTTTACAGCAATTTACTGGCCAAAAGCAGCTAGAGTCCTGATATTGCATTCATACACATTGCTTGCACATATAAACAAGACGAAATATCAAAATGCTTGTTAAGGCAACTAAATAAGTGTTTGTAGTTGGTAAAAGTAAGAATATATATAAACACACCACTGCTAATCTCTATAGATGACAACATAAATACAGTTATTATTGTTCTGATGCTTTCAAATGACTTTCATATGAGGGGAAATATGTGTACATGGTAGACAAAATTAAATATATTTAAACCTTGTAATGGTAACAAGTTATTAAGAGTGTATGATTTTATATTGCATTATTACTGCTGATGGCACCCTGCTCACAACCTAACAAACTACACAAAAAAAATCAAGATGATACCCTACAACGCGCAACTGGAAGAGGCTTTATTGTCAATAAAATAGGGCAATTTTCTTATGAAATAGCTACTTGTTTGGTCGTAGCTAGGGCTGTTACGATCATGACATTTTATAGGACGAATAATAGTCACACAAATAATTGCGAATAAAAATGTAATTGTCTATATTGTTACATTTATTATTCCATTAGTGTCCTTAGCGTAGCAAATAATATTGTAATAATAAACATAATCCTTATAAAGAACACGTTTCTGACAATCAAATTGGATTTACAATCTAAAGATCGTCCAAAAATCGTTGCCATAAAAGAAACTGCGATCTCGGTAAATAAATGCGTTCTTTGTAAATAATCGCGATCAGGCAATCGTAGCATCTATTGCCAACAATACACATACACACGCCCGCCTTTCAGTTAGGATGCTGTCATTGCATCATATACAGTGAGCTTAACATGCAAGAAAGACAGACGTGGGTTTATTAAAAAGTTAAGAGGATGGTTTAAAAGAGGAGCTTGTGTAGAGAACGCCTGCATGGCCCGACTGTGAATCTGACCAGAACGAGACATCAATCACATGACTGCTTATGCAGACAGGTCAGTCATGTGCTTCTGCCTGACTAAAACCCAAAGAAACATTCAAGGTGTGAACACAAATTCCCTACCTGGATCAATTGTGACATTATCTGACCATTGGCCTGTCCTTTAACAATAACTGGCTGTCAATTGGCCCATGGCAATGGTAGTGTTACTGTCACATGTCCTGTCCGCCGCTAATGACCCGGAGAGAAGGACAGGTTCGCTGAAGGTAAGTCTTAAAGTGGACAAATGTCCCTGGCAGCAGATCAAACAGGCTGCCACTCAGGAATATCGCAAGGAGTTTCCAGTGGAATGTAGCTCCGGGACAGCAAGAGAGACCAAACCAAAATGAACAAATACATTCAAACAGGGTCTCTGTGCAAGTCACAGCACCTAACAACAATGAAACAGAAACCAGGTGTTTGACAAAGTCCCAGAAGGAGAGGGGAAGAAAAACGAAGAAGAGAAAAGTGAGAGTGATGTATCAACCACAAAGAAAGAAAGAAGTTTGTGAAAACCAATTTATCTACATAGAAAAAGAAACAGACTCATTAACAAAATAGCCAGAGCTCTCCCTTCACAACTGCTTCACAACATGACACACTAGAGTGAGGCGTTTTGTAAAGAACACAGCAGCTCTGTGCTGTTTTGAAAACAAGAAAGACATATCAGGGATAAATTATTAAAAAAGGTTATATTATTACAGACTTTAATAGATCTAGTGTATTCACACAAGACACACACAGACAGACAAGGCTGCCTTGTCTAATCGAGCTCTAGCAACTCCTTGTGGCAGGTCTGTCGTCTGTGACTTCAATCTTACTGCTCCAGTGCATGTGTGCTGGTTAATAGATCTTGGTTAAGCTAGTAGTGTGACAACATGCAGAACAGCTTGGTGAGAAATAATAAACAATGAGATTGCCTTGAAAACGGTTCCAAAACTATTGATTTCCTGCTAGACAAGCCATGGTGCTTGCAGTTCAAGCCAATACTGAGAGAATTATAAGTAACTGAAAATTGTAGAAAAACATCCTCAAATTTATGCAACATCAAATCAACGTTTTTCTCATTTTTACATCACTGTCTTACAACATGCTACCTCAACGGTGGAGAAGAAAATGCATGGTCCGGGTGCACTAGAGGTAAGCCTTAAAACGGTATCGGCGTCTTTGAACTGAAACTGTTCCTTCAATACCCATCAATACATTGACAGCACTGAAAGGGAAAGAATCCGCGAGGAAACCAGTTAACTTGGGTGTAGTTAAATTATGCATTACTCATATGTCATTCGTCTGGGACCTCAACTGGCTAAGGAGAAAATCCAGTAACAAACAATTTTTTCAAGTTTTTCTAGTAACATTTATGCATGCATCTGTATTGAGGACTGGTGTGAGTTCCTAAACAAATTGCGACTATTCTGTTGATAGCAAGCACCTTCATTCTTGCTTCAACATGTGTCCATCTCACAACCTGGTTAAAATGTCACATCTTGTCAACGCATCTACGTAACCCCTGTGTACATTTACAGCATGGGGAACATGTCAAAGCAAACGCACTAAATACAGTTTACTATATCAACAACTGATCAGACCCATTACAGAGTCGCCTTTACCAACCATCTACAAATGTACCAGAATGGAGCAGCTATAGACAACACATGAGATAACTCTCCAGATGCTTCATATTATCATAAGATTTACTCTTCATATTTCCATATAATCTACCTTTCGCAGCGCTTGCACGAAGAGGCCTCGCCATTTGTGACTGTTCTCGTCACTTGAGAAGTCGTATATCTGCTGCGGCTGCATGTCTGCGGCGGCTCCTCGCGTTGCCGTGATCCGGGCTGGTCAGCATCAGCCCCGGGTGGTCCTAGTGGGTGGGTCGGTCCAGCATGCACCGGGGAAAAGTAGTGAGCTCGACTTACCTAAGTTAATAGCAGCACTAACTCGTTGGTCGAGCGAGGCTTAGTTGCGTTGGCTATGAAACAAATGTCTCTATTACTGTTAGGTCATTGAACATTAAACGCGTTTACTAACTACCCGGGATAGCACTAGTACCCGAGCTAATTAGCTAGGTAGCCTGGGCTCTAGTTCGCCTAGTACCCGAGCTAATTAGCTAGGTAGCCTGGGCTCTAGTTCGCCTAGTACACGAGCTAATTAGCTAGGTAGCCTGGGCTCTAGTTCGCCTAGTACACAAGCTAATTAGCCAGGTAGCCTGGGCTCTAGTTCGCCTAGTACACGAGCTAATTAGCTAGGTAGCCTGGGCTCTAGTTCGCCTAGTACACGAGCTAATTAGCCAGGTAGCCTGGGCTCTAGTTCGCCTAGTACACGAGCTAATTAGCCAGGTAGCCTGGGCTCTAGTTCGCCTAGTACACGAGCTAATTAGCTAGGTAGCCTGGGCTCTAGTTCGCCTAGTACACGAGCTAATTAGCCAGGTAGCCTGGGCTCTAGTTCGCCTAGTACACGAGCTAATTAGCCAGGTAGCCTGGGCTCTAGTTCGCCTAGTACACGAGCTAATTAGCCAGGTAGCCTGGGCTCTAGTTCGCCTAGTACACGAGCTAATTAGCCAGGTAGCCTGGGCTCTAGTTCGCCTAGTACACGAGCTAATTAGCCAGGTAGCCTGGGCTCTAGTTCGCCTAGTACACGAGCTAATTAGCCAGGTAGCCTGGGCTCTCGTTTCAAGCGTAGCTAACTAACGTTAGCAAGCTAAGCTAATAAACAAATGGTGAGCTAACGCTAGCTAGCTACGCTAACTGTGGCCACATCTGAGATAACTAGAAAACCATCGAACGGGTATAAACGTGTGAGCATTATATCAGTTACCTGACGTGACTAAACACATATGTGTATACCTATAGTTTAACTGTGTTAGTACTAATCCGATTTGACAGTTATTGACTGTTAGGTAGCTAACGTTAGCGACTGAGGGCACATCTGTATGCATATAGGCTGCCTCTGGTATCATGGCCTTGGTGCACTCCGAGGTATGTGGTGGCACAGGACGCTTCATTCAATTCCCAAGAACGGGGACTTTCTTCTCTGAGGTTTCCTTCAGTAACCATCATCTTTTCCGGGTAGGCTGATCGCGCACTGCAGAAATAAATCCACTTTAATAGTCCGACGCATGTTCACCCAAGTGTCCAGTGCCACAAGACACGCTTGTTGGTGTGTTTTTATCGTTAGAGATGTTTGTCCCTGCTTCAACTCCCAACTCAACGTCCGTGCGTGCGTGCGTGCCAGCCAGCCTGCCTGCCTGCCTGAATCTCGGCCCTTCACTTGCTCTCCGCGTCCTGCGTATAGACACCCAGTGCGTCTGCGTACGCGGAGGGAGGGATCGCCCCTTTATTAGTCCAGTGAAAGCGTGGGGACCATTTAAACACACCACTGACATTGAACAAAACGGCATTAATAAAACGCATTCGTGGCATGCAAAACATTTATACCCGGAGAAATGTTTGCACACTGTGAATTATTTTAAATACATTGCCTGTTCGGGTGCTAGTTGAAACAAGAAAACTACTTTATTGTGTTGTTTCAATACGGCACGCAATTAACTATAACTAGTTATAAAGTCCCGAGTCCCTATCCGAGGTTGTTAGTGCCGACTACCTTATGAACGTGGCCTACATACCGGGTTAGAGAAAATTACGGACACACCTAACAGTATATTATGTTCAAGCACCATATAAGGTGTATATTCACCCTTTGCCTTCCAAAAAGATCCCATCCTTATTGGAATGCTGTCATATAAGACCTGAACAGTGTGTAGTGGGAGACTGCACCATTTTTCCAGGAGAAAATCCAGTTCTTTGTGTACATATAGTGGAAATCTACCGTGCTCTAGAACTTCCCATGAAGGTTCCAATTGATGTTCTCATCTGGTGATCTAGGAGGCCATGGATATCATCTTACTAGAGATGGCTGCCCATAGCATCTCCAGCTGGCAGCAGCAGACATTGTGGTAAGGTAACTAGAGATGGCTGCCCATATACCATCACCAGTTGGCAGCAGCAGACATTGTGGTAAGGCAAAGCCCACCTACATCTAGGAACATATAAGACATATTACATATTCTAACTGCGTATGGTCTCTCTTGTTCAGACTGTTGGTATTGTTTGTTCTGTTGTATTGTTCATGTTCATTCTTTAATGTGTGCATTAAGGATTGCAGCAAGGGGTTAGAAAAAAATCCTTGTGTGTGTAAACAGACTTGACGGAATAAACGTGATTCTAAGTAAATATGAGTAAAAATAGATACTAAATTCTAGCTTAATGTTTTTGAGACTGGGTTACAGAGGTGATAAGTTAACTGTGGTCATTTTCGAGGCTGTGCTATTGTGGCATTGATTCTTTCCAGTTAAATGTTCGTCGGCCACTCTGTCAACTGCTATTTGTAACCAGTGTTCTGCATATTATTTAATGATGTTTTTTGCCACATTGAATAATTTCACAGTTTTCTGGGTGACGCACTTGCAATTTGGGCACTGACTATTTGGCCTCAATAGAACTTAGTTAGCTGCCCCGTGTTATATTGGAAACTCAAATAAAAATAAATGTGCAAACTTTCAGGTCTTTTATAGCAAAACATAAATCACTGTATCCTGTTAAGATCCTGCCCCCATGTGGAAATAAAGTGAGCTGCTCTTATTTATTCAAAATTTGCATTACAAAAAACAATCCATAAAAAGCTATAACCAAAAATGTTTTATTATCTTGTAAATTAATAAACATTATACTGTCACATGCAGTATAATAATTTACTTACTAAAAATGCATGCCTAGCTGTCTTTAATCAATTTTTCTAAGTTTTCTGTAATTGCACCAAATTCCCCTTAATAATCAGAAAATGCACCAGATTTTTTTCAGAAAATGCACCAGATTTTTTTTTTTTTACAAATAATAGACATTTTAAATAATCTCAGTAAATGGGCAAATAAAATAAAAAAGCATTTTAACATAATTATTGTCATAGATGTGGGATTGTAATGACAAAGACATCCAAAAAAGCATTACATCAGTGTTCACAATGCTCACCACAATAAATAACCTTTTTCTAATCATTCTCTAGTGTTACCGAGATCGTCACAATGAACAAAAAACACAGACAAACAAAATAAAAACCGCTAGAGAACGAACCGCCGCTCCACCTCGTCCGCCACCACCTCCGCTATGGCTAGAGATGACGTAGCGGCCGGGGAAGGTGCATTGCGCACGTGCAGCACCCGGCCGCCTACGTCACCGACACCGCCGTCAAAAACGAAGTCATCCACCAGGTTCCCCTCCCGATCCAGGGCCTGGGCTCGTACCCCCGCCGGGCCCCTGCCACGGGGGAAACACACAACATTAAGAAATCTGAGATATTTGACTAATTCTGTTGTAGATTCCTGAATTACTTCGTAATGAGGCATTATTTATTACACTTATATTATTAAACAAATAAATGACCACATAACGTACTCCACAATACTCTAGCAGTGTCCATTTAATGTAAACTTCCAAAATGTACTAATTTGTATGGGAAAATACCAGGTATATATGCAGGGATAACTGTTCTGGTCACTCCACCACACGACGAACTTTGAGGAAGATAGTTGTTGCCGGTAGCAATCAGAGAGAAAGGCACTCGAAAACTGCAAAATTTCTCATCCATGTAGCAAGGTGTCTTGCGAAGCACCCATGCATTGGATACAGAAAATTGTGGACTATGCACACAGAAAAACAATGTCCCAACTACACTAACGATGTTAGAGTTCTGCATTGACCTGAGTTGGTGCCTTTCACAAAAGTGTTGAATTGTTAAATCCTTGTCTCTGTGGACATGTAGTGCCCCATGTTTCCAGCAGAGGGCTAAATTGTCTCAGCAGTCATATCTGGTGCTTTCAGACTTGTTTGTGGTTACTGGCCAGGGAAAGCCTTCTCCTCCAACATGTGTGCTGTAAAAACCTTCAAGTAAGCGAGAAGTGTGAGAAGAAGCAAAACAGCTTGGCGAGGTGGAGGCTAATTGGTATTTAACTCTCAAACCTGGGAATTGTTGCAACAAGCCAAGGCCATTATAGCAACAAGCCAAGGCCATTATAGCAAACTGGAGATTGCCAAATTATGAACAAAGAACAATTAGTAAAAAGCAAAAATAAAAATGGTGTTCTTCCTCTCCAAGTCTTATTCCTACCTCGTTCGTCCACCTTTTATCTGGAGAGCCGACAGCTAACAGTTACAAAGTTGCAGCCAGACGCTATTTACGTAACCCAGGTTCTCGGGTACATATCCCTCCCAACACCAATTTCAAAAGAGTTGACCCAGAATGGGACAGCACAACCTGAATTTGGGAAACGATGTCTAAAGCGGAGACGGGTTTTATGTCAGCTAAATGCCGCGCCCATCACTCATCAAGAGTCAAACCCAACACTCACTGTATTACCTGAGTACGTCTCTCGTCGAAAGCTCTGGGATGAACCTCTGGAGGAGCTTGACCTGAGCTCCTTTGAAAACACCTCGGTACATCTCACCAACACCGTACATAAGGTTCTTCAGAATGAGCTTCTGGAGACCCCTAGGACACAGTTACGTTCACACAGAAGATATATCAACCTTTATTGCTATACGTTTAATTAGATTTTGAATCCTGCCAAAGATCCACAATTTGTTTTAATTGGGCCTTTCTAGTGTAACCATATATGTGTGTTTATGGTCATTGTAAAACTCTATCTTGTCCAGGGTCTCTTCTCCCATTTTTTTCCAGTGCACATTTTCCCTTATTTGGCTCCAGCCAATTTGACGGGTTTCCCTGACTTGTGCCACATTCTTCACAATTTTTCACATTGGATTTAACTCCAGGGAATACATGTCAAATTCACATAAATGTTTTGGCTTATATGGTGGCCCAGCAGTCTTCAGCTTTACTGCTGAAGTTTGGTTTTTACATCCAGCTCACAGCACTTACAGTGAAAACAATCTTCTATATATTACATCTTTCCAAACAAATATATATTTACAATAACATTTAGATTAATATAAAATGATTTATAGATGTTGTGTAGTCTGTGTGTACTTTATATCTGCACAATTACACATAATACAATCAAATGTATGCTCAAATGTACTTAACAAATAAAGGCGTTTCTCATTCGGGTCTCATGTCAAAGCAAATGCGAAAACAGTATCGTAGCTAAACAACGGCCTAACCTGATATTAACGTACCTGAAAAAAATCGCATTGCCAAAGTCCTGGATGTCGAAGTCGTACATCTTGTATCCCTCTCGTTTAAAGGCCAGGATGGCATTGGGGCCCAACCAGACGCTGCCGTCCATTCGTGGCGTGAAGTGTACCCCCAGAAAGGGGAACTTTGGGTCAGGCACCTAGAAACACAAACAATTATCAGTGTGACATGTCCTGATCGAGGTCTTAGCACAGCCTAAAACACACAAACAAATGCCAATGTGCTGTAGAACACTGGACTGTTGGCACTGGTACATTTCAGAGCGCTCAGTGCAGCATACTGGTACATTTCAGAGCACTGAGAACAGTACACTGGAACATTTCAGAGCACTCAGTGCAGCATACTGGTACATTTCAGAGCACTGAGAACAGTACACTGGTACATTTCAGAGCACTCAGTGCAGCATACTGGTACATTTCAGAGCACTCAGTGCAGCATACTGGTACATTTCAGAGCACTCAGTGCAGCATACTGGTACATTTCAGAGCACTGAGAACAGTACACTGGAACATTTCAGAGCACTCAGTGCAGCATACTGGTACATTTCAGAGCACTGAGAACAGTACACTGGTACATTTCAGAGCACTCAGTGCAGCATACTGGTACATTTCAGAGCACTCAGTGCAGCATACTGGTACATTTCAGAGCACTCAGTGCAGCATACTGGTACATTTCAGAGCACTCAGTGCAGCATACTGGTACATTTCAGAGCACTCAGTGCAGCATACTGGTACATTTGTGTGTCTGCATCACAATGGAACACCAGACTATTGTGTCTCTGGACTATGTGTTATGCTAACGGGGACCTGAGTCCAGACTATTGTGTCTCTGGACTATGTGTTATGCTAACAGAGACCTGAGTCCAGACTATTGTGTCTCTGGACTATGTGTTATGCTAACAGAGACCTGAGTCCAGACTATTGTGTCTCTGGACTATGTGTTATGCTGGAGACCTGGGACGTGCTCATTAGGCACAAATTGGTTGAAATAGTCAGAAACGGGAAGGGTTTATTTTCACTTTACCAGGGCTTGGCCAAGTGAACAAAATAATCTGAAAGAATATTATTGAGGGCACCTAACCATATCTAAAACTCTATACAGTTATAATATTTAAGGAATAGGGCTTACGGGGTAGATGTTGCCTTTGACCAGGTAATGTTTCTCTGGTTTAAGAATCAGATAGTCCCCTCTGAAGGGGACAATGCAAGGCTCTGGACTGCAGCCAGAGATCTGAGAGAGACGGTCAGAGAAGAGACCTCCACAGGTCAGCACGTACTGGCATCGTACCTCTGTCCCCTGTAGACACCACACACACAGGTTAGTGATAGCTGAATAAACAATTCATACTATAACCTGCACACACACACACACACACACACACACACACACAAGCACATCTGTCCCCTGTAGACACCACACACACAGGTTAGTGATAGCTGAAGAAATAATTCATACTATAACACACACACACACACCTGTCCACTATAAACACCACACACACAGGTTAGTGATAGCTGAAGAAATAATTCATACTATAACACACACACACACACACACACACACACACCTGTCCACTATAAACACCACACACACAGGTTAGTGATAGCTGAAGAAATAATTCATACTATAACCCCCCCTATCCACACACACACACATATACCTTTTTATCTCTAATAGCGATGGGGTATTTCATTCCTGTAAAAAAGGAGGGTAAATTACAGTTTATCTGTCACAGGGTGAATTTGCTTTCTTCTAATCAAATCTAGGTCTGTACAACACTAAAGACGGCTGGCGGTGTGTTAATTTGGAAAAAAGAGGTCATAGTGATGTCTGGAATAGAATGAATATGATGCTCTCCAACAGATGACACCCATACAATGACCAAATTCCAGACATTAGTAGGAGCCACAACCTGTCTACAGCATGTGTTGTAGTTCTGCCCAGGAACAGTGAAGACATTAGTAGGAGCCACAACCTGTCTACAGCATGTGTTGTAGTTCTGCCCAGGAACAGTGAAGACATTAGTAGGAGCCACAACCTGTCTACAGCATGTGTTGTAGTTCTGCCCAGGAACAGTGAAGACATTAGTAGGAGCCACAACCTGTCTACAGCATGTGTTGTAGTTCCGCCCAGGAACAGTGAAGACATTAGTAGGAGCCACAACCTGTCTACAGCATGTGTTGTAGTTCTGCCCAGGAACAGTGAAGACATTAGTAGGAGCCACAACCTGTCTACAGCATGTGTTGTAGTTCTGCCCAGGAACAGTGAAGACATTAGTAGGAGCCACAACCTGTCTACAGCATGTGTTGTAGTTCTGCCCAGGAACAGTGAAGACATTAGTAGGAGCCACAACCTGTCTACAGCATGTGTTGTAGTTCCGCCCAGGAACAGTGAAGACATTAGTAGGAGCCACAACCTGTCTACAGCATGTGTTGTAGTTCTGCCCAGGAACAGTGAAGACATTAGTAGGAGCCACAACCTGTCTACATCAAGTGTTGTAGTTCTGCCCAGGAACAGTGAAGACATTAGTAGGAGCCACAACCTGTCTACATCATGTGTTGTAGTTCTGCCCAGGGACAGTGGAAACAACAGACCTTCCCTGCCCCCAGCCGGGCTTTCCTTCGCCACAGTGATGTCGCTAGCCTCATACTCAGTGACCACGGTTCCCCCAGCTTCCTGGAAGTCGTCAGCGTACGCCAGGGACACCCGCCTCCAGTCAACAATGCCTGTGTGCGGAGACTCCAGGGCCATCAGACCCTGAAAGGACAATCTACTATGAGATAGAACTCTGTGATTGTGAACTGCACATTCATGTAGAACCAGGAAATAGGATGCACACTCATTAGATTTTCCCCCTGACAACTTCATCCCACCAGCGGAGGGACTATCTGGGATCAGCATACATGTCCTTCCCAACACAGCCTATTGATGCTCTTGTTATCACACTGTTGTTCGCTGAACCAGGAAATTATTGCCACTAGAATTCCTGACCAGGCCAAGTGATAGTGCCTTGGGAGTACTGTGCCTTTTAAAAGGTCAAACTCAGGACTTGGTATTCTTCCTAAGAACCATGTCATCAGGTTCCCTCTCACCCTGCATATGGGTTCCCTCTCTCAGTATTATGTCATCAGGTTCCCTCTCACCCTGCATATGGGTTCCCTCTCTCAGTACCATGTCATCATGTTGACTCTCACCCTGCAGAAGGGTTCCCTCTCTCGGATCCCCTTGGCATCTATCATGCTGAGGTCCCGCACATGGTTCTTCTGGCCTCGCTCGTACAGTGCCTGGAGTCTGGGGATCTCCTCTCTCTCTACGGCAACGATCAGCTGCCAAACATCAGCGACATTAGATTAAATCTGGTCAACATCAACATACTTTTTAGGGTGATGATGAAAATCATTCAGTTAAAAACATTTTTGTGCAGGGTAACTGAATAGAAGATAATACGAACACATTATTATTAAATGGAGCTACAACAAGAAATACAAGCTTGAAACAGGACAGTACTAAAGAAAAATAAGGCCCGACTCTAGGCCAATATTTACTAAACAGAATGAACATTGACCGCAGCATGTCCCAAATGCCACCCTCTTCTCTACATAGTATCCAACCTGGGTCAAATGTTCTGCATTCTTGGTGAATATGGCACCATTTCAGACGACTATGCAGTTAGTAATTTGAGAGGAAAACACTGACTTTTCCGCATCTCTTGTAGGGGAGCCTTTTCTTGTCCAGGTACTCGTAGGCCATGGTCGCTCCTTTGACACACAGACGGGCCTTCAACGACCCCGGGGTGTAGTAGATCCCACTGTGGATGACCCCGCTGTTGTGGCCGCTCTGGTGCACGGCTGAGAAGAGGGACACGGTGGCACAGAACCACAACGTTAACGTACCGTCATCGCCATAGCGATGTTCAACAAATTCTCTAAATAATATTACATTGCTTGTTATGAGGAAGAGCGTTTGTCCAACATGGAAGTTTGGTGCTATTTACCTAATGATATATGAAAATTGACAATATTGCATGCCATCAATCAATAACATAATAATGTTTCCGGCATGCTAATCATATCCATCACCAACTCAGAAACTTCCATTTCTACCACAACCAACTAAAACGGTTGGTGGCAAAATCCTCTCTCAGTTACTTTTTTAAGTCAAGAGAGCAACACACTCTGGTTAACATGAACTCCCAGAATACACACCAAGCTCCTTTTCCTTCTCCAGCAGAACGAAGCTCAGCGCGGGGTGTCTAAGGATGAGCTCCCTGGCTGTAGCCAGGCCCACGATTCCTCCGCCAACCACGGCCACATCGTACGTCCTGCAGCAGAAATGGATTTCAACAGGGACGGAACAAGACACATGAGCACCTCAGAATTAAAAAGCTACTGATGAAAACAGGCAATATCAGTCTTGCTGTGTATAGTTCAATTATATTATTATGTTTTTTCGTACTGATATTTTTTTAAAACATCTTTTAATCATTTGTTCTGGTCATTACAAAGGCAAATGAGTTCTCAAAAAAATGTATTGTACTATATTAGGCAATATTTATATGTAATATGTATGCCATTACACAAGTTAACACAATCCAATGGATTGCAGAGCTACATCACATATGGAACACATTCAGGGTGGCTTGTCTATGATTGGCTACCTGGAATCTGGGCAACACACTCAACCAATGTTAATATCCCGTTACACAGATTACAAGCAGCTTGTACAGCCCCGTATCCACTAGTTACAACGACCTCTTTCATATACTAATATTTTCGATTTATATTTTCAACATTGATTATCTCGAGATTGAATAGTTTAATTATTTCTCGTTGTTTTTAGATTACAGACAGTTCCACACTATTCTGTCACTTCTTATTGACAGTTTATCAGACCAAACACAGTTCAAAGGACAGTGGCACAACAGGGAAGTACATGTGTAATGTGAAAGCAGGTTGTAAGTGGTCGCATTCACATGGAGTCGTTATGTGTCTTGAGTTGCTCAATCAAATAAACACAAGAAACAATCATGGGAAAAGTTATCCTCGGACGTTCCCTTAAAAAAACAAGCTGCCTTCGACCATTGGGTGAGAGTCTTGAGTTGTGTGTGAGGTTAGCAACAAATCAGTTCTTAATTAATCAGCTTGCAAAAAGTTGTTAATTAAAGTGTATCTA
This sequence comes from Dallia pectoralis, assembly GCA_029465975.1. Classification (NCBI taxonomy): domain Eukaryota; kingdom Metazoa; phylum Chordata; class Actinopteri; order Esociformes; family Umbridae; genus Dallia; species Dallia pectoralis. The sequence goes on along the minus strand of CM055757.1, from coordinate 2,600,721 downwards.
CAACATAAACTACTTACCTAGTGTGTACGAGCCGAGTTAATAATGTCACTGGGGACTTTGGCACCGCCGCAGATAGAGAAGCAAATGACGCGCTGCTCAAGTTACGTATCATTTTGACAAAAACACTACGTTAGGCAGAATAACATAAATTGTGGTGCACACATATTCTGTGAATATAACAGCTCTCACAGGTCAAACCACACAGCGTTTAACCCATCTTGGATCAAACTGCCCTGCAGATGACAGGAAGCTCCGCCTCTTTCCCCTCACGCCCAGTCTAATGGACCAATAGTAGAGCACGTTGCTCATGCGTAGGGGTCAAAGTTCATCCCACTGTAAACAGGTTCGTGATGTTATGAAAGATACTGTTGAATAGCGACGTGACAGGTGAAATCAAGGTAAGCGAATTGATAAAGAACAACACGTTAACACTACCACATGTAACGGCGATCACACGACAACTTTATTATGTTTTACGACCGATTTATTGCTCAGAACTGATATAGTTTCAGGCTTGTTTGCTCATATTTATATCAGTTGTGTTTTACTGCGTAGGGAGAAGCCTGTGTTGGTTAGTTTCGGCAATTAGCGAGATTATGCTTGAAACGTGTATCCAGGATTAATTGTAGTAATCTGTCCTGTAATCTGTCCAATTTAGTTACCCGGCCCCTCCCGCTCAAAGTAGACTGTCAATAACATCAGTAATACACTTTAATACAATTCCATACCATAACAAGTAGCAATGTCATCATCAGGCACCTCCCAAAAACTGAATACTGTGGCTTCTTTTTCCTGTTGGAAGATATGCAGCAGCTGTCCAGGGCGGCTATACAGGCAGGCCTTTTCTCACAAAAGACACGGTCTCCAGATGTCGGAAGACAGTTCTGGGGATGGCTGAACGCAGTCTTTAATAAGTAAATGATGTTACCTCTTCATTCTTTTCCTCACCTACTTCTACTGAATCTAAACGTCCCATGTCATTTTGGCCAGGGCTATTCAGCTTTGGTCCTGAAAGTCTGATTACATTTCGATTTTAAATTTGACCTAGTTAGGTAATTACTCATCTGAATCGGCACCTTATTAAAAATAGAAGTTGTAAAAGTGCTTGCACCCTTCAGGATTGACCCGGTAGTGGGCTAACTGTGTTCTTGTTCCCAGAGTGGACTATGAGCGTATTAAGGCGGTGGGACCAGACCGCTCCACTGCAGAGTGGCTGACCAGGTGTGGTGCCAAGGTGAGGTTCCACGGGCTTGACCGCTGGCAACATGACTACAACGCCCTGCCCACTGGCCCGCTGGGGAGATTCAAGATCCAGGGCATCGACGCCACGGACTCCTGCATCATGTACAACGGCTTTGACCACCTGGGTATGTTTCCCGATGCAGCCGGGGATTGTGGGAAAACGGTTTGGTGTCTGTGTCTTGATGGTATGGGGTGAAAGGCGGTGTCAGAGTTGGTGTCTCTGGGCCATATCATGTGTACGCTCGCTCCTCGGTGTGTTTACAGTCTGGCTATGTTTACACGGCAGCCATGTTGGTCAAATGAGGAAATAAGACAAAGGGCAAAGGGATCAGATTTAGACATGCTTCTTAAACATGGTGTGTAACTAGTGGTTTTGACTGAAAATACAATTGTAATCAATTGGTCATTTTATTGACATGTTATTGGTTTCAACTCTTCATTGACTGATCATTTAACTCTTTCATGTGTTTGGGCCTCAATGCGGTTCAGTTGATCTGCTACAATTGGACACCCGGGAGTGTTAAGCGACACTGAGAGAGAAAGGGTGAAAGTTAGTGTCTATCAGACTGTTTACGTGCCGAGTGACGCAGGAGAGCAGGATGTTTTACAGCAGAAAGGAGGACAGAGGACACCGTTTGTCCTGGTCTGGCCTGATTAGCACAGACTGAGAAATCATTTTCCTTTATTCACAAATCCTCTTAGAACAGCAGGAAGCCGGAGATCTCTTCTGGTTCTCAGTCGCCATGTAATCTTATTCATTATTATGTGGCATTGATGTATAATAACTTTTTTTTAAACAGGCTAAATTGTGTACTTATATTTATCTTAAAAGCTGAACATAACCAGTGTAATGTTTGTAATGTCATAGTTTTTTCTGCTTGTTTAAAAAAAAAAGTTGAAACAGTTTAACGTTAATGTCATCGTATTCACATTTCACATGCCCTGTTTCCAACATCTTATGGCTCATTGTGGTTTTAGACTGAAAATCAGTCACTGATTACCACTGCTGTAAACAGGTTTGTATTTGATATAGTTATTTAAGTCAAGTAACTGAAACGTTGCCGTTTTAAAGGGTGTGAACGTTGAAAATCGAACCCTGATTACTAGTTCTGCATAAATCACTAGAATGTCAAATGTATAGTGGATGTATTGTTGCCTATAACTTTCCTTTAAGATGGGCTGGAGCATTTGGAAGAGATCAAATTTAACAAGAGTATGTACATCGAAGACTCATGCTTAGAGAGAATTAGCACCATAGAGAACCTGCAGTCCAGTCTGCTGAAGATGGAGGTGGTCTCCTGTGGGAATGTGACGGATAAGGGAATCATCGCCCTGCATAAACTGAGGTGAGGACACTATCAAACTCCTGTGCTTTTACATACCTCTCATTTGACCTTTTCTCATTTTTAAAAACATTTCATATTCACTTAAGTGTTAATAGTTAATGTTTATAGTAAATGTTCAATAGGTGCTACATTTATGGTTAGTTAGGATTGGCACAAATCTGATTGTTACGGGGAATCAATGCCATTCCATGCCCTTTAGAATGTAAGAAATGTACCATTCAGTTTTTATATTAACATTGTGTTCCGTGTCATACCACACAACGTGCATCGACTCTGTGTTCAAGGAATCTGGAGCACTTGTACCTGAGTGATCTACCAGGGGTGGTGGACAAGGAGAAGACCGTAGAGAGACTCCAGACAGCTTTACCCAAACTGAACATAGAGCTGGACCTGGTCTGACCGACCAAAAGGCTAGAGCAGACTGTGACATAGACACACCCACTGACCCAGTGGGTCGTTTTCTGACTAGATGCTCCGTGTTTTGCAGCACATGTCATATTCATGTTTTATATTTGGAACTGTTCCAGTGAATATGAGCCTGGTTCCAGATCAGTGTGTGCCGTTTTGTATTCTCCAATCTCTCGTGGTTATTTTTGTGACTGTAGAGGTTGGTAAGACGGCACACCACTAATCTGGAACCTAGATAGAAGCATGACCAAATTAAACAACTACTCCAGCAAGCTTATAACTGCACTTTATTAACTCCAAAACAAAAGTTTGACAGAATTTTCTATCCTATTGTTTATTATATTTGTCATTCATGGCCTATTAAATATGACTATATAGAAAAGTACATGCTGTCAATGCTTATCTGCAACATTGATTAATTCCTTTAGAAATCTTTGAATGATATATTTATTTGGCACTTGTAACTAGACCTAAGGAAATGTCTATACAAGCCTTCATAGCACCAGTCATCTAAAAACAGCTGGTTGTGAAAAGATTTTCAATACAATTTCTTTTTCCAGAGAAGCCCAGTTGTTGCTGTGTATTTGTTGAATAATTACTACATGAAATGAAATCTAAAATTGTGTTTAATTTCATAAGGCTACATTTAAACACTATCATACTTTAACAATGATTCCACACATTATTTAAAATTAAACTTTTGTCCATCTCGATTACACTTTATTTGGATAGTCAAAATTACCATCTGTAGATATTCATATTAACACACTTAAGTAAATGCTCGTTAGGATTAGAATTACAGCTAGTATTGGGGTTACAGAGATGTTTAGGGTTAGTAGTTAATTATTTTAAATGTTATTGACACAGATTAACTATCCAAATATTACCACATCCTCTGTTCGATTCGTCTTCATCTTTTTATACACTGTACTAATTAACATCCCACTTGGCCAGTTAAATGTACTCAAGACTCATTGATAAAACAACCTGTCTGTATTTTGCAAAAGTCTAATTAATGAACTTTCATGAATTGTCTGTCATTATCAAAAAACAAGTAACATTTGGCAAACCATTTACAGCAGTACATCATAGTGCTGCCTCCAGGTTACTTCAATACAGACCTGTGGCAGATCTCACAGAGCCTGAATTGGTGTTTGATATCAGCTAACACCGTGGGAAACGGCAGTCTCATTCCTCACCGAATAGTCGATGACACTGCCTGAATTTACATGTAACGGGTAAATTGGAACAGACTTAAAGTCAAAAGTTGATAATGCCCAAGGCGTGTACAGTAGTTTAGCATATCAGTTAACACTTCGTATGACATTTACAATCTAACACATATCACACAACATAGTTGTCGATCAAACTATTGATTGATTCAACGATGTCCGCCTGTAACATGACTAAAGTCTACAAGCACAGCAAAAGTCTGCTCCTTGTCTTCAATGTATAGATATACAAGATACAAAACGATATAGACATAAATGTAGAGGCCACACCGCTTAACTAAAATGTCTCTTAGTCATGCATAGAAAGAATTCACCAGGATTCTTTAATTAAAACCGTCGGTTCAACTGTTATCTTGTGAACCAATTAGCTGCGTTCCATTACACGATGTCATCCACTTCCTGTTTCCAGCACACGAGCCGACTGGAATATCTTGACGATACTGTTCAGATCCAAAATGGCGGGTTTAGATGTTAGGAAAATGGTAGTTGAATTTCCTGAGGTTGCTGTAGTACTTCTTGTTGTCCAGTGCTGGGAAGATACTGCTGCCCGTGAGCTGGGGCAAATACTGGAGAAAGGGAGACGATCAAACTCAGAGATGCAAGAACGTCATCACAACCATTGGAAAAAAAAGAACCGTACGCACTGCGTCTACACATGTGACAGTGTGTCGAGCATTTTTATGCAAACGTGGAAGGGCATATATAAAGCAACTGACTCCAGGTGGGAGGTGTTTCCGGGGTCGTGACCTCCGATTGGTGGAGCGGTCGTGTTCCCGTCGTTCACTCTCGTCCCGCTGGCTGTCAAAGTAGGGATGTTCGAGAAGCTGTTCACAGGTCAGACGCTCTGTCGGATCCATACGCAAACAGCCCTGGGGTCAGAGGGCAAAGGTTACACATTTCTTACGCACAACATTAGGGATTAACAATCTCAATTAAACATCTTGTACAATACCAAACTAGGATATTGAGTTGAGTCCGTACCTTCATCAGACTGAGAGCTTGATATGATAGATTAGGGTATCTCTGCTGGACAGTTTCCTACGGACGACACGAAGAAAACTATTTAGGCGATGTTGCTCAGTGTATCAAACACTTAGTAGATCAGTGATATCCATCAGATGTTCTCACCATCTCCTGAGGCTCTGGGATACAGACTCCACTGAAGAACTGGTTGTTACTAAACACCTGCTGGTGACGGGGGATCAGGTCTCCTGTGGACAAAAGAAACAGCTCAAAGAAACAGCACTTACACTGACACCGATCTGTCCAATCTCAAAGAAAAAGCAGTTACGCACGCTGACATCTCAAATAAAAAAAAAAACAGCTCTTAGATTGACACTAGTCACCGAAATCACGCTGTTGTCAAGCGTTTTCCTCAAGACTACCGTAAAAACGAAAACGGGAAAATGCAGCTGAGGTCATCAATAACAATTAACAAATTATTTGGCTAGTAAGCACAGATAGCAGTCCGCTACGAAGGAAATAGGGTGCCAAAAGAAGTGCACTACAATGGAAATAGAGTGCCAAAAGCAGTGCACTACAAAGGAAATAGGGTGCCAAAAGCAGTACGATAAGAAAATAAATAGGTTGCAAAAGGTCAAAGGGTACCCAGAGTCTTCCTGATGAGGTAGAGCTGGTCCATGTCAGACTTGCCGGGCCACAGGGGGATACCAGAGAGCAGCTCAGCAAACACACACCCAACCGCCCAGACATCGACAGGGGGCCCGTACTGGGTGTCTCCCACCAGGAGCTCTGGGGCGCGGTACCACCTCGTAGCCACGTAGTCCGTGTAGTAGTCACATGGGCCGGCTTTACAGAAACACAGTGAGAACAGACGAAGACATTTAGGAAGTCTGTTGAAAACAATGACTGTCCTCTTGCCGACACTTGTCCTGAGATGGTATGTATGCACCTAATGGTGACCCTCCGTAACAACTTACTGAGTATCCTGGCAAACCCAAAGTCACATAGCTTGATGACCTGCTGTTTGGTGATGAGAATGTTCTCTGGCTTCACGTCCCTGTGGATGCACTGAGGAAGACAAACATACAGAGATCATCAGAGCAGAGGCTCCATTCATTCAACCACAGCTCATTCACGTGGCGTATTGTTGAGGGAAAAACCTGATTTTGTGCACTGTGTCACACTGTAAGGATGTTGCAAATAATACAGATCGGGTGCCAGGCTAGAGAAGGCAAGCAGTCTTATCCAAGACGCAAACTGAGACAGAATTTGTCAAATCTGAACTGTTTGGTTTAGTTATTGTTTTGCAAAACATCTTGTGCGCTAATGATTACACCACATATCCACACGTTAGCAAAGCGGTTGTTACGAGGGCCCTGTGGTGTTTGTTGTGTCTCAGTTAAACATTAAACGGTAAGCATGTCAGCCTGGAGACAGGAATTCTATTAAAACCTGTGGTGTAGTGGGAGGGGCCAGGACTTGGGGAGGGATGGAGAAAGGGGGAGTAGGTGGAAGAGCAGAGGTAGTGGAAGAAATAGGTCAATAAGGATTTTCCCTGAACTAGTTGCTCTATTAGCAGGGAACGTGAAGAAAAACACTTTTGAAAAACCCATGTTTCAGGAAAATCCTTCAGGTGTAAATAAAGAACCCTCAGGGAAGGATTTTTCATGGAATTGAAAAAATGGAAAAAAATGTATTCGAATAGGTTCTCGGTATAGGAAGGAACTTACGTTTTGTTTGTGGCAGAAGTTGACAGCCTGGAGTGTTTGCCAGGTGAAGCTCTTCACCAGGTGCTCTGGAACACTGAAAGCCAACCAACTAATTACTATTGGAATGTAATTAAACTCTCCTGTTGGTCAATCTCTCTCCCACACACAGACACACACAAACAGTGGTACAGTAATGTCATACTCTCCTGCTTCTCTGGTAATAAATAATAGGATCCATCGTGGGTGGATTTCTTTTCAAATTCTCTGGGAAATAGGCATCTATTTCCTTAGGCATCTCTAATGTGATATTAAATTTGGCCAAACAGTCTCTCTATTTTAAACAGTGGTACGGTTTTAGAGCAAGGGTGTTGTTTCAGTGGCCATCTATCAGTGTTGCCATAGTAATAGCTATATCAAGTCTTACAATTGGCCAATATTAACAATGGCTGCGTGCCAAATCACAGCCGGTTCCTTTTTTAGAGCACAACTCTCAGCCACGGTGACCAATAGGGGCTCTGATTTAAAGTAGTGTACCATGAAAAAGGGGGTGATTTGGAACACTGACCAGCTCCTCTCTCTAATGTCACTCTTCACCACCCCACGACCAGGCAACCAGGTAAAAAGCCAGGATATAGACAACTGCAAACTGTTTGCAAACTGTTTTTATGTGTACGACCAGAGTGTGTGTGTGTGTGTGTGTGAGTGAGTGTTTACATATGTGTGCGTTCTCACAGCTCCCCCTATCTCTGCATGCTAACAGCATTCTGGGAGTGCATCACTGCAAAAATTCCGCAGCGAGCAGGTCGGTCTCTGTGGTAACAGTCAAACACTGGGGCTATCACCGCAGGGTGTGTGTGTGTGTGTGTGTGTGTCTGTGTGTGCGTGTGTGTGTGTGTGTGTGGAAGTCAGGTCCCCACTTAAGAAAAGTGTTTCAGACATGAAACACCCGTCATCATGGTTTTATGGCTGGTTCCTAGTATGGAGAATTTGTTTTTCTGCCTCAGAGGATAATTACACTTGGTTGTTAGATTTGGGGCTACTTTAAGATCCATGCATTACAGACTATGTTCAGGTGTTCAGGCTAAATTTAGGTTAGGCATTACAGACTATGTTGAGGTGTTCAGGCTAAATTTAGGTTAGGCATCACAGACTATGTTCAGGTGTCAGGGCTAGATTTAGGTTAGGCATTACAGACTATGTTCAGGTGTCAGGGCTAGATTTAGGTTAGGCATTACAGACTATGTTCAGGTGTCAGGCAGGGCTAAATTTAGGTTAGGCATTACAGACTATGTTCAGGTGCCAGGGCTAGGTTTAGGTTAGGCATTACAGACTATGTTCAGGTGTCAGGGCTAGATTTAGGTTAGGCATTACAGACTATGTTCAGGTGTCAGGCAGGGCTAAATTTAGGTTAGGTATTACAGACTATGTTCAGGTGCCAGGGCTAGGTTTAGGTTAGGCATTACAGACTATGTTCAGGTGCCAGGGCTAGGTTTAGTTTAGGTATTACAGATTATGTTCAGGTGTCAGGGCTAGGTTTAGTTTAGGTATTACAGATTATGTTCAGGTGTCAGGGCTAGGTTTAGTTTAGGTATTACCTGTTCAGGTGTTATGGCTTGGTTCAGTTTAGGTATACATGTTGGGTTATTGAGGTTAGAGTTCGGGGAGGAAATGCGCCAGGAAATTGGTAACATGTATTTCTGATTCAGTGTCCGGTCTCAGGTCCCCAGAAGGACAGGATCTGTGTGAACGCGAGACTTACCCTCTGGGGTACTTGTCTAGTTCGTGGAGGACAGTGTGGTCACAGTACTCAAACACCAGGTGCAGCTTCCGTTTCCTCCTGAACACCTCAATCAGGTTCACAAGGTTGGAGTGCTTCAGCTGCTGCTCAGATAATGGCACACACACACACACACACACACACAACATATTAAAACCCCAACCTGTCTCACAGTGTACCTCTGCTACACCCATCAAAAGGCACTCTCACACACACATAAAATGTTCTATAGATCCAGATATACTGAACCCGTACATATGGATTCAGATATAGATATATTAAACCTATTGTATTGATCCAGACATATTAAACCTATTTTATGGATCCAGATATAGACATATTAAACCTATTGTATGGATCCAGATATATATATATTAAACCTATTGAATGGATCCAGATATAGACATATTAAACCTATTGTATGTATCCAGATATAGACATATTAAACCTATTGTATGGATCCAGATATAGACATATTAAACCTATTGTATGGATTCAGATATATTAAACCTATTGTATGGATCCAGATATATTAAACCTATTGTATGGATTCAGATATAGACATATTAAACCTATTGTATGGATCCAGATATATTAAACCTATTGTATGGATTCAGATATAGATATATTAAACCTATTGTATGGATCCAGATATATTAAACCTATTGTATGGATCCAGATATAGACATATTAAACCTATTGTATGGATCCAGATATATTAAACCTATTGTATGGATTCAGATATAGATATATTAAACCTATTGTATGGATCCAGATATATTAAACCTATTGTATGGATCCAGATATAGATATATTAAACCTATTGTATGGATCCAGATATAGATATATTAAACCTATTGTATGGATCCAGATATAGATATATTAAACCTATTGTATGGATCCAGATATATTAAACCTATTGTATGGATCCAGATATATTAAACCTATTGTATGGATTCAGATATAGACATATTAAACCTATTGTATGGATCCAGATATAGACATATTAAACCTATTGTATGGATCCAGATATAGACATATTAAACCTATTGTATGGATCCAGATATAGACATATTAAACCTATTGTATGGATCCAGATATATTAAACCTATTGTATGGATCCAGATATATTAAACCTATTGTATGGATCCAGATATAGATATATTAAACATATTGTATGGATTCAGATATAGAGATATTAAACCTATTGTATGGATCCAGATATATTAAACCTATTTTATGGATCCAGATATAGACATATTAAACCTATTGTATGGATTCAGATAGAGATATTAAACCTATTGTATGGATCCAGATATATTAAACCTATTTTATGGATCCAGATATAGACATATTAAACATATTGTATGGATCCAGATATAGACATATTAAACCTATTGTATGGATTCAGATATAGACATATTAAACCTATTGTATGGATCCAGATATAGACATATTAAACCTATTGTATGGATCCAGATATATTAAACCTATTGTATGGATCCAGATATATTAAACCTATTGTATGGATCCAGATATAGATATATTAAACATATTGTATGGATTCAGATATAGACATATTAAACCTATTGTATGGATCCAGATATATTAAACCTATTTTATGGATCCAGATATAGACATATTAAACCTATTGTATGGATTCAGATATAGAGATATTAAACCTATTGTATGGATCCAGATATATTAAACCTATTTTATGGATCCAGATATAGACATATTAAACCTATTGTATGGATCCAGATATAGACATATTAAACCTATTGTATGGATCCAGATATAGAGATATTAAACCTATTGTATGGATCCAGATATAGAGATATTAAACCTATTGTATGGATCCAGATATATTAAACCTATTGTATGGATCCAGATATAGACATATTAAACCTATTGTATGGATCCAGATATAGAGATATTAAACCTATTGTATGGATCCAGATATAGAGATATTAAACCTATTGTATGGATTCAGATATATTAAACCTATTGTATGGATCCAGATATAGACATATTAAACCTATTGTATGGATCCAGATATAGACATATTAAACCTATTGTATGGATTCAGATATAGACATATTAAACCTATTGTATGGATCCAGATATAGATATATTAAACCTATTGTATGGATCCAGATATAGATATATTAAACCTATTGTATGGATCCAGATATAGACATATTAAACCTATTGTATGGATCCAGATATAGACATATTAAACCTATTGTATGGATCCAGATATATTAAACCTATTGTATGGATCCAGATATAGACATATTAAACCTATTGTATGGATTCAGATATAGATATATTAAACCTATTGTATGGATCCAGATATATTAAACCTATTGTATGGATCCAGATATAGACATATTAAACCTATTGTATGGATCCAGATATATTAAACCTATTGTATGGATCCAGATATAGACATATTAAACCTATTGTATGGATCCAGATATAGACATATTAAACCTATTGTATGGATCCAGATATAGACATATTAAACCTATTGTATGGATTCAGATATATTAAACCTATTGTATGGATCCAGATATAGATATATTAAACCTATTGTATGGATCCAGATATAGACATATTAAACCTATTGTATGGATTCAGATATATTAAACCTATTGTATGGATCCAGATATATTAAACCTATTGTATGGATCCAGATATAGATATATTAAACCTATTGTATGGATCCAGATCTAGACATATTAAACCTATTGTATGGATTCAGATATATTAAACCTATTGTATGGATCCAGATATAGATATATTAAACCTATTGTATGGATCCAGATATAGAGATATTAAACCTATTGTATGGATTCAGATATATTAAACCTATTGTATGGATTCAGATATATTAAACCTATTGTATGGATCCAGACATATTAAACCTATTGTATTGATCCAGATATAGATATATTAAACCTATTGTATGGATCCAGATATATTAAACCTATTGTATGGATCCAGATATAGACATATTAAACCTATTGTATGGATTCAGATATAGAGATATTAAACCTATTGTATGGATTCAGATATATTAAACCTATTGTATGGATTCAGATATATTAAACCTATTGTATGGATCCAGACATATTAAACCTATTGTATTTATCCAGATATAGATATATTAAACCTATTGTATGGATCCAGATATATTAAACCTATTGTATGGATCCAGATATAGACATATTAAACCTATTGTATGGATTCAGATATAGACATATTAAACCTATTGTATGGATTCAGATATAGATATATTAAACCTATTGTATGGATTCAGATATAGACATATTAAACCTATTGTATGGATTCAGATATAGACATATTAAACCTATTGTATGGATTCAGATATAGACATATTAAACCTATTGTATGGATTCAGATCCAGATATATTAAACCTATTGTATGGATCCAGATATAGACATATTAAACCTATTGTATGGATCCAGATATATTAAACCTATTGTATGGATCCAGATATAGAGATATTAAACCTATTGTATGGATCCAGATATAGAGATATTAAACCTATTGTATGGATCCAGATATATTAAACCTATTGTATGGATTCAGATATAGACATATTAAACCTATTGTATGGATCCAGATATATTAAACCTATTGTATGGATTCAGATATAGACATATTAAACCTATTGTATGGATCCAGATATAGACATATTAAACCTATTGTATGGATCCAGATATATTAAACCTATTGTATGGATTCAGATATAGACATATTAAACCTATTGTATGGATCCAGATATATTAAACCTATTGTATGGATCCAGATATAGACATATTAAACCTATTGTATGGATCCAGATATAGAGATATTAAACCTATTGTATGGATCCAGATATAGAGATATTAAACCTATTGTATGGATTCACATATATTAAACCTATTGTATGGATCCAGATATAGACATATTAAACCTATTGTATGGATCCAGATATAGACATATTAAACCTATTGTATGGATTTAGATATAGACATATTAAACCTATTGTATGGATCCAGATATAGACATATTAAACCTATTGTATGGATCCAGATATAGACATATTAAACCTATTGTATGGATCCAGATATAGACATATTAAACCTATTGTATGGATCCAGATATAGACATATTAAACCTATTGTATGGATCCAGATATAGACATATTAAACCTATTGTATGGATCCAGATATAGACATATTAAACCTATTGTATGGATCCAGATATAGATGTAATAGAACAGTTGTGTGCATGTATGTGTTCCACTGTGCTGTACTCTTCTGTACTGTGTACTCAGAAAAAAAGATGGATGGATTTTCATTGTCCGGAGAGGCCGACAAGCTCCCACACGTCTTATCGACACAGGGAGATTACGGAAAGAGCAAAGGGTTATCAACGCGCCGTGGTCAACCATGACAACCTGTCCGTTTCCATGGAAACCAGAGGCTGTTGTTTATGACGCAAAGTCAACCGCTGACTACCACAGGAAGCTGTCAGGGAATGACCGTAGGAGTTGGCCAGACATGTCTCCCGTTAGGTCAAAGGTTGTCACAACAACAAACAGAACCTGCCTCGAGGCACAGAAAGACTCCAGTCTCAACCATGTACTGTACAAACGAAGGAATCCCTGGGACGTCCCAACTTTGACATCTGTCTTTTGAGGTTGTATAAGGGTTAAGGTCAGGGTTAGGGTCATCGCAAAGATCCCAGATAACACCGAACATTATCTCACACTGCAAACCTACGGACACTCTACTGTTCTTCATCATCATCATCATCATGAGCATGTAGTACTCGATTCCGTGGCCTGAATCACAGAGAATGAACACTCATTCCTGAGCTGGATCTGGCTGTTTGAGTAGAACATCTGTATAATATTGTTGAACAACCGTCCGACAGCAAACATAATTACATAGCAACAAATGGACCGCTGGTGATCGAAAATAAGCCTTTAACTGGACCTACACATTTCCCTAAAAGCGGGGAGATAAACCTCTGCATGTTAATGCCGAGGCCCCAGGGTCCTCTCTGTATTCAACAGAAAGCCGTTAAAACGGGAGCAGCAACCAAAGAACAAATAAATAAACGGAGGGCCCCTGACAGAACCTCCTACCCCTTGTTCGAGGATGTATCACGAGGGTAACTAACAACCACCCTGGGAAGAGAAAAACCCAGCGGACTTAATTCACCCACACTGTCCTCCCTGCATGCTGAATTCCCTGGAGCTTATTATCCTAGACGCTGAGGAGTAAAGGTTATAAACAGGTGTTTTATGGTTCCTGTCTAAACTTGAACCTGTGAGAATAAACTTATAATATAGGTTACATGTGTTGGACTGTCATTTACAATGATCTTCCATCATAACTAGAGAGCCAGCACCAAGTGTGTTTCCTGAACATCCATACCGTATAACACTATAGATTCCTCCCTGATAATTTGCCCTATGATGTTCTGGTACGTTATAAACTCTGTTACTACTACATCTCAGCATTAATGTATCAGACTAGTGATCCAAACCAGTTGCTAGATTGGAACAAATATTTTTACATTTTTTATAACCAACCATAACACCACATTTACAACTAGTCTATATAAAATGCATACAGTATTATCATTACATCAGAAAAAATTGACAGCTACAGAAGTATTTTAGGACACAACTCCCGGACTCTTAGAACAAGGAAAATGCAAATTGCCTTGGGACTCCCACACACAGGAGACAAAGTGAGACATGAAAAATAAAACATTTAGATGCCTCAAGGGTGGGTAGTGTTTACCTTTAACATTCTTATCTCTCGCAGAGCGATCTTCTTAATCACGGGATCGTCTTCTGACTCCACAAACTTCTTGATGGCCACAATCTGGCCTGTGTCTCTGTTCCTGCACTTGAAGACGACGCCATAGGAACCCTCCCCAATTTTTGCTATCTTCTCATACTTCTCCATGGTCGTCGAGTGGAGAGCTGAAGAGCAGGGCATCAGCTAGAAGCTTCACACTTGTATGTCGTCTGAGGAACCTAAAATGCTCTTCAGATCCGGAAAACCAAACAATTGGAAATATTTACTGGAAGTTTTGGATCTGAAAACAGTACTAAAATAAACATGATTAAAAAATATTTTCCAAATAATGTAAAGTTATGCTCAGGTACGGACTGGCATCCATAAATCAATAAATAGCCAGTGTGCTAGTAATTTTTTATTGAAATGTTCAATTATCTGTCTTAAAAAGGGGACACCATGGAAAGACGTAATGCTCGACCAATTTCTGGTGCCAGTTCTCTCCTGAACTAAGTTGTGTTGAACAGCTCTTGACTGAGATATGGGAGGTGGAGAAGATATAGGAGGTGGAGGAGATATAGGAGGTGGAGGAGATAAAGGAGGTGGAGGAGATATAGGAGGTGGAGTAATCAAACAAGTCCAGTAGACTGACTCGTTTAAATCCAACAAAATGTGAGTATTGATCTTTAGATCTGGAGTGTGTCTGTATATAATTTCCCTTTTACATTTCTTCGTAATAAATGTTTGTATTTATCTACATACCTTACTAATAAAGATCAGGGTATAATATAATATATAAAGAGGTGTGTGGAAAACTAAGTTAAAAAGGTTGTTAAAAAAACAACAAAAAACGGAACGGTCAAACATACACGTGTTGCTTCAATTCGAGCCACTAGATGACATATGGAATAATAAAAATATATACAACATATAATCTATATTTAACAAGAAACCAGTGTTTATATAAAATCAAAAATCGTGAACAAAACTATCCGATCGCTCGGAATTACGGGCCGAAACCTAAACAAAACATGTAATAGTAGTTAGTTAAAGATTAATCTATTATCTTGTGGAAACACACACCTCCCTTAGGACAGTCTGATTGCGTAACGAAAACATTTGCAATGCAAAGTGTATAAAGGTCTTCTAAGGTGAATAAATAGCAAAATAAAATGTGTGTCCTGCAAAGGAAATGTCATGGAAATCAAAGTATTTCACTACAAATCCAAGATCATATATATAATATATTATATATATATATATATAAACACGTTCGATAAAATATTACAATAAAAAATATAATCGCAAATCACATTTTTATATGTATTCCCTTTCAGGTAAAATAAAGTTGCATGCTTACAAAACAAATAATCATCCAAAACGACTGCAAATGTAGTGTGCATGCAGCATTTGATAAGTCGAGTTTAATAAAGTCTTACTCACGTATTTAGTTCAGTTATAAAGGCGACTAATATAGATCATCAGTAGTGAGAAGCACTAGATTGGCCGACAGCGACCGACAGAAGACCAGAGACGAGCATTTACTTTCACGTTGTCAGAACCAGCAGCCAGAACTGCTCTCAGGAGGCGGTCCCTCTGCAGCCCCCGGTCCCCATAGCAACAGGAGGGCTGACTCCACCCCCTCACATCACACGCATCTGCATCTGGATGGAAATCACAGGTTGGTGACCTGTTGTTGTGGAGCAGCCTAAGACCCAGGTGACACATTTTGTT
Organism: Dallia pectoralis; assembly: GCA_029465975.1. Classification (NCBI taxonomy): domain Eukaryota; kingdom Metazoa; phylum Chordata; class Actinopteri; order Esociformes; family Umbridae; genus Dallia; species Dallia pectoralis. The sequence goes on along the minus strand of CM055757.1, from coordinate 2,584,481 downwards.
TTAGACTTACTGACTGACATCATCCTGAATTGTATCCTACTCCCCAATGGGCCAGATAGTAAAGTGTAAACCAGAGACGGGTGCTGGCAGTCTCCTGTGCCATTTGGGTTCAGTAAACACTCATAAACATTGATATTCTATTTCATCTTGTACCGTTAGATGCAACAACCGTTAACTCAATTGTAAGCTTGTTTTCGCATCAGTGCTGATACCATCATTGATGGACACTCTTCCTTTCTTCATGATCTAATCGTATTATGGGCTATATGGCCCAACTTCCTAAACATGTGGAGGCTGATGGTATAACAGCTTAGGATACTTCAGTTCCATTTCAACAATTTAACATTAAAAACCTAAAAAATAATATAAACCTATAGACAAAAATGTCCCAAAATATTTTCATTTCATAACCGCTAAGATCTCTGGTAGAAATGTGCCAAGTGTGCCTAGACCAAGATAATCTTTAATATAATTCATATTTAATATGTTTCAGAGACAATGCACAACAGAAAATGAGAGCGTGTAAGCCTTTGCGCAAGGTATGGGTGCCAAGTTTTGTGTGATCTTGAAGACCAGTCTTGGTGAGTATTTTACAGTAGTCATATTGCCCTGGTGCTCTGTCCAGGTTTGATATGATGGTCCATAGAGAGCAGAGGTTACGGGGCTGTGACACACGGGTGGTGGTCGATACCAGATGCCTCAATAGAGAGGAAAACTCCAATGGCTCACCTACATATTGGTGAAAGTATGTTGTTGATATGAACATATAGGGTCTAGTCAACCAGGTAGGATCCCATCCAATCAAGAGGACATTGTGAGACATGGTGGAAACCAGAGTTTGCAGAGAAGCACTTGATCTGAGATTGAACTGAGATTCACAAAGCTTTTTCTTGTCAAAGAAGACTGCCCCGACCTCACCCCTTTATCCAATGTATCCTTAATCATCTCCAGGAGACGGCAACACGTCTCTGTTGTGTGGTTCACCATCAACTCAAACTGCGTGTGGAGAAGGGACACATCCACTGTGCAGTCAGGTGTGCATTTAGTTCATTTTCTGCTTCATCCAATTACAACTTCAGGGTCGATTGTCAAGGTTACCAAATGTGCACCCTGAACTGAAAGCCGTACCAGGGACCCCAAAAACACTGAGGTCATGGGTCGCATTACCCACCCCCCCCTCCCCAAAGAAAACTATTATATTTATGCACATTTAATACACAATTCCATGATAACAATATCTATGATGCTTCCTAGTCCTTATGAATCCCTAGGTGAAGTTTAAACCCTCACAAAACTTTTGCTATTATCTCATCTCATCTTCAACCGCTTATCCGGGGTCGGGTCGCGGGGGTAGCAGCTCTAGCAGGGGACCCCAAACTTCCCTTTCCCTGGCAACATTAGCCAGCTCCGACTGGGGAATCCCGAGGCGTTCCCAGGCCAGTGTGGAGATATAATCTCTCCATCTAGTCCTGGGTCTTCCCCCGAGGTCTCCTCCCTGCCGGACGTGCCTGCAACACCTCTCTAGGGAGGTGACCAGGTGGCATTGGTACTAGATGCCCGAACCACCTCAACTGACTCCTTTCTACGCAAAGGAGCAGCGGCTCTACTCCGAGTTCCTCTTGGATGACTGAGCTTCTCACCCATCTCTAAGGGAGAGGCCAGCCACCTTCCTGAGAAAACCCATTTTGGCCGCTTGTACCCGCGATCTTGTTCTTTCGGTCATGACCCAGCCTTCATGACCATAGGTGAGAGTAGGGAACAAAGATTGACCGGTAGATCGAGAGCTTTGCCTTCCGGGTCAGCTCTCTTTTCGTCACTATTAGCTCACTTCAATTAATACACAGGCTTAAGAGCAGGGGGAACAATTCCCCCGAAAGTTAAAAGTAAGCAAGGTGATATCACACAAAAATAATATACATATTATTGTATATAATATAACAGTGGGCAAAAAAGATGTCCCTCGATATCAAACGACATGGATACAGCAGACAATGATTTAATTAACTCAATGTAAACACATAGTCACACTAACCTGTAGCTAGTTAATGAGCACCACTGTTAAGTCCAACCAGGTTTGTGCATCGTAATGCTTATCCACAGTCCTAATTAATTCTATATTAGGAAATGAAACGTCAACACATTTGCTAAGTTGTTTTTATTAAAGCAAACGAGGTTCTGAGCGTTACTGTAGATACGTCATCTACCCAGCCAGCTCAGAGAGTGAAAGGGGTCAAGATGTTATAACCTACTTTGCTTTTACTCTGAATTCCATGACATTTACAACCAATGTCATGATCTTGACCAGTAGCCTATTTCATATCCACAATGACACGTTTATTTATGATTTCCTCCGTGAATGTTTTGATCAAATGCTATTTTAGTTTAGCCTACTGCCCAGTATTATGTTCATTGAGCGTCATTATCAAAACGCCAATGATCTAACTATAAGACTCCGTCTTTCGCGGTGAAATATTATTAGTGATATTTTATGAATGTCGCCATATTTCATTCCTGATCATGTTGAAGAGAACAATTAATAAAAAAGCTCAGAAGATACAACTGAATGAAATAACATGTAGCTTGTATACCCATCATGCTTGGCCACGTCATAAGCAGTCAGTAACACATATTACACATCTCTCACACTGGCAAATATGGACAATGGACATGTGTCACACGGGCCCCACACCACTAGTCCAGGCCTAGCACATGGGCCCCACACCACTAGTCCAGGCCTAGCACATGGGCCCCACACCACTAGCCCAGGCCTAGCACATGGGCCCCACACCACTAGTCCAGGCCTAGCACATGGGCCCCACACCACTAGTCCAGGCCTAGCACATGGGCCCCACACCACTAGTCCAGGCCTAGCACATGGGCCCCACACCACTAGTCCAGGCCTAGCACATGGGCCCCACACCACTAGTCCAGGCCTAGCACATGGGCCCCACACCACTAGTCCAGGCCTAGCACATGGGCCCCACACCACTAGTCCAGGCCTAGCACATGGGCCCCACACCACTAGTCCAGGCCTAGCACATGGGCCCCACACCACTAGTCCAGGCCTAGCACATGGGCCCCACACCACTAGTCCAGGCCTAGCACATGGGCCCCACACCACTAGTCCAGGCCTAGCACATGGGCCCCACACCACTAGTCCAGGCCTAGCACATGGGCCCCACACCACTAGCCCAGGCCTAGAACATGGGCCCCACACCACTAGCCCAGGCCTAGCACATGGGCCCCACACCACTAGCCCAGGCCTAGCACATGGGCCCCACACCACTAGCCCAGGCCTAGCACATGGGCCCCACACCACTAGCCCAGGCCTAGAACATGGGCCCCACACCACTAGCCCAGGCCTAGCACATGGGCCCCACACCACTAGCCCAGGCCTAGCACATGGGCCCCACACCACTAGTCCAGGCCTAGCACATGGGCCCCACACCACTAGTCCAGGCCTAGCACATGGGCCCCACACCACTAGTCCAGGCCTAGAACATGGGCCCCACACCACTAGCCCAGGCCTAGAACATGGGCCCCACACCACTAGCCCAGGCCTAGCACATGGGCCCCACACCACTAGCCCAGGCCTAGCACATGGGCCCCACACCACTAGCCCAGGCCTAGCACATGGGCCCCACACCACTAGCCCAGGCCTAGAACATGGGCCCCACACCACTAGCCCAGGCCTAGCACATGGGCCCCACACCACTAGCCCAGGCCTAGAACATGGGCCCCACACCACTAGCCCAGGCCTAGCACATGGGCCCCACACCACTAGCCCAGGCCTAGCACATGGGCCCCACACCACTCACCACTTACACATCTCTCACACTGGCAAATATGGACAATGGACATGTGTCACATGTTATAATCATCTCTCTGTAATTAATGTGATCTGTTACAAACATCACAGTTTTAATAATGTCTTCTCTGTCATGGACACTCCAGTTTTGTAAATACAACGATACCATCTTTACAGAATGTGGTATAATTAATAAATTGCTATAAACAGGGCTTATGCAGACATTTGCTGTTTTACAACACACAATGTCACATTCTTAAAACTGCTGAAGCCACGGTGATACTGTTTACCGGCGGTGATACTGTTTACCGGCGGTGATACTGTTTACCGGCGGTGATACTGTTTACCGGCGGTGATACTGTTTACCGGCGGTGATACTGTTTACCGGCGGTGATACTGTTTACCGGCGGTGATACTGTTTACCGGCGGTGATACTTACCATATTTACGCGATGTTAAATACCAAACAACGCTGCTTGAGCTTCTAGCTAATTCCAGCTAGACCTCTGAGGCCAATTAGAGTTGGGCTGTTGAGTCATTATAACAACGGGATGCAAGAAACCGTAGATTATCTTATGGAAATTGTTCCCCTGTGGGAACGTCACCTCACGGATGTAATTAGACCCAAATAGACAGCGTGTCTATCCAGATGTCGTCTGACTCTTTTAACAGACAAAAGTTAATGAAAATACTATTTTGGGTGGGATTTATTTTTTATGGGACAGGAAAGAGGTGCAATATTATTTTGCTGAAAGAAGAGTGGTCCGATATCTAATAGATGTCTTGGATCGCTTTACCGCCCTTCAAATGTCCCTCCAAGGGGTGGGCAATGTGTACAGGCCCAGAGATGCATTTGTTTTCTAGGCCCTATTGATAAGTTAGCATACCACAAAAGAACTAGCACAGAGACCAGAATTAATTGGTTCTCAATGGGTCAGATAGGGTACATCCCTTAAAACTAGGACTTGCATAGCAAGAGGTTCAGTATTCGCCATACTAATTACAATTTATCCTCATAAGAAGTTAAAGTTTGTTCACATTCTAATATGGTTATTGGACAAGCTAAACACATGAGTTAGCAAACTCCTAGGCCAAACCTATGGTATAGTTAATAGCTTTTTTTAATTACAAAAATTGCATACATTAAAAGTTTCGCGAAGGCAACTCCAATGATGTTACAAAGACCCCACACATTTCCCTTGTCTTGTCATTTAAATAAAAAAACATGAACATGTACAAAAGTGCTTACATGGTGCAAATATTGAATAAAGGTAATCGTTAAAAAAAAGAAAGCAACATTAGACATTATATGCAACTTTCTAAAACGCAACCAAGCCGGATAAGAGTGAGAGAAAGCAACTGGTGTGCCAGCATGGAACTCAAAACCCTGCCAAGTGCATTACTTATACGTATTTAGCCAAAACGAGCGCACTATTTTGAAAACAGGAAGCAAATTCAGCCACCATATTTCACAGCAGTACGAGCAATCCTGAACTGCTAAGCCATCTCCTGGCTAGAGTAGTTTACGCCAGCCTGGTTTACGCCAGTGGGTGCCGTATGACCAGCATCACTATCCCATGAAGCGCTGGTAGACGTACACAAACCATCGGACACCCAGGCTAAGTTGGCTTGGCCAAGCTGGACCGAACAGCACGACTACAGCAACAGCTTCCGCCCAGTTCCGAACGATGGAGAATTCTGTTGTAGTCATTCTGTTTATCATTTTTTGGAGTTGTATCTTATTTGTCCTTCCATGTCGATGAGCGCAAAAAGGGATTCTCTACAGTGTTGAACAATGCAGTTTTCACCCCAAAACTGGTCGTATTTTCTGGTTTATAAAACCAGTCATTCTTTACATGAGCGACTAGACTGGACTGACTGGATGTGATTGATTTAGGATCTCTGGATGGGGTTGGGTGGTTGGATGGTAATTGAACTGAGCTAAATGGATGATATTGGCTGGCTGGATAGTATTGAGCAAACTGGATGATATTGGCTGGCTGGATAATATTGATCCGAGCAGGCTGATATTGGCTGGTTGGATAGTATTGATCCGAGCAGGCCGGTATTGGCTGGTTGGATAGTATTGATCCGAGCAGGCCGGTATTGGCTGGTATTGATCCGAGCAGGCTGGTACTGGCTGGCTGGATGGTATTGAGGTGGCACCAGGTTTGTTGTTACCACAGCAACACTGCTCGGCCCAACATTCATTTAGCAATAAATAGCACCCCATTCTCTATATGATCGTCAAAATAACCCCCAGCAAATGTTACCTATCCCACACTGCAGGTAAATCCAGCATAACTTAATGTTTTATACTACCCACATAAACAAAAAATACAGACTATGTTTCTAAACCATTCTATATTAGTATTATAGAGCTGAAAGAATCCCACTAGTCCAGGCCTAGCACATGGGCCCCACACCACTAGTCCAGGCCTAGCACATGGGCCCCACACCACTAGTCCAGGCCTAGCACATGGGCCCCACACCACTAGTCCAGGCCTAGCACATGGGCCCCACACCACTAGTCCAGGCCTAGCACATGGGCCCCACACCACTAGTCCAGGCCTAGCACATGGGCCCCACACCACTAGTCCAGGCCTAGCACATGGGCCCCACACCACTAGTCCAGGCCTAGCACATGGGCCCCACACCACTAGTCCAGGCCTAGCACATGGGCCCCACACCACTAGTCCAGGCCTAGCACATGGGCCCCACACCACTAGTCCAGGCCTAGCACATGGGCCCCACACCACTAGTCCAGGCCTAGCACATGGGCCCCACACCACTAGTCCAGGCCTAGCACATGGGCCCCACACCACTAGTCCAGGCCTAGCACATGGGCCCCACACCACTAGTCCAGGCCTAGCACATGGGCCCCACACCACTAGTCCAGGCCTAGCACATGGGCCCCACACCACTAGTCCAGGCCTAGCACACAAGCCCCAAGACTCTGGTAAAGGCTCAGCGGCAAAAAAAGCCTGGACCAGAGCTGAACGACAGTTGCTGGTTTAAAATAAGTTTGATAAAAAAAAGGAACTCCCATTCAGTAACTCCCATTTGCTACCAGACTGAAATGTCTACATTATTATGGCACTTTTTTGCAGTAACAACTTTAGATACATGTTTTTATATGGAAACAGTACAGTAGAAGAAATTGGTTGCAACTCAAGGGGAAGAAGGGGGTAGTAGATCTGGGTAGGAGGGACGGGATAGGAGGTTTGGGGGGGAAGAGAGGGGTAGGAGGTCTGGGGGGAGGGAGGGGTAGGAGGTCTGGGGGAGGGAGGGGTAGGAGGTCTGGGGGAGGGAGGGGTAGGAGGTCTGGTGAGAGGTTACATTTGTGTTTGCTTGAAGTTTCACTGTCCCCTGGTCTGACCTTTTGGTTTGTGACCTTTTGGTTTGTGACCTTTTGGTTTGTGTATTCAGTAACTGGTTCACATGTTTGGAGAAGCTCTATGTTGAACCCTGGCTATGAGATTTTGCTGACAAAGGAAGTGAAGGGTAGATGGATCAGTTTGCTGATGAAATATATCCATTCTCCAGCGATCTTTATCAATCTGAAAGACACCATATGCATATATAAACCCTCTGGGTCTCAGTCTTTTGGATTGAGGCTAGTGGGTGCTAACGAGGCCAGGCTGCTAACGAGGCCAGGCTGCTAACGAGGCCAGGCTGCTAACGAGGCCAGACTAGGGGCAGGTAACGGTACTCAGTCAAGGTGACCGACAGGGCTCAAGTTTAGGGCTAGTAGCTGTTCTCGTGTCCTGCCAGGATGTAGAGGTTGCTGAAGGCTGTGGGGTTGTCTGTAGGACGGCTTTCCAGGACCACCACCCTGACAGAGAGGGAGAGAGAGTACATAGGACAGAATCAGAGGCAAATCTGAATCCCCAGGGCACTCAGAGCAGGGTCAGGCCCAATTCCATTTCCAGTCAATTCAGGAAGTATACAAGAGCCCTGTTTCAATTAAAAACATTCCCTGCACCGCAACACATTTGGGACCACTGGAATGTGGTCAGACTTTTGGGAATTGACTGGAATTAAAATGGTCCTGTACCCTCAACATCTTAGGTTACCGTGACACTTGGGATCAGGCCGAGCAGAAACAGGGTGCCATCGTTTGCACAACCCACTGTCTCCTCGGTGTGACAGATCCATCAGATGGAATTACACCGGCAGGGAAAGACACCAACACCTGGCCGGCATAGCACTGCCACGGTGCCAGTGTGAATAAAACATGCCAGCTGGTTGGGCAGAGCAGACACTTTCCCCCCGGAGAATAAGAACAGAGTGGGCCTGGTGTCCACTGGAGCCAGCTCTGGGACAATCCTCATTGCTAGGAGATCTTCCTCTACCGGCTGGGAAATGTGTCCGGGCCCGGGGGATAAAGACATCTCAGTAGTCTCTATTGTTGAGGACAATCAGTCTCTGCCTGCCTGGCTGGCTGGCTGACATTATGTGTTTGTAGAGGTACATGGACTTTAACCACTGAGGACGAGACGTGCGAGTCAGATATCAATGCAGCCTGTTCTGACTGCTCCCAGATCCTCTGAGGCTTGGATGGTTTAAACGCAGCAAGATCAAAGATGACAGATTTGGTACAGGGATCTGAGACTTGCAGCACCTGTCTCGTCATGGCAACCGGAGAAAGCGAGAGAGAGATATCTGGGGACCTCTCCTGAAGAGGACTGATGAAAACTCAGGAGAGGGCAAGAGATACAGCAGAAAGACAGATAGTGTAGAGAGTGAGGAATACAAAGACAGGAGACAGAATGGTGAAAAGATTGGCAACAAGATGTGTATGGTTTCTAGACAATGGCAAAGCACATTGCCTGATGGGAGGATACTAGTTGTATCAGGTACCAATCAACAGGTAACAGGCCCTGCCTCAATCAGCTTTATAAGGCCAAAGGGCGCTGCATGAGTCACTTTTCTGTCAGAAAAGGCGGGAAAACAAAAGGGAGTTGGGTGGGCGAGAAAGAGCGAGAATAAAAATAGTATAGATTTAAGCACCAACCTGTCAGAGCCAAGCAGGCGGAAAATTCTGCTGGGATCACAAATCTCCTGGGTGACCTGCACAATAATAGAAGAGTAGAACAAAGAAAACATAATTAATGACGTGCGACAAGTCTGCCTGCTTCAATTATGACTCAGAATATTGATGAAGTGCCAGATGGAAACGTCAGATGGATCTACATGGAAGAAACATCAATTAAATTAAATGGTCGCTGTAACATCACAAACCCTAATCAGACAAGACTTCTTAGATGTCCTGCTACTTCGTGGTTATAGAGTTGTTAGACACGTGAACACACTGGCGTTTCCTTTGTCCACAAGACCCGTCTGGGTTCCTACAGGGCACCTGGTGGGTCACGATATTGGTCTGGTCCCTATAGGATACCTGGTGGGTCACTATATTGGTCTGGTCCCTATAGGACACCTGGTGGGTCACTATATTGGTCTGGTCCCTACAGGACACCTGGTGGGTCACTATATTGGTCTGGGTCTCTATAGGACACCTGGTGGGTCACTATATTGGTCTGGTCCCTATAGGACACCTGGTGGGTCTCTATAGGACACCTGGCGGGTCACTATATTGGTCTGGGTCTCTATAGGACACCTGGTGGGTCACGATATTGGTCTGGTCCCTATAGGACACCTGGTGGGTCACTATATTGGTCTGGTCCCTACAGGACACCTGGTGGGTCACTATAATTGGTCTGGTCCCTACAGGACACCTGGTGGGTCACTATATTGGTCTGGTCCCTACAGGACACCTGGTGGGTCACTGTATTGGTCTGGTCCCTACAGGACACCTGGTGGGTCACTGTAGGACACCTGGCAGGTCACTATATTGGTCTGGGTCCCTGTAGGACACCTGGCGGGTCACTTTATTGGTCTGGGTCCCTGTAGGACACCTGGCGGGTCACTATATTGGTCTGGGTCCCTATAGGACACCTGGCGGGTCACTATATTGGTGGTCTGGGTCCCTATACGACACCTGGCGGCTCATTTTATTGGTCTGGGTCCCTATAGGACACCTGGCGGGTCACTTTATTGGTCTGGGTCCATATCGGACACCTGGCGGGTCACTATATTGGTCTGGGTCTCTATAGGACACCTGGCGGGTCACTATATTGGTCTGGGTCTCTATAGGACACCTGGCGGGTCACTATATTGGTCTGGGTCTCTATAGGACACCTGGTGGGTCACTATATTGGTCTGGGTTCCTACAGGACACCTGGTGGGTCACTATATTGGTCTGGGCAGACAGTCACACTAAAGCTGAACTAAAATGAGGCACATGTCAACCTCCAGCATTAAAAGAGGACCGCCTGTACAGCTGGACACACACACACACACACACACACACACACACACACACACACACACACACACACACACACACACACACACACACACACACACACACACACACACACACACACACACACACACACACACACACACACACACACACACACACACACACACACACACACACACACACACACACACACACACACACACACACACACACACACACACACACACACACACACACACACACAGAGAGAGAGAGAGAGAGATCAATGTGAGGTGAGGCATTTTGTTTTCATGAAAAGTGATAGGGGTCGCCTAGGCCAGTCTTTTCACTGCCATCACACGTGGCTGTGCGCTGGCCGGGGTTCCCACTGTGTGTCAGGGTGAAGACACAACACGTTGGTCCCGTCAGAATGTCACAGGTCATACAGTATTCATGTTCCATCAGGAGTGAAACAGCTGCACAACAGAAGCAGCAGGCAGAGCCTTCAATTATTCACCTGAGGCTCTCCTGGATGACCGATAACAAGCTTCCCAGGGGGGAGGAAGACAGGGACATGAGGGGATAATGGAAGCCTATTGATATGGTGGCTGGCTAATCGCTCCAGCGGGCACCTGAATGCTTTTTCATCATCACCACCGTCAGGTACACTTGCTGTTGGAGCGCCATATATCACGGTATGTGATGGATATAAAATCACGGTATGACAGATACCAGGGTATATTATAAATACAATAGGGTATATGACAGATACGGAAAGGAATATGACAAATAGGATATTACATATACGAAAGGGTATATTATTAATACAATAGGGTATATGCCAGATATGATGGGCTATAATATGATAGGGTATGATGGGCTATAATATGATAGGGTATGATGGGGTATATGACAGATATGATGGGGTATGACAGATATGATGGGGTATATGACATATGATGGGGTATATGACAGATATGATGGGGTATGATGGGGTATATGACAGGGTATGATGGGGTATATGACAGGGTATGATGGGGTATATGACAGGGTATGATGGGGTATATGACAGGGTATGATGGGGTATATGACAGGGTATGATGGGGTATATGACAGGGTATGATGGGGTATATGATAGGGTATGATGGGGTATATGATAGGGTATGATGGGGTATGACAGATATGATGGGGTATGACAGATATGATGGGGTATATGACATATGATGGGGTATATGACAGGGTATGATGGGGTATATGACAGGGTATGATGGGGTATATGACAGGGTATGATGGGGTATATGACAGGGTATGATGGGGTATATGACAGGGTATGATGGGGTATATGACAGGGTATGATGGGGTATATGATAGGGTATGATGGGGTATATGATAGGGTATGATGGGGTATATGATAGGGTATGATGGGGTATATGATAGGGTATGACGGGGTATATGATAGGGTATGACGGGGTATATGACAGGGTATGATGGGGTATATGACAGGGTATGACGGGGTATATGACAGGGTATGACGGGGTATATGACAGGGTATGACGGGGTATATGACAGGGTATGACGGGGTATATGAAGCATTTGTCTCCTACAGTAATGCCTACCTGAAGCATTTGTCTCCTACAGTAATGCCTACCTGAAGCATTTGTCTCCTACAGTAATGCCTACCTGAAGCATTTGTCTCCTACAGTAATGCCTACCTGAAGCATTTGTCTCCTACAGTAATGCCTACCTGAAGCATTTGTCTCCTACAGTAATGCCTACCTGAAGCATTTGTCTCCTACAGTAATGCCTACCTGAAGCATTTGTCTCCTACAGTAATGCCTACCTGAAGCATTTGTCTCCTACAGTAATGCCTACCTGAAGCATTTGTCTCCTACAGTAATGCCTACCTGAAGCATTTGTCTCCTACAGTAATGCCTACCTGAAGCATTTGGCTCCTACAGTAATGCCTCCCTGAAGCATTTGTCTCCTACAGTAATGCCTACCTGAAGCATTTGTCTCCTACAGTAATGCCTACCTGAAGCATTTGGCTCCTACAGTAATGCCTCCCTGAAGCATTTGTCTCCTACAGTAATGCCTACCTGAAGCATTTGTCTCCTACAGTAATGCCTACCTCATTGGACTTGAAGCTCTTCCCTTGCATGCCATGCTTCCAGAAGGCCAGGACACTGTCCTGAAGGGATACTGGAACAGCAGAGGGATTTTGGCAGTTGTTAGCCATTAGACGTCTTAACGTGTGGGTATTAAATATAGAAACCTATAAGGGACTAAATTCAAATAACAACACATTTTCTCTAATGCATTTACATCTTTAATATATGTAAGTGTTACACGAGACAATATTCAAAAAAATAAACTAATGCATTTTTGAATCGTTTCAATATAGTCCCATATTGGTTTCCATAATTAAACACCTTATTTCACCATTTAATAATATAGCATGTGAATTATATTTAAAGGGCGAACATACCAACAGATCCAATGGTGAAATCAAAGCTGAGCTCTGATGCTAGCTTCTTGTTGGATTTTAATCTTCCCTGGAGGTTCACGATCTTGAGATTTTCTACGAGTAAAAGAACCACCAGAGAAACCTTTAGAACCGTGGCCTGATAATATTGAGCCCTTTGGGACCCATGAAGAGGTCCATTTTGGGGTGGAGGTCAGAGAGTCATACTTACTGTCAAGGCACACTAGTACTGTGTCCCTCTCCAGCTGGGTCACATGGATGGCGTCCACCGACTGACCAGCTGGGGAAACAAATAGAGTAGGATATTCACAATCACAATGCTCTCACTGGCATCCAAAACAAGACAAATAGAGTAGGATATTCACAATCACAATGCTCTCACTGGCATCCAAAACAAGACAAATAGAGTAGGATATTCACAATCACAATGCTCTCACTGGCATCCAAAACAAGACAAATAGAGTAGGATATTCACAATCACAATGCTCTCACTGGCATCCAAAACAAGACAAATAGAGTAGGATATTCACAATGCTCTCACTGGCATCCAAAACAAGACAAATAGAGTAGGATATTCACAATCACAATGCTCTCACTGGCATCCAAAACAAGACAAATAGAGTAGGATATTCACAATGCTCTCACTGGCATCCAAAACAAAACAAATAGAGTAGGATATTCACAATGCTCTCACTGGCATCCAAAACAAGACATATAGAGTAGGATATTCACAATCACAATGCTCTCACTGGCATCCAAAACAAGACATATAGAGTAGGATATTCACAATCACAATGCTCTCACTGGCATCCAAAACAAGACAAATAGAGTAGGATATTCACAATCACAATGCTCTCACTGGCATCCAAAACAAGACAAATAGAGTAGGATATTCACAATCACAATGCTCTCACTGGCATCCAAAACAAGACAAATAGAGTAGGATATTCACAATCACAATGCTCTCACTGGCATCCAAAACAAGACAAATAGAGTAGGATATTCACAATCACAATGCTCTCACTGGCATCCAAAACAAGACAAATAGAGTAGGATATTCACAATCACAATGCTCTCACTGGCATCCAAAACAAGACAAATAGAGTAGGATATTCACAATCACAATGCTCTCACTGGCATCCAAAACAAGACATATAGAGTAGGATATTCACAATCACAATGCTCTCACTGGCATCCAAAACAAGACAAATAGAGTAGGATATTCACAATCACAACGCTCTCACTGGCATCCAAAACAAGACAAATAGAGTAGGATATTCACAATCACAATGCTCTCACTGGCATCCAAAACAAGACAAATAGAGTAGGATATTCACAATCACAACGCTCTCACTGGCATCCAAAACAAGACAAATAGAGTAGGATATTCACAATCACAATGCTCTCACTGGCATCCAAAACAAGACAAATAGAGTAGGATATTCACAATCACAATGCTCTCACTGGCATCCAAAACAAGACATATAGAGTAGGATATTCACAATCACAATGCTCTCACTGGCATCCAAAACAAGACAAATAGAGTAGGATATTCACAATCACAATGCTCTCACTGGCATCCAAAACAAGACAAATAGAGTAGGATATTCACAATCACAATGCTCTCACTGGCATCCAAAACAAGACAAATAGAGTAGGATATTCACAATCACAATGCTCTCACTGGCATCCAAAACAAGACAAATAGAGTAGGATATTCACAATCACAATGCTCTCACTGGCATCCAAAACAAGACATATAGAGTAGGATATTCACAATCACAATGCTCTCACTGGCATCCAAAACAAGACAAATAGAGTAGGATATTCACAATCACAATGCTCTCACTGGCATCCAAAACAAGACATATAGAGTAGGATATTCACAATCACAAGGCTCTCACTGGCATCCAAAACAAGACATATAGAGTAGGATATTCACAATCACAATGCTCTCACTGGCATCCAAAACAAGATTTTCTTGTATTTTTTTTCAGTAACACAAAAAGGGAAACACTGCTACAGTCTGCATAACTGGATATTTTGAACAATATTGACATATCAAAAATAAATAGGAAACAGACATTGTTGTGTGCCTACGTATCCAGGGGACATTATGAAACGCAGTACAAAAAAAAAGAGTACATAGTGTGTTTCTTACCTGAGCTTATGTCAGTAAACCAGGAAGAGCAGGAGTTGAGGTTTATGGTCTCAAAGCGGACCACCTGTCCTGGCTCCGTGGCCTGGCTGATGGCCACACAAATCATAGGATACTCCTGCTCTGGAACAACCAGCATCTCAAAAACCTTCAGGGGGCTGGGCAATGGAAAGTCAAAGTTCTGAAACAGAGATGGTGAGACGGCAAAAGAAGAGTGAGGTAAAATATGTAATATAACTAACATTTACTTAGGGTCCATGTAATCATGAGGTATTACAACTGTAACATATATAGTTGGTCCATGTAATCATGAGGTACTAAACTGTAACATATAGAGTAGGTCCATGTAATAATGAGGTACTAAACTGTAACATATAGAGTAGGTCCATGTAATCATGAGGTACTAAACTGTACCATATAGAGTAGGTCCATGTAATCATGAGGTACTAAACTGTACCATATAGAGTAGGTCCATGTAATCATGAGGTACTAAACTGTAACATATAGAGTAGGTCCATGTAATCATGAGGTACTAAACTGTAACATATAGAGTAGGTCCATGTAATCATGAGGTACTAAACTGTAACATATAGAGTAGGTCCATGTAATCATGAGGTATTACAACTGTAACATAGAATAGGTCCATGTAATCTTGAGGTATTACAACTGTAACATATAGAGTAGGTCCATGTAATCATGAGGTATTACAACTGTAACATATAGAGTAGGTCCATGTAATCATGAGGTATTACAACTGTAACATATAGAGTAGGTCCATGTAATCACGAGGTATTACAACTGTAACATATAGAGTAGGTCCATGTAATCACGAGGTATTACAACTGTAACATATAGAGTAGGTCCATGTAATCATGAGGTATTACAACTGTAACATAGAGTAGGTCCATGTAATCATGAGGTACTAAACTGTACAATATAGAGTAGGTCCATGTAATCATGAGGTACTAAACTGTAACATATAGAGTAGGTCCATGTAATCATGAGGTACTAAACTGTAACATATAGAGTAGGTCCATGTAATCATGAGGTACTACAACTGTAACATAGAGTAGGTCCATGTAATCATGAGGTATTACAACTGTAACATATAGAGTAGGTCCATGTAATCATGAGGTATTACAACTGTAACATATAGAGTAGGTCCATGTAATCATGAGGTATTACAACTGTAACATATAGAGTAGGTCCATGTAATCACGAGGTATTACAACTGTAACATATAGAGTAGGTCCATGTAATCATGAGGTATTACAACTGTAACATAGAGTAGGTCCATGTAATCATGAGGTATTACAACTGTAACATATAGAGTAGGTCCATGTAATCACGAGGTATTACAACTGTAACATATAGAGTTGGTCCATGTAATCACGAGGTACTAAACTGTACCATATAGAGTAGGTCCATGTAATCATGAGGTACTAAACTGTACCATATAGAGTAGGTCCATGTAATCACGAGGTATTACAACTGTAACATATAGAGTAGGTCCATGTAATCATGAGGTATTACAACTGTAACATATAGAGTAGGTCCATGTAATCATGAGGTATTACAACTGTAACATAGAGTAGGTCCATGTAATCATGAGGTATTACAACTGTAACATATAGAGTAGGTCCATGTAATCATGAGGTACTAAACTGTACAATATAGAGTAGGTCCATGTAATCATGAGGTACTAAACTGTAACATATAGAGTAGGTCCATGTAATCATGAGGTACTAAACTGTAACATATAGAGTAGGTCCATGTAATCATGAGGTATTACAACTGTAACATAGAGTAGGTCCATGTAATCATGAGGTATTACAACTGTAACATATAGAGTAGGTCCATGTAATCATGAGGTATTACAACTGTAACATATAGAGTAGGTCCATGTAATCACGAGGTATTACAACTGTAACATATAGAGTAGGTCCATGTAATCACGAGGTATTACAACTGTAACATATAGAGTAGGTCCATGTAATCATGAGGTATTACAACTGTAACATAGAGTAGATCCATGTAATCACGAGGTATTACAACTGTAACATATAGAGTAGGTCCATGTAATCATGAGGTATTACAACTGTAACATAGAGTAGGTCCATGTAATCATGAGGTATTACAACTGTAACATATAGAGTAGGTCCATGTAATCACGAGGTATTACAACTGTAACATATAGAGTTGGTCCATGTAATCACGAGGTACTAAACTGTACCATATAGAGTAGGTCCATGTAATCATGAGGTACTAAACTGTACCATATAGAGTAGGTCCATGTAATCACGAGGTATTACAACTGTAACATATAGAGTAGGTCCATGTAATCATGAGGTATTACAACTGTAACATATAGAGTAGGTCCATGTAATCATGAGGTATTACAACTGTAACATAGAGTAGGTCCATGTAATCATGAGGTATTACAACTGTAACATATAGAGTAGGTCCATGTAATCATGAGGTACTAAACTGTACAATATAGAGTAGGTCCATGTAATCATGAGGTACTAAACTGTAACATATAGAGTAGGTCCATGTAATCATGAGGTACTAAACTGTAACATATAGAGTAGGTCCATGTAATCATGAGGTATTACAACTGTAACATAGAGTAGGTCCATGTAATCATGAGGTATTACAACTGTAACATATAGAGTAGGTCCATGTAATCATGAGGTATTACAACTAACATATAGAGTAGGTCCATGTAATCATGAGGTATTACAACTGTAACATATAGAGTAGGTCCATGTAATCACGAGGTATTACAACTGTAACATATAGAGTAGGTCCATGTAATCATGAGGTATTACAACTGTAACATAGAGTAGGTCCATGTAATCACGAGGTATTACAAATGTAACATATAGAGTAGGTCCATGTAATCATGAGGTACTAAACTGTACCATATAGAGTAGGTCCATGTAATCATGAGGTACTAAACTGTAACATATAGAGTAGGTCCATGTAATCATGAGGTACTAAACTGTAACATATAGAGTAGGTCCATGTAATAATGAGGTACTAAACTGTAACATATAGAGTAGGTCCATGTAATCATGAGGTACTAAACTGTACAATATAGAGTAGGTCCATGTAATCATGAGGTACTAAACTGTAACATATAGAGTAGGTCCATGTAATCATGAGGTACTAAACTGTAACATATAGAGTAGGTCCATGTAATCATGAGGTATTACAACTGTAACATAGAGTAGGTCCATGTAATCATGAGGTATTACAACTGTAACATATAGAGTAGGTCCATGTAATCATGAGGTATTACAACTGTAACATATAGAGTAGGTCCATGTAATCACGAGGTATTACAACTGTAACATATAGAGTAGGTCCATGTAATCACGAGGTATTACAACTGTAACATATAGAGTAGGTCCATGTAATCACGAGGTATTACAACTGTAACATATAGAGTAGGTCCATGTAATCATGAGGTATTACAACTGTAACATATAGAGTAGGTCCATGTAATCACGAGGTATTACAACTGTAACATATAGAGTTGGTCCATGTAATCACGAGGTACTAAACTGTACCATATAGAGTAGGTCCATGTAATCATGAGGTACTAAACTGTACCATATAGAGTAGGTCCATGTAATCACGAGGTATTACAACTGTAACATATAGAGTAGGTCCATGTAATCACGAGGTATTACAACTGTAACATATAGAGTAGGTCCATGTAATCATGAGGTATTACAACTGTAACATATAGAGTAGGTCCATGTAATCACGAGGTATTACAACTGTAACATATAGAGTTGGTCCATGTAATCACGAGGTACTAAACTGTACCATATAGAGTAGGTCCATGTAATCATGAGGTACTAAACTGTACCATATAGAGTAGGTCCATGTAATCACGAGGTATTACAACTGTAACATATAGAGTAGGTCCATGTAATCATGAGGTATTACAACTGTAACATATAGAGTAGGTCCATGTAATCATGAGGTATTACAACTGTAACATATAGAGTAGGTCCATGTAATCATGAGGTATTACAACTAACATATAGAGTAGGTCCATGTAATCATGAGGTATTACAACTGTAACATATAGAGTAGGTCCATGTAATCACGAGGTATTACAACTGTAACATATAGAGTAGGTCCATGTAATCACGAGGTATTACAACTGTAACATATAGAGTAGGTCCATGTAATCATGAGGTATTACAACTGTAACATATAGAGTAGGTCCATGTAATCACGAGGTATTACAACTGTAACATATAGAGTTGGTCCATGTAATCACGAGGTACTAAACTGTACCATATAGAGTAGGTCCATGTAATCATGAGGTACTAAACTGTACCATATAGAGTAGGTCCATGTAATCACGAGGTATTACAACTGTAACATATAGAGTAGGTCCATGTAATCACGAGGTATTACAACTGTAACATATAGAGTAGGTCCATGTAATCATGAGGTATTACAACTGTAACATATAGAGTAGGTCCATGTAATCACGAGGTATTACAACTGTAACATATAGAGTTGGTCCATGTAATCACGAGGTACTAAACTGTACCATATAGAGTAGGTCCATGTAATCATGAGGTACTAAACTGTACCATATAGAGTAGGTCCATGTAATCACGAGGTATTACAACTGTAACATATAGAGTAGGTCCATGTAATCATGAGGTATTACAACTGTAACATATAGAGTAGGTCCATGTAATCATGAGGTATTACAACTGTAACATATAGAGTAGGTCCATGTAATCATGAGGTATTACAACTAACATATAGAGTAGGTCCATGTAATCATGAGGTATTACAACTGTAACATATAGAGTAGGTCCATGTAATCACGAGGTATTACAACTGTAACATATAGAGTAGGTCCATGTAATCATGAGGTATTACAACTGTAACATAGAGTAGGTCCATGTAATCACGAGGTATTACAACTGTAACATATAGAGTAGGTCCATGTAATCATGAGGTACTAAACTGTACCATATAGAGTAGGTCCATGTAATCATGAGGTACTAAACTGTAACATATAGAGTAGGTCCATGTAATCATGAGGTACTAAACTGTAACATATAGAGTAGGTCCATGTAATAATGAGGTACTAAACTGTAACATATAGAGTAGGTCCATGTAATCATGAGGTACTAAACTGTACAATATAGAGTAGGTCCATGTAATCATGAGGTACTAAACTGTAACATATAGAGTAGGTCCATGTAATCATGAGGTATTACAACTGTAACATATAGAGTAGGTCCATGTAATCATGAGGTATTACAACTGTAACATATAGAGTAGGTCCATGTAATCATGAGGTATTACAACTGTAACATATAGAGTAGGTCCATGTAATCATGAGGTATTACAACTGAAACATATAGAGTAGGTCCATGTAATCATGAGGTACTAAACTGTAACATATAGAGTAGGTCCATGTAATCATGGTACTGAGACATTAACATACAGTGTTGGTCGGTGTCATCATGTGGTACTGACCTTGATGAGCATGAACCTCTGCATGGGTTCATACCACTGGAGTAGGACGATGCCAGACTGCAGTGCTCCACACAGGTACTTATGACCCGTGTAAGGGTTCCTCACTGCGACAAGAATTGAGCTTTGTTATTATGGTAGACAAAATATATACACCCAACTGCTACATAGATTCAGCTTATTTATATTACTAGAAATATTATATTTATTGGATTTACACTACAATATATTAACATTGTACTTGCATTAGATTTATATTAGATGCAAAGAACTTGGAATACCAAATGAACGATGAACCTTTTGCTTAGATATCACTTGTAATATGTTATGTGGACTAAACCCAATGGTAAACAGAAACAGAGCTTGTCTGCGTGGCATACAGACACCCCAGTAAACTCACCAATGCAGCACTTGTGACAGCCTTTTGTGTCTGGGATTTTAGTTGTCAGGGCAAACCTCCTGAGAAAACAGTGAGCACGGGTCAAGGACCACAGAGAGACTACCTGTCGCTATGGGGATCCATATAAACGAATTAACAGTTGTGTGACAGCGACATGTGGTGGTGACCATAGAAATGGATATGGGAGAAGTCAGACCACAATACTGTCAATGTACACTCATGCCTGTTCTAGTTATTCTATGTTCATGGAGGTGCCCACCGTTTAAAGTGTCTCACGAAAACAACAATCCATTAAACGTGATCTATTAAACAGTGATATAAAGGGGTTAGAGGAGTGTGTGTCACCTGGGTAAGATCTTGTCAGGGAAACGGTGTGTCTGGAACTGAGAGGCCAGACCAGGTCTCTTCAGCTGTTCAAATAGGCCGATCAAATTGTGAGAATACAGCTGGAAAGTTTTTCCTGTGAGTACATAGAAAACATGCTGGCATCACATTATATAAACAGGAGTAACGCATTCCAAAAGTGCACCAAATCCACAGGGCTCTGGTGAAGCCCAGTGTGCCCTTTAAGATGGTCCTTTGGTTGGGACGCATCTCCGTTGTCATGACAGCGGGTGATGGGCGTCGTTACCATGCGTTCCACTATCGATAGAGACAACCATTGTCACTAATGTTCTTATTTAAACATTATTGCTGAGGATGCTTAACTTCAGACATCGATCAACCCAACCACCCAAAAACATTAACATCAATGAACCAACAAAAGACCACACAAAAAACTGCAGTTTAAAGTTCAGGGGGAAAAGGATGATGGAAAGAGGACATTTGGTAGAAAGTCTTTGTCATGGTTGTCATGATGTCATAGTTGGAGTTGTTGGTGTATCTCAGTGGTAGAGTGCATGCTCTGTATGTATGATGTCCTGGGTTCCTATTGGAGGAGTTGGTACCTCAGTGGTAGAGTGCATGCTCTGTATGTATGATGTCCTGGGTTCCTATTGGAGGAGTTGCTATCTCAGTGGTAGAGTGCATGCTCTGTATGTATGATGTCCTGGGTTCCTATTGGAGGAGTTGGTGTATCTCAGTGGTAGAGTGCATGCTCTGTATGTATGATGTCCTGGGTTCCTATTGGAGGAGTTGGTGTATCTCAGTGGTAGAGTGCATGCTCTGTATGTATGATGTCCTGGGTTCCTATTGGAGGAGTTGGTATCTCAGTGGTAGAGTGCATGCTCTGTATGTATGATGTCCTGGGTTCCTATTGGAGGAGTTGGTATCTCAGTGGTAGAGTGCATGCTCTGTATGTATGATGTCCTGGGTTCCTATTGGAGGAGTTGGTATCTCAGTGGTAGAGTGCATGCTCTGTATGTATGATGTCCTGGGTTCCTATTGGAGGAGTTGCTATCTCAGTGGTAGAGTGCATGCTCTGTATGTATGATGTCCTGGGTTCCTATTGGAGGAGTTGGTATCTCAGTGGTAGAGTGCATGCTCTGTATGTATGATGTCCTGGGTTCCTATTGGAGGAGTTGGTATCTCAGTGGTAGAGTGCATGCTCTGTATGTATGATGTCCTGGGTTCCTATTGGAGGAGTTGGTATCTCAGTGGTAGAGTGCATGCTCTGTATGTATGATGTCCTGGGTTCCTATTGGAGGAGTTGGTATCTCAGTGGTAGAGTGCATGCTCTGTATGTATGATGTCCTGGGTTCCTATTGGAGGAGTTGGTATCTCAGTGGTAGAGTGCATGCTCTGTATGTATGATGTCCTGGGTTCCTATTGGAGGAGTTGGTATCTCAGTGGTAGAGTGCATGCTCTGTATGTATGATGTCCTGGGTTCCTATTGGAGGAGTTGGTATCTCAGTGGTAGAGTGCATGCTCTGTATGTATGATGTCCTGGGTTCCTATTGGAGGAGTTGGTATCTCAGTGGTAGAGTGCATGCTCTGTATGTATGATGTCCTGGGTTCCTATTGGAGGAGTTGGTATCTCAGTGGTAGAGTGCATGCTCTGTATGTATGATGTCCTGGGTTCCTATTGGAGGAGTTGCTATCTCAGTGGTAGAGTGCATGCTCTGTATGTATGATGTCCTGGGTTCCTATTGGAGGAGTTGGTATCTCAGTGGTAGAGTGCATGCTCTGTATGTATGATGTCCTGGGTTCCTATTGGAGGAGTTGCTATCTCAGTGGTAGAGTGCATGCTCTGTATGTATGATGTCCTGGGTTCCTATTGGAGGAGTTGGTATCTCAGTGGTAGAGTGCATGCTCTGTATGTATGATGTCCTGGGTTCCTATTGGAGGAGTTGGTATCTCAGTGGTAGAGTGCATGCTCTGTATGTATGATGTCCTGGGTTCCTATTGGAGGAGTTGCTATCTCAGTGGTAGAGTGCATGCTCTGTATGTATGATGTCCTGGGTTCCTATTGGAGGAGTTGGTATCTCAGTGGTAGAGTGCATGCTCTGTATGTATGATGTCCTGGGTTCCTATTGGAGGAGTTGCTATCTCAGTGGTAGAGTGCATGCTCTGTATGTATGATGTCCTGGGTTCCTATTGGAGGAGTTGCTATCTCAGTGGTAGAGTGCATGCTCTGTATGTATGATGTCCTGGGTTCCTATTGGAGGAGTTGCTATCTCAGTGGTAGAGTGCATGCTCTGTATGTATGATGTCCTGGGTTCCTATTGGAGGAGTTGCTATCTCAGTGGTAGAGTGCATGCTCTGTATGTATGATGTCCTGGGTTCCTATTGGAGGAGTTGCTATCTCAGTGGTAGAGTGCATGCTCTGTATGTATGATGTCCTGGGTTCCTATTGGAGGAGTTGCTATCTCAGTGGTAGAGTGCATGCTCTGTATGTATGATGTCCTGGGTTCCTATTGGAGGAGTTGGTATCTCAGTGGTAGAGTGCATGCTCTGTATGTATGATGTCCTGGGTTCCTATTGGAGGAGTTGGTATCTCAGTGGTAGAGTGCATGCTCTGTATGTATGATGTCCTGGGTTCCTATTGGAGGAGTTGCTATCTCAGTGGTAGAGTGCATGCTCTGTATGTATGATGTCCTGGGTTCCTATTGGAGGAGTTGGTATCTCAGTGGTAGAGTGCATGCTCTGTATGTATGATGTCCTGGGTTCCTATTGGAGGAGTTGCTATCTCAGTGGTAGAGTGCATGCTCTGTATGTATGATGTCCTGGGTTCCTATTGGAGGAGTTGCTATCTCAGTGGTAGAGTGCATGCTCTGTATGTATGATGTCCTGGGTTCCTATTGGAGGAGTTGGTATCTCAGTGGTAGAGTGCATGCTCTGTATGTATGATGTCCTGGGTTCCTATTGGAGGAGTTGCTATCTCAGTGGTAGAGTGCATGCTCTGTATGTATGATGTCCTGGGTTCCTATTGGAGGAGTTGGTATCTCAGTGGTAGAGTGCATGCTCTGTATGTATGATGTCCTGGGTTCCTATTGGAGGAGTTGGTATCTCAGTGGTAGAGTGCATGCTCTGTATGTATGATGTCCTGGGTTCCTATTGGAGGAGTTGCTATCTCAGTGGTAGAGTGCATGCTCTGTATGTATGATGTCCTGGGTTCCTATTGGAGGAGTTGGTATCTCAGTGGTAGAGTGCATGCTCTGTATGTATGATGTCCTGGGTTCCTATTGGAGGAGTTGCTATCTCAGTGGTAGAGTGCATGCTCTGTATGTATGATGTCCTGGGTTCCTATTGGAGGAGTTGCTATCTCAGTGGTAGAGTGCATGCTCTGTATGTATGATGTCCTGGGTTCCTATTGGAGGAGTTGCTATCTCAGTGGTAGAGTGCATGCTCTGTATGTATGATGTCCTGGGTTCCTATTGGAGGAGTTGGTATCTCAGTGGTAGAGTGCATGCTCTGTATGTATGATGTCCTGGGTTCCTATTGGAGGAGTTGGTATCTCAGTGGTAGAGTGCATGCTCTGTATGTATGATGTCCTGGGTTCCTATTGGAGGAGTTGCTATCTCAGTGGTAGAGTGCATGCTCTGTATGTATGATGTCCTGGGTTCCTATTGGAGGAGTTGGTATCTCAGTAGTAGAGTGCATTCTCTGTATGTATGATGTCCTGGGTTCCTATTGGAGGAGTTGGTATCTCAGTGCTTGAGTGCATCGTCTGAATGTATGATGTCCTGGGTTCAATCCCCAGCTTCTCCCCAGGTCATCATTGCAAAATAATTTGTTCTCAATCGGCCTACCTGGTTAAATAAAGTTCAAATAACAAAAAATAAATATATATAATAGATGTACATGTACAGTCTTATTATGGAGCGAGACATTACAAACAAAGGGAAACACACAGGGGTGTGCCGGACCCAAATACCTGACGTCTCCACAACAGAGATTTGAAAGAAAGATGTGTATGTATTAAGAGTCCCTTGAATAAATCAGGCGCCTTTACAAAATGAAAGTATTGATTATTACAAGGCAGCAGCTCAAGGGGTCGGTCCACATAGGGGTTAGGTCTTAGTGAGGTTAGGCTGCAGAGTCAGAATCAAATGAAGTGGTGTGAAAGGACAACGCAACAGTTGTGATGAGAATGCGTGATGGTGATTACCTTCTGATGATGCCGGTTAGTAGAATACCAAATCAAGCCAGACCAGAGGAGAGCAGAGAAGGAGGAGTGACAGCCCAAGAGGAGGGAAGAATAAAACACATTACATATACTGTGAGCCCGGGCTTCGGCCTAAATTAACTCTATACTACCAGACACTATGCTTACAGACAGCCCTCTGGTTGGAGTATCTGGTCAGTAACTGAAATGTTGCTGGTTCGAATCCCTGAGTGGACGTCGTTGTGCCGTGGAGCAGCATAATTAAGAGCAACAGACGTAGTTTCGCTCTGGATCCAAGACGGCTAAATTAAGAAAATGTATCTAGTCTTTCAAAAGGATCCCTAGTGCCTCCCAAAGGGCACCTGTTACCTTAACTGATCAATAGATATGACTGGTGAAAAGCCTCCAACAGCCCAATGGCTTTAGATATTTGGGAAGTAGCCAATGAGTGGTGGTCGTTATCAACACATATTTATATATTTATTTCCAAACTGTAACAAATGCTTACTGTCACTTTCATAGAACCGAGTAGCAAAAAGAGACATTTTACCGAAGTGGTTAAGATACAGCAAAAGCACAGTTATTACAGACTAACTACACAATGGGCATAATCTAGTCTAGCCTCTTTCAGAGAAAATGGTAAAACTCTTGAGGTCATGTTCTGTCTGTTTTTGGTATAGTTTATCCAAATGTACAGTTCACTCCTGAATTCTGAAGTGTCCAATTCAATTCTACAGGCATGTGGGGATCCCTGAGGAGGGTTAACAACTACTGGCCAATATAATCCCGGTTTCCACAACAACAGTGTAGATACGGGCTGATTGTATTCATGGTGTTCAGGTAGAGCAAAAGCCGAGACAGATAACCCAGCAGCAGTGTTGAGACAGCAGTCCCCAGTAAAACAAGAAGAGACAGACATCAGATTGTTATGACACCTGTATCTGACCCAGTCACACACCAGACAGACATCAGGTTATTATGACACCTGTATCTGACCCAGTCACACACCAGACAGACATCAGGTTATTATGACACCTGTATCTGACCCAGTCACACACCAGACAGACATCAGGTTATTATGACACCTGTATCTGACCCAGTCACACACCAGACAGACATCAGGTTATTATGACACCTGTATCTGACCCAGTCACACAGACCAGACAGACATCAGGTTATTATGACACCTGTATCTGACCCAGTCACACAGACAGACATCAGGTTATTATGACACCTGTATCTGACCCAGTCACACACCAGACAGACATCAGACAGACACAGACATCAGGTTATTATGACACCTGTATCTGACCCAGTCACACAGACAGACATCAGGTTATTATGACACCTGTATCTGACCCAGTCACACACCAGACAGACATCAGGTTATTATGACACCTGTATCTGTTATCACACACCAGACAGACATCAGGTTATTATGACACCTGTATCTGACCCAGTCACACACCAGACAGACATCAGGTTATTATGACACCTGTATCTGACCCAGTCACACACCAGACAGACATCAGGTTATTATGACACCTGTATCTGACCCAGTCACACACCAGACAGACATCAGGTTATTATGACACCTGTATCTGACCCAGACAGACATCACACCCTGTAGACCCAGACATCAGACAGACATCAGGTTATTATGACACCTGTATCTGACCCAGTCACACAGACAGACATCAGGTTATTATGACACCTGTATCTGACCCAGTCACACACCAGACAGACATCAGGTTATTATGACACCTGTATCTGACCCAGTCACACACCAGACAGACATCAGGTTATTATGACACCTGTATCTGACCCAGTCACAGACAGACATCAGACAGACATCAGTATTATGACACCTGTATCTGACCCAGTCACACACCAGACAGACATCAGGTTATTATGACACCTGTATCTGACCCAGTCACACACCAGACAGACATCAGGTTATTATGACACCTGTATCTGACCCAGTCACACATCAGACAGACATCAGGTTATTATGACACCTGTATCTGACCCAGTCACACACCAGACAGACATCAGGTTATTATGACACCTGTATCTGACCCAGTCACACACCAGACAGACATCAGGTTATTATGACACCTGTATCTGACCCAGTCACACAGACAGACATCAGGTTATTATGACACCTGTATCTGACCCAGTCACTCACCAGACAGACATCAGGTTATTATGACACCTGTATCTGACCCCAGTCACTCACCAGACAGACATCAGGTTATTATGACACCTGTATCTGACCCAGTCACTCACCAGACAGACATCAGGTTATTATGACACCTGTATCTGACCCAGTCACACATCAGACAGACATCAGGTTATTATGACACCTGTATCTGACCCAGTCACACACCAGACAGACATCAGGTTATTATGACACCTGTATCTGACCCAGTCACACACCAGACAGACATCAGGTTATTATGACACCTGTATCTGACCCAGTCACACATCAGACAGACATCAGGTTATTATGACACCTGTATCTGACCCAGTCACACACCAGACAGACATCAGGTTATTATGACACCTGTATCTGACCCAGTCACACACCAGACAGACATCAGGTTATTATGACACCTGTATCTGACCCAGTCACACAGACAGACATCAGGTTATTATGACACCTGTATCTGACCCAGTCACTCACCAGACAGACATCAGGTTATTATGACACCTGTATCTGACCCCAGTCACTCACCAGACAGACATCAGGTTATTATGACACCTGTATCTGACCCAGTCACTCACCAGACAGACATCAGGTTATTATGACACCTGTATCTGACCCAGTCACACATCAGACAGACATCAGGTTATTATGACACCTGTATCTGACCCAGTCACACACCAGACAGACATCAGGTTATTATGACACCTGTATCTGACCCAGTCACACACCAGACAGACATCAGGTTATTATGACACCTGTATCTGACCCAGTCACACACCAGACAGACATCAGGTTATTATGACACCTGTATCTGACCCAGTCACACACCAGACAGACATCAGGTTATTATGACACCTGTATCTGACCCAGTCACACACCAGACAGACATCAGGTTATTATGACACCTGTATCTGACCCAGTCACACACCAGACAGACATCAGGTTATTATGACACCTGTATCTGACCCAGTCACACAGACAGACATCAGGTTATTATGACACCTGTATCTGACCCAGTCACACACCAGACAGACATCAGGTTATTATGACACCTGTATCTGACCCAGTCACACACCAGACAGACATCAGGTTATTATGACACCTGTATCTGACCCAGTCACACACCAGACAGACATCAGGTTATTATGACACCTGTATCTGACCCAGTCACACACCAGACAGACATCAGGTTATTATGACACCTGTATCTGACCCAGTCACACATCAGACAGACATCAGGTTATTATGACACCTGTATCTGACCCAGTCACACACCAGACAGACATCAGGTTATTATGACACCTGTATCTGACCCAGTCACACACCAGACAGACATCAGGTTATTATGACACCTGTATCTGACCCAGTCACACACCAGACAGACATCAGGTTATTATGACACCTGTATCTGACCCAGTCACACATCAGACAGACATCAGGTTATTATGACACCTGTATCTGACCCAGTCACACACCAGACAGACATCAGGTTATTATGACACCTGTATCTGACCCAGTCACTCACCAGACAGACATCAGGTTATTATGACACCTGTATCTGACCCAGTCACTCACCAGACAGACATCAGGTTATTATGACACCTGTATCTGACCCAGTCACTCACCAGACAGAGACATCAGGTTGTTGTTGATGATGTATAGCCAGCTGCACTTCCTGGGGAACAGCTGACAGGGAGACCAGAAAACAATGAAATTTGATACATACTGCTGAAACATAATTTGTCAGCTGCTGGTTAACAACTTGTTCCCTATAGTCCCATATATTAGCTAACGTTTTAAGCAGTCGAGAGATTAACTCATATCAGAGATAAATGCTCATATACGCCTAACACTAGCGATAATAACTTGTATGTTCCTAGAGACCTCGTATGTTCCTACCAGTCCCATAGACCTCGTATGTTCCTACCAGTCCCAGAGACCGCGTATGTTCCTACCAGTCCCATAGACCTCGTATGTTCCTACCAGTCCCAGAGACCGCGTATGTTCCTACCAGTCCCATAGACCTCGTATGTTCCTACCAGTCCCATAGACCTCGTATGTTCCTACCAGTCCCATAGACCTCGTATGTTCCTACCAGTCCCATAGACCTCGTATGTTCCTACCAGTCCCATAGACCTCGTATGTTCCTACCAGTCCCATAGACCTCCTATGTTCCTACCAGTCCCATAGACCTCGTATGTTCCTACCAGTCCCATAGACCTCCTATGTTCCTACCAGTCCCAGAGACCTCGTATGTTCCTACCAGTCCCAGAGACCTTCGAATGTTCCTACCAGTCCCAGAGACCTCGTATGTTCCTACCTGTTCCATGGTGGCCTCATGCAACTCATTCAGGTTGAGGGTATAGATCCCATCCTCTGTCCCAAAGATAAGGTATTGGTCTGGAAAACAGAACACAACCATTTATCCCACCTGGGCAGTGAACTGCATTTTACTGGGATACTTTATTTTAGTCCCTTTCATTAAAAAATCTCCCCAGGTTTGAACATTTCCACAGATCAGATGTTGGCTGCAGTTGACTAATGACGAAGCATACCAAGCTACCTAAATGGATCAGAACCAACCAGCAGCAAAATGGAAAACATCTAATATGGAATCAACAGAACCAGTACCAGCTAGTGTACACCAGGATGAGGAAGTTCCAGAACATTCTCCTGGCACAGTGACAGTCTGTGTGTGCCTGTAGGTGGGTGCATGCCTGTACAGTAGCTTCTTCATAAGCCTGTGTGTGTGCGTGTGTGTGTGCGTGTGTGTGTGCGTGTGTGCGTGCGTGTGTGCGTGTGCGTGTGTGCGTTACCTTTGGTATCAGGGTGTATCCACGATGTAGCACAGTTGATTTTCAGTGGGCAGCCATCAAACACTTTGGAGAAACAAGCACCCATCTAGAAAGAAGGATATAAACAACAAATCAAAATGTAAATAAACTTCAAGAACCTCTTAATGTCTAAACTGAGTTAATATTTGATTGGCAATGCATTTTAGTAGTTAATTGTCAGAGCAGCAACTGTATACAAGTACATGAAGCATTGTTTGCGAACCCTGCATAGAACCCTGCATAGAACCCTGCATAGAACCCTGCATAGAACCCTGCATAGAACCCTGCATAGAACCCTGCATAGAACCCTGCATAGAACCCTGCATAGAACCCTGCATAGAACCCTGCATAGAACCCTGCATAGAACCCTGCATAGAACCCTGCATAGAACCCTGCATAGAACCCTGCATAGAACCATGCATAGAACCCTGCCTTTAAACAAGGCTCATAGTGATCTGGCCAAATGATAAACATGGTTTCAGGGTTTATAAACAAGTTGTTGACAGATTATCTGAGGGGTATATAAACCATATGTAAACATCTAGTCACTCACCAGGACTTTAGGGGTAGGCGGCAGGCCGTTGATAGCTGGTTTCTGAGGAGAAAAGTGACCAGTTTTAGACAGAGGATGACAGAACAATGCTTGAACAATCAACTATCATGTTGCAGTGGACTGGTTTGCCAGGCCAACTCCTGGCTCCATTTCCAAATTCTTATAAGAATCCCATCCCGGTTTCCCGGTTTCTGTCTCCTCCATACGTTTCACCAAGAGTAGTGCACTCCAAAACGAGGAACCATGTCAAAGTCAAGACGAGGAACCATGTCAAAGTCAAGACGAGGAACCATGTCAAAGTCAAGACGTCAAAGTCAAGACGTCAAGGTCAAGACGTCAAAGTCAAGACGTCAAAGTCAAGACGTCAAGGTCAAGACGTCAAAGTCAAGACGTCAAGGTCAAGACGTCAAAGTCAAGACGTCAAGGTCAAGACGTCAAAGTCAAGACGTCAAAGTCAAGACGTCAAAGTCAAGACGTCAAAGTCAAGACGTCAAAGTCAAGACGTCAAAGCCAAGACGTCAAAGCCAAGACGTCAAAGTCAAGACGTCAAAGTCAAGACGTCTAAGTCAAGACGCAAAGTCAAGATGAGGAATACGGACATCCGACATTGATGGAGATGTATGAATTTGTATGCCTGTTAAATTACTCAAAATGTATCTACAAAGGTATCTTTTACAACCACAGAAGTATTTAATTTAAGAAAACAAATAATAAATAAGATAGACAGACAAATCAACAAGTGGACATACTCACCGGGAAGTCTTTCTTTTCCTTCCTGTCAGGTCGGTTAGGGGGGGTCCTGGGATTGTCCCCTTTCTGACTTCCATCAGAGTCGTCGTTATCTGGGGGGGTGTTAAGAATATTTATTGATTATTCGTTTTTATATAATTCGTTATTAAATCAAAAGACTATACACATCAGGTCTCGTTCAGTTTGTGTATTCAGAGAGCTCGAACAATACAAAACATACAGCGAGCTTATAACCATTTGAAAACGACTAGAATGCACTTCCAGTACTTCAGAATAAAATACATTATTTATACAGTACATCACAAGCAGTTAGGCCTTTATTAAGCACATTGTAATGGTCTTTTATTATAGCAATCCTGCTCTCCCTAACAGAGAAGTCATTTCAGGGGTTGATGGTGCAGTATATTGTGAATATCACAACTAGCGCTGTGGTGAAGGTCAGTTCTTGGCATTGGGTTATTGACCATGGACCATACCGCTGTGTCTTATTGTCTACATATACATCGCTGAGGGCTTCTAAACTACAAAGTATTTTCTAAGGATTTCTAAACGTAAGGAGTCTGAGGGTTTATAAACAACATGTAAATGATTCTATATGAAAATATTGCACTACTGTGGCAACTATACTAACCCAGGTAAATGCCAAAATAAAGTACTGAAGTTGTATCTTTATTTTAGCAGTCAGCTGTATCTGTAGCACAACTACAGTTAGCGATCTTACCTTCAAACACGTTTGAATTACTGAGTAACTGTTTGAGTGAGCAACTGGGAACAATCACTGGGAAACAAGAGATTAGTTCCCCTTTAGAGTGTGCTAACCTTAACAGGAGACCAAGACCCACAAGTTAAAACATTAGTGCATGTGTGTGTGCGTTTCTCTACTAGGAGAGTGCTTGTGTGTGCGTTATCCTACCAGTAGAGTGCTTGTGTGTGCGTTATCCTACCAGGAGAGTGCATGTGTGTGCGTTATCCTACCAGGAGAGTGCATGTGTGTGCGTTATCCTACCAGGAGAGTGCTTGTGTGTGCGTTATCCTACCAGGAGAGTGCATGTGTGCGTTATCCTACCAGGAGAGTGCATGTGTGCGTTATCCTACCAGGAGAGTGCATGTGTGCGTTATCCTACCAGGAGAGTGCATGTGTGCGTAATCCTACCAGGAGAGTGCATGTGTGTGTGTAATCCTACCAGGAGACTGCATGTGTGTGTGTAATCCTACCAGGAGAGTGCATGTGTGTGTGTAATCCTACCAGGAGAGTGCATGTGTGTGCGTAATCCTACCAGGAGAGTGCATGTGTGTGCTATCCTACCAGGAGAGTGCATGTGTGTGTTATCCTACCAGGAGAGTGCATGTGTGTGTTATCCTACCAGGAGAGTGCATGTGTGTGTTATCCTACCAGGAGAGTGCATGTGTGTTATCCTACCAGGATAGTGCATGTGTGTTATCCTACCAGGAGAGTGCATGTGTGTTATCCTACCAGGAGAGTGCATATGTGGTATCCTACCAGGAGAGTGCATATGTGTTATCCTACCAGGAGAGTGCATGTGTGTGTTATCCTACCAGGAGAGTGCATGTGTGTGTTATCCTACCAGGAGAGTGCATGTGTGTGTTATCCTACCAGGAGAGTGCATGTGTGTTATCCTACCAGGAGAGTGCATGTGTGTTATCCTACCAGGAGAGTGCATGTGTGTTATCCTACCAGGAGAGTGCATGTGTGTTATCCTACCAGGAGAGTGCATGTGTGTGTTATCCTACCAGGGTCTGAGGATGTGGAGAGCAGACCGGGGCTACTGACACTGGCCGACAGGTATTCTGGGGTGGAGTGCTCCAGCTTGGAATAACAACACCTTGATTAAACTCAGAAACTACTGCAGCATTTTAAACCCCACAGGGGCACTTTAGTAACAAATGTCCTGGATGGATTAACACAGAGGACACCAAGAATAAACACCTTGTTTCCTTGCTCCGGGGTACTTAGTCTCCGAGGGTTCACGCCTGGACCGTTCTCCGAACCTGGAAACCTTCGGACAGTGGAGCACAGCTCATCACTCAGACCCAACTCGTCCGATGAACTGTTCAGCCGGGGCTGAAGAAGAGGACAAGGGATTTAAGTCTCTTAGTCAACTAGGCTAATGAATAGTGTTGCCATTACATTACAGCTGGCCTCACCTTGGGAGGCAGAGGAGGGCGGATGCCAGGCTTGAGGGTGGAGCTAAAATAGAAAAAGATTCAGTCAGACATGGGAAGTCTGGGGGATAGGTGGTGTGTGTGCCTGTACTTACAGTTCCACGTCGTCAAAGGCATCTTCCAGGTGGGCCATGTGCCCCCTGTGGGGAAGAACAGGAAAATGAGAGGGGAAGAAAAAAGGTTAACGTACCGGTCAGAGAGGCGGAGAACGTACCGGTCAGAGAGGCGGGGGACAGACGGGCCAGGGAGGAGGGGGACAGACGGGCCCGGGAGGAGGGGGACAGACGGGCCAGGGAGGAGGGGGACAGACGGGCCAGGGAGGAGGGGGACAGACGGGCCAGGGAGGAGGGGGACAGACGGGCCAGGGAGGAGGGGGACAGACGGGCCAGGGAGGAGGGGGGCAGACGGGCCAGGGAGGGGGGGGACAGACGGGCCAGGGAGGAGGGGGACAGACGGGCCAGGGAGGAGGGGACAGACGGGCCAGGGAGGAGGGGGACAGACGGGCCCGGGAGGAGGGGGACAGACGGGCCCGGGAGGAGGGGGACAGACGGGCCAGGGAGGAGGGGGACAGACGGGCCAGGGAGGAGGGGGACAGACGGGCCAGGGAGGAGGGGGACAGACGGGCCCGGGAGGAGGGGGACAGACGGGCCCGGGAGGAGGGGGACAGACGGGCCCGGGAGGAGGGGGACAGACGGGCCCGGGAGGAGGGGGACAGACGGGCCCGGGAGGAGGGGGACAGACGGGCCCGGGAGGAGGGGGACAGACGGGCCCGGGAGGAGGGGGACAGACGGGCCCGGGAGGAGGGGACAGGCGGGCCCGGGAGGAGGGGGACAGACGGGCCCGGGAGGAGGGGACAGACGGGCCCGGGAGGAGGGGGACAGACGGGCCAGGGAGGAGGGGGACAGACGGGCCCGGGAGGAGGGGGACAGACGGGCCCGGGAGGAGGGGGACAGACGGGCCCGGGAGGAGGGGGACAGGCGGGCCCGGGAGGAGGGGGACAGGCGGGCCCGGGAGGAAGGGACAGACGGGCCCGGGAGGAGGGGGACAGACGGGCCCGGGAGGAGGGGGACAGACGGGCCCGGGAGGAGGGGGACAGACGGGCCCGGGAGGAGGGGGACAGACGGGCCCGGGAGGAGGGGGACAGACGGGCCAGGGAGGAGGGGGACAGACGGGCCAGGGAGGAGGGGGACAGACGGGCCAGGGAGGAGGGGGACAGACGGGCCAGGGAGGAGGGGGACAGACGGGCCAGGGAGGAGGGGGACAGACGGGCCAGGGAGGAGGGGGACAGACGGGCCAGGGAGGAGGGGGACAGACGGGCCAGGGAGGAGGGGGACAGACGGGCCAGGGAGGAGGGGGACAGACGGGCCAGGGAGGAGGGGGACAGACGGGCCCGGGAGGAGGGGGACAGACGGGCCAGGGAGGAGGGGGACAGACGGGCCAGGGAGGAGGGGGACAGACGGGCCCGGAGGAGGGGGACAGACGGGCCAGGGAGGAGGGGGACAGACGGGCCAGGGAGGAGGGGGACAGACGGGCCAGGGAGGAGGGGGACAGACGGGCCAGGGAGGAGGGGGACAGACGGGCCAGGGAGGAGTGGGTACATTATACCAGCAGACCCTAAACTCTCTTCCCCTATGTAGTGTCCTGTTTCAGTACCATCTACACAACAGGGTGCCAACTATAGGAGACATCCACATTGTGTGTTACCGTTGAAACAACTCATCCTCAACGCTTTTCAGGAGACTCCTTCACAGGGTTAGGAGATGAAGACAAAGAAAAGTAAAGAATGAAGCAGCAGCAGAAGAAACAAGAAAAAAAAACATGTCAAACACACAGAACTGTTCTGACTACACAAGGGTCATGCTCTGAAAACGTGGCCTGGCTTTACTCACAGACCGGTGAGGGATTAAGAACAACATGTACACTATCGGTCAAAGTTGCAAGTTACTTTGACTAATGTTTAAATTTGTTTGATGATGTGAAACATTTAAGTGTGACAAACATGCAATAAAATGAGAAATCAGGAAGGGGCAAACACGTTTTCACACCACTGTATAATCATCTTACTGATCTCCAGTCAGTAATATAACCCACTAAGTGCAGAATAATAAGGTAGCAGTGAAGTAGCAGCGTTAGCAAGAAAGATTTTGCACAATCTCTTGTTTCCCAAGCCTGAGGCCATCCTACATTAAAAAAATTAAAATAATACCAAATAAATTATGATTTAGCCTTAGCGGTGTCAATATTGCGTTATATAATATTGCAATTTTATGGTAAATGCAATTAATCGTTCAGCCCTAATGTCTGTCTAACCACGGTGTAAAAAAGAGGACTCATGCGATCTCTCCAAAAAACACATAAGTAGGAAAAGTTTTTAAGGAGAACAAATGGTTAATGGGTCCCCACTTTAGAACGAGAAACAAAATAAATATAAGTTTGTCATGTTGTTTGTGGACCCATTATTTTGTATTCGGCTGTCTCATGCATATCTCTATAAGACCAGGAAGTGGAGGCTGGAAACAGCCAGACTAAACCGAACCACTGGATCAGAGTCATTGCAGTGACGACGGTTACCATGGCTGTTACCTGGACGTGATGCCTCCCTCAGTGAATGGACTCCAGGGGGAGGGGTAGTCACCCCCTCTAGTCACATCCTGGAAGAGAACAACAACATGGTACATTTACAAGAGATCCTTCCCAGTGCCCATTTAGGGAACAACTTTTGATGGAGATGAAACACAATTTAGAACTAAACCCCACTATTTACCGTGTGGATATTTAATATCACAGACATTCATGTAATATTTGACATATTCACCATTTAGAACTAAACCCCACTATTTACCGTGTGGATATTTAATATCACAGACATTCATGTAATATTTGACATATTCACCATTTAGAACTAAACCCCACTATTTACCGTGTGGATATTTAATATCACAGACATTCATGTAATATTTGACATATTCACCATTTAGAACTAAACCCCACTATTTACCGTGTGGATATTTAATATCACAGACATTCATGTAATATTTGACATATTCACCATTTAGAACTAAACCCCACTATTTACCGTGTGGATATTTAATATCACAGACATTCATGTAATATTTGACATATTCACCATTTAGAACTAAACCCCACTATTTACGTGTGGATATTTAATATCACAGACATTCATGTAATATTTGACATATTCACCATTTAGAACTAAACCCCACTATTTACCGTGTGGATATTTAATATCACAGACATTCATGTAATATTTGACATATTCACCATTTCGAACTAAACCCCACTATTTACCATGTGGATATTTAATATCACAGACATTCATGTAATATTTGACATATTCACCATTTAGAACTAAACCCCACTATTTACCATGTGGATATTTAATATCACAGACATGCATGTAATATATTACATATTCACCATTTCAGAGTGAGCCTCAGTCTCTTTCTGTATTGGAGGATCAAACTTGACCTTATCAACTGTGGAAGAGAGGAGACATGAGCAAGAGAAGTTATTACACAGTCTATAGAGGGAGGAGTTATTACATAGTCAGTACAGTAGAGGGAGGAGTTATATAAACAGTCATTAAGGGAAGAGTTATTACACACAGTCAATACAGTACAGGGAAGAGTTATTACACACAGTACAGTACAGTAGAGGGAGGAGTTATTACACAGTCAGTAGAGGGAGGAGTTATTACATAGTCAGTACAGTAGAGGGAGGAGTTATATAAACAGTCATTAAGGGAAGAGTTATTACACACAGTCAATACAGTACAGGGAAGAGTTATTACACACAGTACAGTACAGTAGAGGGAACATCTATTACACACAGTCAGTACAGTAGAGGGAACATCTATTACACACAGTCAGTACAGTAGAGGGAACATCTATTACACACAGTCAGTACAGTAGAGGGAGGAGTTATTACACAGTCAGTACAGTAGAGGGAACATCTATTACACACAGTCAGTACAGTAGAGGGAACATCTATTACACACAGTCAGTACTGTAGAGGGAGGAGCTATTACACACAGTCAGTACAGTAGAGGGAACATCTATTACACACAGTCAGAACAGTAGAGGGAGGAGCTATTACACACAGTCAGTACAGTAGAGGGAACATCTATTACACACAGTCAGTACAGTAGAGGGAACATCTATTACACACAGTCAGTACAGTAGAGGGAACATCTATTACACACAGTCAGTACAGTAGAGGGAACATCTATTACACACAGTCAGTACAGTAGAGGGAGGAGTTATTACACACAGTCAGTACAGTAGAGGGAACATCTATTACACACAGTCAGTACAGTAGAGGGAACATCTATTACACACAGTCAGTACTGTAGAGGGAGGAGTTATTACACACAGTCAGTACTGTAGAGGGAGGAGTTATTACACTCAGTAAGTAGGGAAAAGAGTTATAACAGTTAGATAGTTGGGTCCTGTGTTATTACACAGTCAGTCAGTAGTAGAAGGGTTTATTACACAGTCAGTCAGTAGTAGAAGGATTTATTACACAGTCAGTCAGTAGTAGAATGGTTTATTACACAGTCAGTCAGTAGTAGAAGGGTTTATTACACAGTCAGTCAGTAGTAGAAGGGTTTATTACACAGTCAGTCAGTAGTAGAAGGATTTATTACACAGTCAGTCAGTAGTAGAAGGGTTTATTACACAGTCAGTCAGTAGTAGAAGGGTTTATTACACAGTCAGTCAGTAGTAGAAGGGTTTATTACACAGTCAGTCAGTAGTAGAAGGATTTATTACACAGTCAGTCAGTAGTAGAATGGTTTATTACACAGTCAGTCAGTAGTAGAAGGGTTTATTACACAGTCAGTCAGTAGGAGAAAGGTTTATTACACAGTCAGTCAGTAGTAGAAGGGTTTATTACACATTCAGTCAGTAGGAGAAAGGTTTATTACACATTCAGTCAGTAGGAGAAAGGTTTATTACACAGTCAGTCAGTAGTAGAAGGGTTTATTACACAGTCAGTCAGTAGGAGAAAGGTTTATTACACAGTCAGTCAGTAGGAGAAAGGTTTATTACACAGTCAGTCAGTAGGAGAAGGGTTTATTACACAGTCAGTCAGTAGGAGAAAGGTTTATTACACAGTCAGTCAGTAGTAGAAGGGTTTATTACACAGTCAGTCAGTAGTAGAAGGGTTTATTACACAGTCAGTCAGTAGTAGAAGGGTTTATTACACAGTCAGTCAGTAGTAGAAGGGTTTAAAGTCAGTAGGAGAAGGGTTTATTACACAGTCAGTCAGTAGGAGAACGGTTTATTACACAGTCAGTCAGTAGGAAAAGGGTTTATTACACAGTCAGTCAGTAGTAGAAGGGTTTATTACACAGTCAGTCAGTAGGAGAAAGGTTTATTACACAGTCAGCCAGTAGTAGAAAGGTTTATTACACCGTCAGTCAGTAGGGGGAGCCAGAACTCAGAACACCAAGCCAAAGATCTCAACAGAGACTAACCCATACCAGGGAGGTTAGACATGGCCTCATTATTCCAATCTAGTCCACCTTTTTTAAACTTAAAAGTATTATTTTTTAAAAGACTTCAGTCTAAAGCAGTCTACTATTTAAGGAAAAAGGTGTTATTTGACAGACTCCTTTCAATGCTGTAGGTTTCTATACGAGGCCAAGGGTCAAACTGATGCTAGGCTTGGCAATAATAAGTACTGCTAGCTGTGTTCCTAGTGCTACGCAGACATTTTAGATTTAGTACTTGTGTATATGTTCCAGACTGAGGAGTTTCACTGTGTTATAATGTTACAGTCTGTGTATGGAACCCAGTGGCTGCTGCCTCCATCTGTGGATGTAATGGAGATCCTGATAAAACACTAAGTCCTTCCCTTCATTGCCCTGCGGATGGACGTAGCCTTCACAGGGTGCACATTAGTGCACATTAGGGCAATAGATAGGCAGTAGGTGAAGTAAGACTAAGTATGACAGCTATGAGGAACTGCCTCCAGTGTCACTGACATGAGTCAGGGTGACACATAGACATGCTTACATGCATAACAAAGCATGCACACAGACACACACAACTTATATTAAGAATGACCTAAACTAGGGGCACTGGCAAGCCAAGATGCAAAATATTATTTTCTGTGAAGTATTATTAGAACATTTTTCACGCACCTGAAGCGAGTATCTTCAGATGTGCAATTACACTTCCTATTTGAATTGAAACATTCAAAGTTGAACTATAGAATCATCGCAGTTTAACCAAAAGGTCAAGGAGAAATATCAAGGCAATATGGTGTTCTACACTCAGGTTCTATGATGGGTACTGGGCTAATCTGACACTGTGTTCTACACTCAGGTCCTATGATGGGTACTGGGCTAATCTGACACTGTGTTCTACACTCAGGGTTTATGATGGGTACTGGGCTAATCTGACAATGAAAATGGTCCCCTTTGAATCATTAGTCTTCGACAAAATTCCAGATTGTCTGTTGATTTTAGGGGAACTCAGGAAATCGCTCAACAGTTTCACCACAGTTTGTGTAAGACACTTATGAGAAAAAAACGTCATGACACAAGTCGTAAATACAGTATTTGTGTTCATTGTATTTGGATCTGGTTAAAATAATGCCTTGTATAAAGTGATTGGACACCAAGCATGGGCATCTACCAGCAGGTAGTTCATCCCCAGCCATGCTGGCATCTGACTACCCTGTCCTGTATATAACTGACCTGGGTCCCTCTGGTCCTCTGCAGAACACACAGGGTAGATGGGATACACGGGGGATCTGGGGCTGGGATACGGCTGTTCTGGACCTCCAGCCAACGCCTCGCTGTCTGCTGCTTCATGGTGAGCACAGGGAAGGTCAGACAACAACCTTTAGATAACAGCTAGAAAACCAAAAGACCAGGAGCACACGACAACAACCAGGACCAGACGACCACCAGGAGCACACCAGGAGCAGACGACAACAGCCAGGATCAGACGACCACCAGGAGCACACACGAACCACACGACAACAACCAGGACCAGACGACAACAACCAGGACCAGACGACCACCAGGAGCACACACGAACCACACGACACCAACCAGGACCACACGACACCAACCAGGACCACACGACACCAACCAGGACCACACGACACCAACCAGGACCACACGACACCAACCAGGACCACACGACACCAACCAGGACCATAAATAGACAACAGGCCAAACGAGGTGTAAGCTACACAACATGTAGAGGTGCACACTACCAATAATATGACAACACAAAACTGACAAAAGATTCAACTGTTACTAAAGAAAATGCACACAAACACATACATACATACATACATACACCTAATACTACTATAGACAACTGTTCAAGAACACATAAAGTGCCTCCTCAAGGCCTAAGTGAATGTTAGAGAACAGTCAAAAGACAACAGCGCTGTTCATTATCTACCAGCTGTACTGCTTACAGTCACATGATTGCTGAAAACATGATCTATAGCCACCTACAATGAAACTAATAATCACAACTCAATCTGGAGGACAAGTTATAGATAGAATCCAAAGTTGCTAATGAGATTTGTAGTCTTGTAATTTATGAAATTAGCTCTATGAGCAACATTATAAACTCATTTGTAAACAAAGAAAACATGAGATGCAATATGTAACTCAGTCAATACATATCTCCATAACGATGCTGTAGACACTACAACATGAGATAACAAGCTGGGATGTTTCTGCCCGGTAACAAGACAATGTGAAATATTCACATGCCTCTCCCCTCCTCTCACCCCGCCGGCACTCCCCTCCTCTCACCCCGCCGGCTCTCCCCTCCTCTCACCCCGCCGGCTCTCCCCTCCTCTCACCCCGCCGGCTCTCCCCTCCTCTCACCCCGCCGGCTCTCCCCTCCTCTCACGCCGCCGGCTCTCCCCTCCTCTCACGCCGCCGGCTCTCCCCTCCTCTCACCCCGCCGGC
The DNA here is from genome assembly GCA_029465975.1 of Dallia pectoralis. NCBI lineage: Eukaryota > Metazoa > Chordata > Actinopteri > Esociformes > Umbridae > Dallia > Dallia pectoralis. The sequence goes on along the minus strand of CM055757.1, from coordinate 2,542,762 downwards.
TCTCCCCTCCTCTCACCCCGCCGGCTCTCCCCTCCTCTCACCCCGCCGGCTCTCCCTCCTCTCACCCCGCCGGCTCTCCCCTCCTCTCACCCCGCCGGCTCTCCCCTCCTCTCACCCCGCCGGCTCTCCCCTCCTCTCACCCTGCCGGCTCTCCCCTCCTCTCACCCTGCCGGCTCTCCCCTCCTCTCACCCCGCCGGCTCTCCCCTTCTCTCACCCCGCCGGCTCTCCCCTTCTTAGACTGTCATCTATGCTGCCCTTTACAACTGGGTATAACCCTTATTTGATTCCTTCAGTATTCCTTTGAGACTTTAGTTATGCCTAATTAGGGTTGTTTAGTGCAATGCAAGTAATCCCAGAAAGACCTCCACCCAGATAACCTCAGACAGGCCCAATAAAATGTTCAACCTCATCCGGGAGATTTTTGAACATCTTTTGAACCCAGGCAGTCCGTCGGCCTCCAGTTGGGTCGCGGCTCTGAATTCCAGCCCTGCAGGAATAACCATATGTCTCCACATCCAGCAGGGACTCTGGCCTGCATTTGGAGCACACCACCACAGACAGCAAGCACCCAGACAGCAGAAGGGCAGACTGTGACAAATGCCACTGGTTGGCTAAGATCAGGGGGCGTTGAGGAGTCAACCTACTGTGGGATAATGACCAACACAGAGTGAGAGGTGCAAGACGGGAAGAGGTTGTCACTTACAGTTGATCTCTGAGCGCGTTTTCTCTGCTCTGGATTGTTTGTTGGTGGAACGGATGGTGTGTCTCACTGCTGACAAAGGCTGCTGACAGAGGGAGGTGAAGGGAGAGATGGGGCAGGTTAAAGACACCGGGGCTACAAACCCAGATGTGGAATGTGCTTTATGTTATTAAGCTGTATTTCCCCTAACTGTCACACAACCAGGTTGCATTCCAAACAGCACACTACACTAAGCAGCAAGTCACAAGCAGGGAACTGGCTTCATTTTGGCATGTAGCCACTGTGCGTCAGCTATCATGTAACACGACAAAGGTCAGAGGGCAGGCTTTTGTTCAAGGGGAAAAGACAAGACAGTGGATCTGCTGTGCTGAGGTGGGTTGTGGTCCCATCTCTCTTTCTGAGACTGGATAACAGGAGATCTCACATGGTGATACCAGATAACGACACAATGCATCTAGGAGAGTAAGAAAAGGAGGAGAGAGTAGAGAGGGAAAGAGAGAGAAAAGAGAAAGGGGAGAGGGAGAGAGCTGGTTGTGCACTCTAACAGCTCTACACCTCTCCTTGTGGCAACCTTCTCAAACATCTTCCATTCTCAGTGTTTGGTCTGCTTATAGCTGTGACTTAAAGATGCAGTACACAATCTGGCCACTGGGTGTAAGAATTATTGAAAAAACAAAATGGCACCCCAGAAACGGTGTACTGCCATGTAGGTGCCAACATGTTTTCTATCCTGCTTCTTAGGGTTTTGCCATGCTGTCAAGGCGTTGCCAATGGGCAGTATGATGAGATTTATTTAAATATTCATTAATCAGATTGGTTGATGACAACCAATTCTCAGTGTCAAGACAGTACACAGAACACTACAATGTTAAAAAAGTATGAATACAACACAAAAAATATATAATACAGTGTGACAAATGTGCAGACGGGAAAAGAGGATTTAGCAGGATTGTCAGAATAATGACTGTAGCACCTGTCCACTGCAGCTAATATATTGGTGAGGTTCTTATCAAAGAAAACAATATAAATAAAAAAACTACAATGTATGTTAACATAAACCCTATTTGTCTTTAGTAATTTAAATTGAACACATTTTACATTCATAGAAATCTGTAAAATAACACTTTTTCCACTGCCTGGAACATCCAATATATTGAAACCCCAAAAAATTCTGAATGAGCAACAGCCAATCAGTGGGTCACCTCTAAATCATCGTCGTCCCCCTCAGGGAAGGGTTGGTGGTTGTCTGGGTTGTTCACTTTGTCCAGCAGGTCCACAGCAAGCCTCCTAGTCAGTCCGGTTTGACCCACAAACCCATGCTGTAGACAAGACATTGACTTATTACTCATTCCATTCAGACCATCAAAGACAATATACAGGAACCCTAGCAGTTAGTGATGGAGCAGTAACTAAAAGTTAACTAAAATTCCAGAGCCACCATAACAGATAAACCCATGTGGCAGCATCTTAAGCAAGACACTTAACAGGAAGTTGCTTTGGATTCAAGAACATGGTATACGACTTAAGGTCCGATGTATACACATTTACATTGTCCAATCAACTAAAAACAACTTTTAGGTAAACTAAGTGTGTGTACTCTTTTGTTAAAAGGTACATCAAAAGGCGATTGTTTTGTGAAAGAGTTTGGGAAACCATATTCTCGATCTTTACAGGCAACAATGTGTATAACCTACCCTTTCCTCTCATATCGCAAAACCTGTCTGAGAATTAGCTCATAGTTACCGAGAGCAGCTTCTCTGCCGTTGGCCTCTTCTTTGGGTTCTTGGTCAGGGTGACTTTCACAAAGTTCTGGAAGACCGCGGACCTGAGGAAGACGGCTGTTACCGAATGAAGCAGTAACACAGAACAGCAAGTGTTTCACTAAAGGTACTCACCATTTAGTTCTGTCTTTTAGTTTAGGAGGCTGAAAGCTGTTCTTTGACATGAGGAACAAAGCCCTGAAATGGAACACATCCACAGAGATCAAATCACCATGAAATTATAAACGACACTGTCTTTTATTGCACTTAGAGCCGAGAGACAGAGAGCGTAGGAAATACTGGTAGCACTGAAGTCGTGATCAGACTGTTAAAACCACCGCAGCGCTAGTGTTTATTATTAAACACATGTACCGCCACTTCAGATCAGAAAAAAGTGATGTCACGGTGACAGAAAGAGAGAATGCCATCAAACATCGTAAGGGAGAAGTGAGTCTGAGATCGAGGCAGGAGCATTGATTGGACGGTGTGAAAGGAAGCGGTTTGAAACGGCAATTGATTGGTTGACGACTGAGGACTTGGAGGGCGGGAGCAGTACCTCATTGGGTGGAGGTCAAACATGGGAGGCTGCAGCTCGGCCAGTTCAATTGCAGTGATGCCCACGGCCCAGATGTCACACAGCTGGTTGTAGCCTCCGTTCTTCTCCACCGCTGCCACCTCTGGGGCCATCCTACACAGAAGACATAATGCACATGGAAATATTAAATCTAGAGACATTACTTTATCCTGATCTCCCTCTGTTACATCTGGGACCATCCAACACAAACAGACACACTGCTGTTGGACTGAGATACTGTGGGACTAATATACACAACTGGAAGGGAATAGGGCGACAATATAGACACACTCTGAGAGACTCACCAGTAAGGAGTCCCAATGAAGGACTTCCTTTTGGCAATGGTGGCTGTTATTTTGGCTGCTACTCCAAAGTCGGCTAAAACAGAAATTGACAAAAAATCTGGTTATATAAACAAATACATACTAATAGGCAGTCAGGGCCGATGGTGTTGAGTGAGCCCTTTATATATGTCTTTAAGGAGGTTTATCGAGATGGCATAGCTCACCTAACTTCACGTCCCCATGATCTGTTAGAAGGATATTAGCTCCCTGAAAGAAGAAATGTAAACATGGTGTTTAGTATTCCAGCCTACTCATCACAGTACACTAGACAGTGACTCAAACACAGTCCAGGGATTTAACAAGTTTCAACACTAAAAAATAACAAAAGCCGATCAAACATTTACTAAACAAATGTGGTGTTGTAAGACTGTTGTAATGTGATATAATGGTGTTGTAACTAACATGACTGTTATAATGTGATAATGCTGTTGTAACTATCAGGTATTGTAAGACAGACTGTTATAATGTGATAATGGCGTTGTAACTAACAGGTGTTATTAGACAGACTGTTATAATGTGATAATGGTGTTGTAACTAACAGGTGTTATTAGACAGACTGTTGTAATGTGATAATGGTGTTGTAACTAACAGGTGTTATTAGACAGACTGTTGTAATGTGATAATGGTGTTGTAACTAACAGGTGTTATTAGACAGACTGTTGTAATGTGATAATGGTGTTGTAACTAACAGGTGTTATTAGACAGACTGTTATAATGTGATAAAGGTGTTGTAACTAACAGGTGTTATTAGACAGACTGTTATAATGTGATAATGGTGTTGTAACTAACAGGTGTTATTAGACAGACTGTTGTAATGTGATAAAGGTGTTGTAACTAACAGGTGTTATTAGACAGACTGTTATAATGTGATAATGGTGTTGTAACTAACAGGTGTTATTAGACAGACTGTTGTAATGTGATAATGGTGTTGTAACTAACAGGTGTTATTAGACAGACTGTTATAATGTGATAATGGTGTTGTAACTAACAGGTGTTATTAGAGAGACTGTTGTAATGTGATAATGGTGTTGTAACTAACAGGTGTTATTAGACAGACTGTTATAATGTGATAATGGTATTGCAACTAACAGGTGTTATTAGACAGACTGTTGTAATGTGATAAAGGTGTTGTAACTAACAGGTGTTGTGATGTTGTATTTCTAATGTGCCAAAAACATCACAGGAAGGAAGTCATTATTGCAGAGAAATTGTCCAACCCCACAACAAGTGAATGGCAACAATGTGCCCAGAATGAGAAAGAGAAAAGAATGTGAAGGCAGAGTAAACAGGAAGCTCTCGCTTCCGTCTAAAAGCAGATTGTAGCATGTCCTGAACCACAACGATAAGACAGCGAGTGCATCGAGTCTTTACCCCCCACACTGCCAGTCCTACCCACGCTGCCCGTCCTACGCTGCCCCGTCTTACCCACGCTGCCACCCCACGTTTCTCCCCCTATGCTGCCACCCCTACGCTGCCCCGTCTTACCCACGCTGCCACCCCACGTTTCTCCCCCTATGCTGCCACCCCTACGCTGCCCCGTCTTACCCACGCTGCCACCCCACGTTTCTCCCCTATGCTGCCACCCCTACGCTGCCCCGTCTTACCCACGCTGCCACCCCACGTTTCTCCCCTATGCTGCCACCCCTACGCTGCCCCGTCTTACCCACGCTGCCACCCCACGTTTCTCCCCCTATGCTGCCACCCCTACGCTGCCCCGTCTTACCCACGCTGCCACCCCACGTTTCTCCCCCTATGCTGCCACCCCTACGCTGCCCCGTCTTCCCCACGCTGCCACCCCACGTTTCTCCCCCTATGCTGCCACCCCTACGCTTCCCCGTCCTACCCACGCTGCCCCCCCCCACATTTCTCCCATAGCAAATGTTTGGGCGGCACTGAAAAGGCGAGTGCGAGCAAGAAGGCTTACAAACCTGACCCAGTTACACCAGTTCTGTCAAGAGGAGTGGGAAAAAATTCCAGCAAACTATTGTAGAAAGCTTGTGGAAGGATGCCCAAAACGTTTGGCCTAAGTGAAACAGTTTCAGGGCAATTCTACCAAAATACTAAGGAAGTGTATGTAGACTTCTGACTTTGATGAAAAAAATACATTAAAATTCTCCCTCGCTCGATTCTGACATGCAAAAAATATGGTAATATGTATTGATCTAAAACAGAAAAAGTTTACTCTGATTTAATGTATGACAGTAAAGAAATAAACGTTTCTGTGTTTTTTTTCTGAAGTGCATGTAAATATCTGGTTTCAACTGTATAATAACGACGTGCCTGTCTGCAGTCAGTTGCAGACACACACACACACAAACACAGCGATTTGCAAAGAACTGTTTCCTCGGTTCCTCTGTGCTGATACAGTGAGCAGAGGTTAGGATATAGGTCAGTTAGGGCACACACCTACCTTAATGTCTCGGTGCATCTTGCCCTTGCTGTGTAGATATCCCAAACCCTTAGAATGCAAAGAATAAGCACATCAGAGAATGATCTCAACTGGTTAACAAGGGACATCCATAGCAATGAAATCTGAATTCACACTTGCTCTAAAAGCCGGTGCCCTGGACCAAGGTTAGTCTGTGTTGAGTTAGGTCGGGTCAGGTCGTGGTAGGGTCAGGTCACGTCTGATCTAGTTGGTACTCCCAGAGATGTATTGCTTTAAGTGTCTCAGAGAAGGAGTTGTGATCCAGATTCAGCGCTCGTGCTCTGAGACGTGCTGGTAGTAGGATGAGTCAGTACTGTCAGATCAGTACCTGTATGGTCTCTCTGCAGACATAGGCTATCTGGACCTCCGACAGAGGACCAGTCACTGGGAACAGAAGAGATACAGACATAAAGCGTGATCTGCTTCATTGACTATTCAATGGCATCACTCTGAGCATGACTGACCGCTGACATATGAGAACTAGGCAATCAATTAGTTGTGTGATAGAAGAATAGAGGAAATGTGATAAACACGACAATAAACCCCAATGACCATAATAACTGATGGTCAGACAAAATGAGTGAGAGAAGTGTGAGAAAGAAAACATTGGGAAGAGAGAGGAGACCGCAAGAGAGGAAGACAGACAGGGAGGAAGACAGAGAGAGTGAAAGGACAGTCATAGAACAGTCATAGGACTGTGGAAGTGAAAGGACAGTGAGAGAGCGACTACCAGAATAGCAGCCCACCGTGATATATGTCTTGCAGGGATCCTCCACCACAATACTCCATACAGATCCACAGCTTCTCCCGGCTGAGGAAGAGAGAGAGGCGGGAGAGGATAAGAGACACTTCATAACGAGGCTCTTCATAACGAGGCTCTTCATAACGAGGCTCTTCATAACGAGGCTCTTCATAACGAGGCTCTTCATAACGAGGCTCTTCATAACGAGGCTCTTCATAACGAGGCTCTTCATAACGAGGCTCTTCATAACGAGGCGCTTCATAACGAGGCGCTTCATAACGAGGCGCTTCATAACGAGGCGCTTCATAACGAGGCTCTTCATAACGAGGCGCTTCATAACGAGGCGCTTCATAACGAGGCGCTTCATAACGAGGCGCTTCATAACGAGGCGCTTCATAACGAGGCGCTTCATAACGAGGCGCTTCATAACGAGGCGCTTCATAACGAGGCGCTTCATAACGAGGCTCTTCATAACGAGGCGCTTCATAACGAGGCGCTTCATAACGAGGCGCTTCATAACGAGGCGCTTCATAACGAGGCGCTTCATAACGAGGCGCTTCATAACGAGGCGCTTCATAACGAGGCGCTTCATAACGAGGCGCTTCATAAAACATCTAGAACGCATTCAATTTGAGATTAGAGTAACTGGCCGAGTTCTACAATGCGACCATTTCACTTGCACGTAAACAATTCCGCGTGCCAATCAACAAAGTAAAGCATCTGCACGTGTGCGAGCCCCGATATCAACCTCGAAACTCCAGCTACAAACCCTGTTTCATACAACCCCTCACACCTGAAACCAATAGTCGACCGAGCTGCGGTTGTGTCATGCAGCTCACGAAAATCCGGTTTTAAACCTCATCATAGCACTGTTACTGCCTCCGCATTAGTTGTGAATGATATTGTAATGCTCTGGATGCTAAATTGACTTGTGCTGCACTGTTCATTGAGTTGTCTAAGGCCTTTTATGCTGTTGATCATAGTATCTTGCTGAAGATATTGTCATCAATAGGCCTTAGTCATGCTGCATGTTCCTAGTTTAATAACCATCTTACCGAACTGAATGTCTGATAGTCTAGACGCAGGGTCCAAAAATTACTTTTTGCCTTATCAGCCAAGGCGGCTGGTAGATGATTCTTTCCCAGCCAGACACATTTTTTTAATTTTAAAAAGTGTTACCACACTTCGGACAGCTTTCGGCGTGTTATTGTGAATCGATACTCTGTAGTACCAAAGTAATTCGGTCGGTACCCAACCCTATGTTGATTGATACAACTAACGTTATGTACTACGCACAAGCAGTACAGTCAGTGTGGCGTGTAGTCTCCATACTTTACTCGCCAAAGACTAAATATACCACCAGTGACCTGTCATTTAGGAAACGCACCAATGAGCTTACAGATTACAGAGGTATCACACTCCTCAGCCTCCCTGGTGAAGTTTACTCCGAAGTGCTGGAAAGGAGGGTTCGGCCAATAGTCGAACCTCAGATTGAAGAGGAACAATGCAGTTTTTGTCCTGGCCGGGGAACAACGGACCAGCTCTTGACTCTCGCAAGGATTCTGGAGGGGGCCTGGGAGTATGCCCATCCAGTCTACATGTGTTTTGTGGATCTGGAGAAGGCGCATGAACAGGTACCCGGGGATATTTTGTGGGAGGTGCTGCGGGAGTATGGGGTGCCGAGTGTGAAGCGGCTGGGATGAGGATTAGCACCTCAAAATCAGAGGCCATGACTCTCAGCAGGAAACCTGCGGAATGCCTACTTCGGGTAGTCGAGTGAGTCCTGACCCCAAGTGAAGGAGTTTAAGTACCTCAGGGTCTTTTTCGCGAGTGAGGGTACTATGGAGCGTGAGATTGGCCGGAGAATCGGAGCAGTGGGGGCAGTGTTGCATTCGCTTTACTACAGTTGTGACGAAAAAAGAGCTGAGCCGGAAGGCAAAGCTCTCGATCTACCGGTCAATCTGTGTTCCTACTCTCACCTATGGTCATGAAGGCTGTCATGAAGGGTCATGACCGAAAGAACAAGATCGCGGGTACAAGCGGCCGAAATGGGTTTTCTCAGGAAAGTGGCTGGCACATCCAGCTGGGAGGAGACCTCGGGGAAGACCCAGGACTAGGTGGAGAGATTATATTTCCTCACTGGCCTGGGAACGCCTCGGGATTCCCCAGTCAGAGTTGGCTAATGTTTCCAGGTTTGGGGTCCCCTGCTAGAGCTGCTACCCCCGCGACCCGACCCTGGATAAGAGGTTTAAGATGAGATGAGACCAATGAGCTTGATAAAAAGCTTAAGTGTAAAGTGGATTTCTTCTTCAGAAACAAATCTTGCTTTTCCTTAGGGAACAGGTGTTAGTGAGGCCAGAAGTGGCTGCACTCAGGTCTGTGTGGGTCCTAACGCCCCAGTACAGTGACAGGGACACTATACTGTCAAAAAGCACCGTCCTTCGGCTGAGACGTTAAACCGAGGTCTTGACTCTGTGGTCATTAAAAACCCCAGGATGTCCTTCGATAAAGAGTAGGGGTGTAACCCCGGCATCCTGGCCAAATTTGCCCCGTGTCCCCTTCAGCATTCTCTTTAAAGCACCTTAGCTGTTGAATAGTTACCAATTAAAGTTTCATTTTGGTGTCCATGGGTCAATATAAATACTTATGATAGATCGTTTTAGTGAGTATTGTGTTGGTTTTAATTGACTGAAATTATTAATGTTATGTCATCGTATCTGTACATTGTTTGTAGTTGTCCTTAACTGTTGTTGTATTCGTGAGTTAATGTTCCCAGGGCACGAGGTCTCAATGCGTCTCCCTGGATAAATAAGGTCAGAAGGTTAATGGCTAATATGCCCCCGTCCCAAACGTCCTATCTGATTGTGATATAACAGCCAGGGGACCAACCACGGAAACAACCAACACCAACTAAATGATGTCACCTTTCTAAAAGCAGATACAGTCAACTGGAACTGGTAGGACAACATGGCTGAGGTCATTAAGGGACAGAAGTATGTCAAAAGTATTCTGTGATAAACAAAAAGAAGACATTCTCAGACATGAGTTAAACGACAAACATTGTCAGACGTCACAACGAACTTTCCTAAACCTTTGGGTTGGTGGTTGAGTAATGACTCTCACGCCATTAATACAAAACGTTGTTACTCCGTGAACTTCAGAAGAATCTATTCAGTTGAGTGAGCTCTGCTAGAAACCAACATTCGAACCAACATGCTACATTACTTGCATTAAATCATAGTCTCGACATTTAACAGGCTGTATAACTGAGATTTTACAAAATAATTTAGTAACATCTGACTCTACTTGAAGAACGTATAGTTTGCACTGGAAATATTTTGTTAGCCATCTCCTGCCACCTCAGCCTTGCAAATTGTCAGAAAATTGTGCCAAACATAGTATTTATACTGCAATACAGTATAGCAGCAGAATCCCCTTAGTCTGTCCTGTCTGTCAAACCCAGGTTCAGCTGGCTGGAGGATTTCAATAGTAGAGATGTTGTATCCATCACTATATTTGATTGATGCTGGTAGTGCGACACCTTAGTTCCCTATGCCTCATTCTACCAGACCAACATATTTGCTGTGTTGCTGTGTCTAAAATATAAATGACCTAGCCCTGTTGGTAATATATACGAACTATAGCACCTGTACAGCAGCACAGTTCACCCATTAGTATTATATACTAACTATAGCGCCTGTATAACAGCACAGTTCACCCATTAGTATTATATACTACCTATAGCACCTGTATAGCAGCACAGTTCACCCATTAGTATTATATACTAACTATAGCGCCTGTATAACAGCACAGTTCACCCATTAGTATTATATACTAACTATAGCACCTGTACAGCAGCACAGTTCACCCATTAGTATTATATACTAACTATAGCACCTGTACAGCAGCACAGTTCACCCATTAGTATTATATACTAACTAGAGCACCTGTACAGCAGCACAGTTCACTCATTAGCATTATATACTAACTAGAGCACCTGTACAACAGCACAGTTCACTCATTAACATTATATACTAACTATAGCACCTGTACAGCAGCACAGTTCACCCATTAGTATTATATATATACTTATATATAATATAAGTTTCATCTTTCAAATCAACAGATTGTTTTTGACATACGTTGTAAACAAACATGTGTAGTCTCTTGATTAATTCCGCCTTTGTGGAATGTCATAGGCAAGCCTTGCCTTACAGCCTGCTGTGATAAGACCTAACGTCTCATGACTAATGACCATATAAACCAGATCAGAGGCACCTTATTCCAGTTAAACCAGCTGGAGGTCGCTCTCCCAGAAGGGCAGGGCAGAACTGGAGGGCTGTACATTGACAAGGTTCTCATTACTAGAAACATAAATGCATGAATAGCACTCGACAGTTTCCACATTGCAGAGTCACGGAATTCAGACACAAACATAAACCACATAGTGTCTAGTGATAAACAACCACCGCATAGTGTCTAGTGATAAACAACCACCACACTGATAAACAACCACCACACAGTGTCTAGTGATAAACAACCACCGCATAGTGTCTAGTGATAAACAACCACCACACTGATAAACAACCACCACATAGTGTCTAGTGATAAACAACCACCACACTGATAAACAACCACCACACTGATAAACAACCACCACATAGTGTCTAGTGATAAACAACCACCGCATAGTGTCTAGTGATAAACAACCACCACAATGATAAACAACCACCACACAGTGTCTAGTGATAAACAACCACCACACAGTGTCTAGTGATAAACAACCACCACACAGTGTCTAGTGATAAACAAACACCACATAGTGTCTAGTGATAAACAAACACCACATAGTGTCTATGATAAACAACCACCACATAGTGTCTAGTGATAAACAACCACCACAAGTGTCTATGAAAACAACCACCACACAGTGTCTAGTGATAAACAAACACCACATAGTGTCTAGTGATAAACAAACACCACATAGTGTCTAGTGATAAACAACCACCACATAGTGTCTAGTGATAAACAACCACCACAATGATAAACAACCACCACACAGTGTCTAGTGATAAACAACCACCACACAGTGTCTAGTGATAAACAACCACCACACAGTGTCTAGTGATAAACAAACACCACATAGTGTCTAGTGATAAACAAACACCACATAGTGTCTAGTGATAAACAAACACCACATAGTGTCTAGTGATAAACAAACACCACACAGTGTCTAGTGATAAACAACCACCACACAGTGTCTAGTGATAAACAACCACCACACAGTGTCTAGTGATAAACAAACACCACACAGTGTCTAGTGATAAACAACCACCACACAGTGTCTAGTGATAAACAACCACCGCATAGTGTCTAGTGATAAACAACCACCACACAGTGTCTAGTGATAAACAAACACCACATAGTGTCTAGTGATAAACAAACACCACATAGTGTCTAGTGATAAACAACCACCACACTGATAAACAACCACCACACTGATAAACAACCACCACACAGTGTCTAGTGATAAACAACCACCACACAGTGTCTAGTGATAAACAAACACCACATAGTGTCTAGTGATAAACAAACACCACATAGTGTCTAGTGATAAACAAACACCACATAGTGTCTAGTGATAAACAACCACCACACTGATAAACAACCACCACACTGATAAACAACCACCACACAGTGTCTAGTGATAAACAAACACCACATAGTGTCTAGTGATAAACAACCACCACATAGTGTCTAGTGATAAACAACCACCACATAGTGTCTAGTGATAAACAACCACCACAATGATAAACAACCACCACACAGTGTCTAGTGATAAACAACCACCACATAGTGTCTAGTGATAAACAACCACCACATAGTGTCTAGTGATAAACAACCACCACATAGTGTCTAGTGATAAACAACCACCACACTTAAAACAATGAAAGGGAAGTCGATGCCTTTTAACATTTTCAGATTTGAATAGAAATCCCCTGAAGCTCATCACACACAGATGAGTTGTTTTAAGATCTCAATCAGACCCACTGTTGTATCATCGTTATGAGTCACATTCATATCACTTCCCCACGTTAAAACATATAGGACCATTTAGGGCACTACAGGTGTAGTGTAGGGTAGGGTGTAAGGCATCATTGAGGACACAGTTAGAAACAGCTGGTGTTGAGTGTTGGCCCCACTGTGAACCAGATTTAGTGTAGGGTGTAGGGAATCATTTAGGACACAGTGATAGACAGCTGGTGTTAAGTATTGGCTCTTACCACAGGTAGCTACCGAAGTAGGACACTATGTTGTGGTGCATGCATTCCTTCACCATGAAGATCTCCTGCTGGATTATCAGAAAGTCATCTCCTGTTAAAAAAAGGACGGGAAGAGAGAGTAAGAAAGAGATATTAAGAGAGAGGTGGAGAGGGAGAGAGAGAGAGAGGGGCGGAGGTAAAGAGAGATGGGGAGAGGTAAAGATAGAGGATGGGAGGAGTGTGAGAGGGAGAGAGAGGAGAGTGAGAGATACATAAATCCAAAGGAGACACGTGCACCAACCCACAATAATATGATTCTACTGAGTACTGATGGGACTTGACAGTTACAGTGAACTATTGGACCACGGCACATGTGACCTTTAGGTTTTTCCAGAGGGAAAACTTAAAAGAACCTTGGAATGGAGGCTCACAATCTTCCTGAGATCACAAAATCTTTCCCATTGCTTTGCCAGGCCGCTCCAAGCCACAGAGAATTTTACCCTCAATGTACCATGCAGATGTTCCAACTTTCATTTCACTTCGTTCCCCAGAAAATAGACAGAAGGGTTATCTATGAATTAATATGTAGGTTTAAGGATCAAGTTCCCTACTTAGAACCACAGCCTAAGCTCCGATGTATAAAACTACAGCGTAGTTATAGAATCTCAGCTTAGTGTCTTCTTCAAAGGGGACAGCACACTGTGGTTCTATGAAGGGGACAGTACTGTCCCCGTTACAGAAACACAGCGTACTGTCCCCAACCACAGCGTACTGTCCCCAACCACAGCGTACTGTCCCCGTTACAGAAACACAGCGTACTGTCCCCAACCACAGCGTACTGTCCCCAACCACAGCGCACTGTCCCCAACCACAGCGTACTGTCCCCAACCACAGCGTACTGTCCCCGTTACAGAAACACAGCGTACTGTTCCCAACCACAGCGTACTGTCCCCGTTACAGAAACACAGCGTACTGTCCCCAACCACAGCGTACCGTCCCCGTTACAGAACCACAGCGTACCGTCCTCGTTACAGAACCACAGCGTACCGTCCCCGTTACAGAACCACAGCGTACCGTCCCCGTTACAGAACCACAGCGTACCGTCCCCGTTACAGAACCACAGCGTACCGTCCCCGTTACAGAACCACAGCGTACCGTCCCCGTTACAGAACCACAGCGTACCGTCCCGTTACAGAACCACAGCGTACCGTCCCCGTTACAGAACCACAGCGTACCGTCCCCGTTACAGAACCACAGCGTACCGTCCCCGTTACAGAACCACAGCGTACTGTCCCCAACCACAGCGTACTGTCCCCGTTACAGAAAGACAGCGTACTGTTCCCGAACCACAGCGTACAGTCCCCCTTACAGAACCACAGCGTACCGTCCCCGTTACAGAACCAAAGCGTACCTTCCCCGTTACAGAACCCCAGCGTACCGTCCCCGTTACAGAACCAAAGCGTACCGTCCCCGTTACAGAACCACAGCGTACCGTCCCCGTTACAGAACCACAGCGTACCGTCCCCGTTACAGAACCACAGCGTACTGTCCCCAACCACAGCGTACTGTCCCCAACCACAGCGTACTGTCCCAGTTACAGAAACACAGCGTACTGTCCCCAACCACAGCGTACCGTCCCCGTTACAGAACCACAGCGTACCGTCCCCGTTACAGAACCACAGCGTACCGTCCCCGTTAGAGAACCACAGCGTACCGTCCCCGTTACAGAACCACAGCGTACCGTCCCCGTTACAGAACCACAGCGTACCGTCCCCGTTAGAGAACCACAGCGTACCGTCCCGTTACAGAACCAAAGCGTACCTTCCCCGTTACAGAACCCCAGCGTACCGTCCCCGTTACAGAACCAAAGCGTACCGTCCCCGTTACAGAACCACAGCGTACCGTCCCCGTTACAGAACCACAGCGTACCGTCCCCGTTACAGAACCACAGCGTACCGTCCCCGTTACAGAACCACAGCGTACCGTCCCCGTTACAGAACCACAGCGTACCGTCCCCGTTACAGAACCACAGCGTACCGTCCCCGTTACAGAACCACAGCGTACCGTCCCGTTACAGAACCACAGCGTACCGTCCCCGTTACAGAACCACAGCGTACCGTCCCGTTACAGAACCACAGCGTACTGTCCCCAACCACAGCGTACTGTCCCCGTTACAGAAAGACAGCGTACTGTTCCCGAACCACAGCGTACAGTCCCCTTACAGAACCACAGCGTACCGTCCCCGTTACAGAACCAAAGCGTACCTTCCCGTTACAGAACCCCAGCGTACCGTCCCCGTTACAGAACCAAAGCGTACCGTCCCCGTTACAGAACCACAGCGTACCGTCCCCGTTACAGAACCACAGCGTACCGTCCCCGTTACAGAACCACAGCGTACTGTCCCCAACCACAGCGTACTGTCCCCAACCACAGCGTACTGTCCCAGTTACAGAAACACAGCGTACTGTCCCCAACCACAGCGTACCGTCCCGTTACAGAACCACAGCGTACCGTCCCGTTACAGAACCACAGCGTACCGTCCCCGTTAGAGAACCACAGCGTACCGTCCCGTTACAGAACCACAGCGTACCGTCCCCGTTACAGAACCACAGCGTACCGTCCCCGTTACAGAACCACAGCGTACCGTCCCCGTTACAGAACCACAGCGTACCGTCCCCGTTACAGAACCAAAGCGTACCTTCCCCGTTACAGAACCCCAGCGTACCGTCCCCGTTACAGAACCAAAGCGTACCGTCCCCGTTACAGAACCACAGCGTACCGTCCCCGTTACAGAACCACAGCGTACCGTCCCCGTTACAGAACCACAGCGTACTGTCCCCAACCACAGCGTACTGTCCCCAACCACAGCGTACTGTCCCAGTTACAGAAACACAGCGTACTGTCCCCAACCACAGCGTACCGTCCCCGTTACAGAACCACAGCGTACCGTCCCCGTTACAGAACCACAGCGTACCGTCCCCGTTAGAGAACCACAGCGTACCGTCCCCGTTACAGAACCACAGCGTACCGTCCCCGTTACAGAACCACAGCGTACCGTCCCCGTTAGAGAGACCACAGCGTACCGTCTCCGTTACAGAACCACAGCGTACCGTCCCCGTTACAGAACCACAGCGTACCGTCCCCAACCACAGCGTACCGTCCCCAACCACAGCGTACCGTCCCCAACCACAGCGTACCGTCCCCAACCACAGCGTACTGTCCCCGTTACAGAAACACAGCGTACTGTCCCCAACCACAGCGTACCGTCCCCAACCACAGCGTACCGTCCCCAACCACAGCGTACCGTCCCCAACCACAGCGTACTGTCCCCGTTACAGAAACACAGCGTACTGTCCCCAACCACAGCGTACTGTCCCCGTTAGAGAACCACAGCGTACCGTCCCCGTTACAGAACCACAGCGTACCGTCCCCGTTACAGAACCACAGCGTACCGTCCCCGTTACAGAACCACAGCGTACCGTCCCCGTTACAGAACCACAGCGTACCGTCCCCGTTACAGAACCACAGCGTACCGTCCCCGTTACAGAACCACAGCGTACCGTCCCCGTTACAGAACCACAGCGTACCGTCCCCGTTACAGAACCACAGCGTACCGTCCCCGTTACAGAACCACAGCGTACCGTCCCCGTTACAGAACCACAGCGTACCGTCCCCGTTACAGAACCACAGCGTACCGTCCCCGTTACAGAACCACAGCCATCAATCAGTCAATCAGCATTAGTCAATCAATCAGCATTAGTCGCTAGGCAAACAAATGAGCTGTCACACATGTACTGCACCAGCTGTTCCATTCAACACCAGTTTAAAATCTGCTTAGTTGTGCTGTGCAACTGCTGTCTTGCACTATTACAATCAATACAATACAAACCAGGCTCTTTCTATTCCACCTCCAACCCTCTCTTCTACTAGACAGAGACAGTCCAGGCTCTTTCTATTCCACCTCCAACCCTCTCTTCTACTAGACAGAGACAGTCCAGGCTCTTTCTATTCCACCTCCAACCCTCTCTTCTACTAGACGGAGACAGTCCAAGTTCAAAGACAACAACTCTTGCGCTTGAACTCCATCCTCATAAGATCAAAGCCTTCAAAGTTCAGCCTTTTTCCATCCCAGTTCCAGATTGGTTTGTAGTCCTGCCTAATCCTTTGCTCTCCTCACCAAGCTAAACATTGGCTGGAAATGAGTGACAAGTTGACGTGACAACAGCTGAGGCTGGAAAACATTAAAACAGATCTACTTCTCTACAATGTTTTACTATATTTCAACTTGACTGGTGCTGTCCAGGTCCATCACAACGAGCGCGAGTGGCGAGGCAACCCGCCAAATGATCTGTTCCCTCACTTACCGTAGACCAATACCCTAACGTTTAAAAACATACAGCAGGTGGCAGTAAGATTAGTCAACGAATGCAAGAAACAAAGGTTGTAGAAGCAGGGGGAGAGAGAATAGATGGAGGTTTTTTCCACACCCGTCTAACATAATCAACCAGCAAAACCAGAAATTATTTGGCATTATGCATACAACTGCAGATAGATAGTATTTATTATATTTGTAAATCAGGAGACAAACAAAGGCAACAAATAGTTAGACTTAACCCATATGAAAACAACCGAAACCAACCAACCGTGTGACCTCTCACATACCGATCCATTAACCTGAATTCATGTGAAACACATAATGATGATGTGACTTCTGAGTACAACCGGTTGGATCATTGCATTCATTTCTGTGTGCGATCATAGCAAACGGGCGGAGTCCTTACGCAATAAAATCATTTCTGTTTTATACTTGTAATTAATTTAGAACAATACGCTAATTCTATGCTTCACCTCGACATCAAAACCTTTCACGTTGTAACAAAATAAAAAGCAGAAAAGCCCAGGGGTGTGAACTTTTGGACAAAATTACCAACATGGAACAGGTATTTCATAGCACAGTTCCTCTCCCCATTCAGCATTTAAAGATTCAATGAAGGGTGGGGTTGACAAAATTACATTTGTAATATAGTCTGCTTGATGTAGAGCTGATTCTAAATCACCTGTCAAACACAGCAAATAGACCATGAGAAACTTCACAACCAGAAGTTTACATGGTCTATAAAACACTGTCAGGGTCTATTTTCAGTATGACTTGTTGAGAGACGCAGTTAGAAACACGTTTCGCATTCGATATGGCACCCTATTCCTGTGGTGTACGACTGCCAATACGGCCCCCGTTCAAATGCAAGTGAACAATAAAGAAAATAGCTTGCCATTCAGGACACGGATCCAGACGGACCCACAATAAGAGCGACCAACGTAGTTTTGCATTGCTAGAACGCTCAAAGCCAGGCGACTTCCTTTGTGAACAATTTTAAAACGACACGCCACCCAAAACCCACGAAGGCTCTCTAAAAGTAGGGCATTATGTTAAGAATAGGGTGTGATTGAGAACGTGCGAAACCAACTCTGCATCTGCACAGAATACAAGCCTGATACAGTGAAAATGTGTTGTGGTTCAGATTTCACAGTAACGAGGCAGTTGAGAAGTTGAAACAAAAGGGAGCATATTACTTCTAGATGCTAATCCTACTCTCCATGCCTCATTCTCCGTACCGCTCACCGTCCACCCCGGGTCCCCCGCACCACCGTCCACCCCGGGTCCCCCCCACCACCGTCCACCCCGGGTCCACCCCGGGTCCCCCTCACCACCGTCCACCCCGGGTCCACCCCGGGTCCGCCTCACCGTCCAACCCGGGTCCGCCTCACCGTCCAACCCGGGTCCGCCTCACCGTCCAACCCGGGTCCGCCTCACCGTCCAACCCGGGTCCGCCTCACCGTCCAACCCGGGTCCGCCTCACCGTCCAACCCGGGTCCGCCTCACCGCCCAACCCGGGTCCGCCTCACCGTCCAACCCGGGTCCGCCTCACCGTCCAACCCGGGTCCGCCTCACCGTCCAACCCGGGTCCGCCTCACCGTCCAACCCGGGTCCGCCTCACCGTCCAACCCGGGTCCGCCTCACCGTCCAACCCGGGTCCGCCTCACCGTCCAACCCGGGTCCGCCTCACCGTCCAACCCGGGTCCGCCTCACCGTCCAACCCGGGTCCGCCTCACCGTCCACCCCGGGTCCGCCTCACCGTCCACCCCGGGTCCGCCTCACCGTCCACCCCGGGTCCGCCTCACCGTCCACCCCGGGTCCGCCTCACCGTCCACCCCGGGTCCGCCTCACCGTCCACCCCGGGTCCGCCTCACCGTCCACCCCGGGTCCGCCTCACCGTCCACTCTGGGTCACCCTCACCGTCCACCCCGGGTCACCCTCACCGCCCCCCTCACGTCCATTCTTCGTCTACAAAGCCGATACATTTCTTTCTTGCAACAGAAGACTATTTTACCTCAAATTCTTTTGAATGGGATTAGAATATGAAGCATTTTGTAATCAATGCCGTGGTAATTTTAGCAATAAAAACACCTTCTACTCTTATACAATGTAGGCTATAGTAGTAATTATTCAAATATGTACTATGAGAAAAACATTTGCTGGCCAAATCCAAGTCAGCGTATTTAGCCTACGTCTTCAACCCTACTGTACCCCCCAAGCACGTTTCTATGTATGTGGGTAAGCTGGGTATTAAACGAATGGTGTTGTCTACGTAAGGAGGGGGGGTTCTACGGAGATTCTGTGAAAACGGTTCCAGCATTCTATTTGGACAGGCCAGGTACTAGTCAGCAAGCCTGTTCTGCAGTAAAGAGAAGTGATACAAGCTAGACGGGTTGGTTTCATCAAAAAAGTACAATTTAAATATAACATAAGACACTGTAATTCTCACCACCTGCAACAAACCCACAAGTACAGGTGCTTTTTTGTAATAAGGTTTTTCTGACAGTTTTTATTGACATGATTTATCATTTACTTTTCTTTAAATGTAACCATAATTTTTAAATGGGATTTAAAAAAATCTCCCAGCAAGACAGGTAGGATGACAATAGGTAAGCCTAACGCCCAGGCCGGTCTCCCGGCAACACAGGTAACATGACGACAGATGTGGAGCCTAACGCCCAGACCGGTCTCCCAGCAACACAGGTAACATGACGACAGATGTGGAGCCTAACGCCCAGACCGGTCTCCCAGCAACACAGGTAACATGACGACAGATGTGGAGCCTAACGCCCAGACCGGTCTCCCAGCAACACAGGTAACATGACGACAAATGTGGAGCCTAAAACCCAGACCGGTCTCCCAGCAACACAGGTAGCATGACGACAGATGTGGAGCCTAATGCCCAGACCGGTCTCCCAGCAACACAGGTAACATGACGACAGATGTGGAGCCTAACGCCCAGACCGGTCTCCCAGCAACACAGGTAACATGACGACAGATGTGGAGCCTAACGCCCAGACCGGTCTCCCAGCAACACAGGTAGCATGACGACAGATGTGGAGCCTAACGCCCAGACCGGTCTCCCAGCAACACAGGTAGCATGACGACAGATGTGGAGCCTAAAACCCAGACCGATCTCCCAGCAACACAGGTAACATGACGACAGATGTGGAGCCTAAAACCCAGACCGTTCTCCCAGCAACACAGGTAGCATGACGACAGATGTGGAGCCTAACGCCCAGACCGGTCACCCAGCAACACAGGTAACATGATGACAGATGTGGAGCCTAACGCCCAGACCGGTCTCCCAGCAACACAGGTAGCATGACGACAAATGTGGAGCCTAACGCCCAGACCGGTCCCCCAGCAACACAGGTAGCATGACGACAATTGTGGAGCCTAAAACCCAGACCGGTCTCCCAGCAACACAGGTAACATGACGACAGATGTGGAGCCTAACGCCCAGACCGGTCTCCCAGCAACACAGGTAACATGATGACAGATGTGGAGCCTAACGCCCAGACCGGTCTCCCAGCAACACAGGTAGCATGACGACAAATGTGGAGCCTAATGCCCAGACCGGTCCCCCAGCAACACAGGTAGCATGACGACAAATGTGGAGCCTAAAACCCAGACCGGTCTCCCAGCAACACAGGTAGCATGACGACAGATGTGGAGCCTAACGCCCAGACCGGTCTCCCAGCAACACAGGTAGCATGACGACAGATGTGGAGCCTAAAACCCAGACCGGTCTCCCAGCAACACAGGTAACATGACGACAGATGTGGAGCCTAACGCCCAGACCGGTCTCCCAGCAACACAGGTAGCATGACGACAGATGTGGAGCCTAAAACCCAGACCAGTCTCCCAGCAACACACATAGGGTGACAACAGATGTGGAGCCTAGAACTACCAAAATGGGACAAACAAATGTGGAGCCAGGCTGAGCAGAATGAGCCAACGGATTAAGATTCCTGTGTTTCTCGATGACAGCAGGTATGTTGATGATCTGGGTCTGTCTGCGCGGCAGCCTGAGGCCCATCTGGTGTTAATCCTTTTAATCAGGATCACTACCCTGGTCGGGTCATAAATGGAACCACCTTCCAGACATAGTGCACTACTTTAAACCAGAGTTATATTGGCCCTGATCAGAAGTGTTAAGGGAGTAGGAGAGCAATCGGGATATGTTAAACCTGTCACTGGGTCACACAGTGAAACACTGGGCAATAACACATAGAGCAACATTATCCACAAATACCTAATTTCAGAAGAAAATAACCCTTAATCCACTGCTTCATCAGAGGAGCTTATTGCACTGCACGTATATTTGGAGAATCCCAAGGCTTCATTTGTTGTTTGTAAAACCTTGGACAACAAACAGAGGTGGTGGGTGCCACACGGTTCCATGCCGTTCGACAAAATGTTTACTAAATACATTTTTGTGGTGGAATGAACAGAGTGCATGGCTCAATATGGTTTAACATAACAAGACACTACCAGTACTATGGCCATTAGGTAGAGAGGGTACAGATAAACTCTAGGTAGAGGGGGTACAAATAAACTCTAGGTAGAGGGTACAGATAAACTCTAGTTAGAGGGGGTACAGATAAACTCTAGTTAGAGGGGGTACAGATAAACTCTAGTTAGAGGGGGTACAGATAAACTCTAGTTAGAGGGGGTACAGATAAACTATAGGTAGAGGGGGTAGAGATAAACTCTAGTTAGAGGGGGTACAGATAAACTCTAGTTAGAGGGGGTACAGATAAACTCTAGGTAGAGGGGGTACAGATAAACTATAGGTAGAGGGGGTACAGATAAACTATAGGTAGAGGGTACAGATAAACTATAGGTAGAGGGTACAGATAAACTATAGGTAGAGGGTACAGAATCAGATAAACTATAGGTAGATCCAACTCACCTGGCTCCAGTTTGATAATCTTGACCGCAGCAAGTTCTCCTGTTTTTAGGTTCCGAGCCTGAAAAAAAGAACGAAATCAAGCCATGTGTTTATGGACTGACCAGTCTCTAACTCAGTATCAGTATTACAATGTTGTTGAAACAGTAAACAACAGCCCGGGATATCATGGAAACGGGGGAACTGTCTTGATGGCCATTATGGTAGGGTTTGTTTTATTTTCCTCACTCTAAAACGAAACCACTCTTCTCTTTGTACACCAACAACTGCACCTTCAGTCACCCTCTGTCAAACTACTGAAGTTTGCAGATGACCCCACCCTCATTAGTCTGATCTCTGATGGGGACGAGACCGCCCACAGGGGGTGACTGACCGGCTAGTGGCCTCGTGCAGTCTCAACAACTTGGAGCTAAATGCCCTAAAGACAGCGGAGATGAGTGGACTTTAGGAGAAGCCAAATTGACATTTGACTTATTGTCCTGGGAGGCTCCTCAGTCTACACAGTGGAGTTATATCGCTGCCTAAGGTAAACATCATCGCTCAGGACCTCACGTGGGTGCTGAACATCATCGCTCAGGACCTCACGTGGGTGCTGAACATCATCGCTCAGGACCTCACGTGGGTGCTGAACATCATCGCTCAGGACCTCACGTGGGTGCTGAACATCATCGCTCAGGACCTCACGTGGGTGCTGAACATCATCGCTCAGGACCTCACGTGGGTGCTGAACATCATCGCTCAGGACCTCACGTGGGTGCTGAACATCATCGCTCAGGACCTCACGTGGGTGCTGAACATCATCGCTCAGGACCTCACGTGGGTGCTGAACATCATCTCTCAGGACCTCACGTGGGTGCTGAACATCATCTCTCAGGACCTCACGTGGGTGCTGAACATCATCTCTCTCACTAAGAAAGCACAACAAAGACTATACAAAAAGTACAACCTACCAATGACGATGGTGATTAACGCTTATACAGACATCATTGAGTCCATCCTGACCTCCTCTATCACCGTTTGGTATGTTGTCATGCAATGCATCATCCAATCTGTGTAGCGGGTCATTGGTTGAAAGCTGCCATCCCTCAAAGAACTGTTCAAAGCCAGGTCACTGAGGCGGGCAGGAAAGATTGAGGCAGACCCCTCCCATTCAGGAAACGGACTATACAGAACTCTCCCCTCTAGCAGACTCGCTACATGCCCCTAGCACCAGACTGCCCTTAGCCCCCCCCCCCCAAATATATTTGCTTACCGAAATTCCTAACACGTCCAGACATCGCTACTTTTGCATTATAACACATCCTATATTCCTATATTTATCCATTACATATGCCAGCTATGCATGGTCTCTCTTGTTGAACTCTTCACGTTGTGTGTTGCTCTGTTTGCTCTGTTCGTGTACGTTTTAAAAGGTGTGTTCTAAATGCTGCAGCCAGGTGTCAGAACAAATTCCGTGAACGTGTAAACAAACTTGATTAAATAAACCTGATTCTGAATTCTGTTTCAAACATTGTTTGATTAAAACGTAACTAGGACAGAAATGCCAAATTCCCATCATCCCGATCAATGGATCAAACACCATTGATGGGATACATGAATACGTTGGTGAATATTTCTGCATGTCTTGTCTTTCTCTTAATTCATTAGTTCTTGTTAAGCACTACGTAGTGATGAGGCCCAGTTTCATATTGCCGTCTTGAGTCCCAAAGCTCTACTTCCTTGTCCTTTCCACTCCAAATTTAATTAATTTTAATTCAATCAGATGTAATTAAAGAAAACAAGTTGGGAAATAGGTGTCTGGGTAGGTGGACATGTGCCAGACTAAACATAGACACTATAAAGCAGCGTCTGAAACCAACTGATGCACTACGACCCAGAGAAACACACGGCTCACGGTGGACCCGTTTCAAAATCTCAAGCATTTCCGGCACAGTGAAACATACTCCCGTTCTGGGCTCATGTTTATACAAGGGCCCGATCATATTTCATCCCCTCCCTGCACGTCACCATGTGTGGATTCCATTCCACTATCAAGTGTGCTAATTTGTTGCACGCCACATTGCAACCGTGGGGCCATGAACAAGACCTACACGGTTCTCCCGGGTGAATGCCAGGCGTTGCATTCCACCAGCAGCCTGCAAACGTGTGGGTTGGAGGAGGGGGTGCTGGGGTCTAGGGCAGATCCGGCCTGCCAGAGATTATTGCGGGAGGCGGTGGGCTTGACATAAGTCTCCACTACACACACCGGATCAAATTGGTATTCTGGTCATACGTGGAGAACGAGTCACCAAACTCAAAAGTCTGTGTGATCCTGACTGCACGTTCTTGTCAAAATGCGCTGTTGCTTCGTTACACAAACACACACTCATGAGTTTGCCTGGAAAAATGGGACACTGGTGCGGGGTTCTTCATAGCTTTCATTTCATTCTCACGTTCAACACGCGTTCCAGAGAGCACTGACAGTTGGCTGTAACCGCACCATGCATTATCAAATGTGTTTCGCAGACAGCACCCCTATAGGTCAGATGGTGCACTACATAGGCAATACGATTCAATATAATACTATATGCATTACAGACAATACTAAAAGGAATTGTCCACAGTGGAAAAACAAACACAGGGATTATATGAAGTGACCTGCCAAATTTCTGTTGAACTTTGCTTCTGGCAATGACCACGTTCAAATATTGTACGGTACATTTCCTCTTTGAAAAGTAAATACTAGACATAAAGGCAGCGAAGTTAAACTTGGCCCCGTCGAATGGAGCCTCACTCAGCCCTGATGGTGTAGCCATGATTTAAAGCAGGGGTGTCAAACCAGTTCTAATGATGGCCAAGTGTATGCAGATTTTTGTTCAGACCTAAACAATCAGGTGTGGGTAGAACCTAACCAATTAGTGACCTAAATAATCAATCAAGTACAAGGTGAGTGCAAAAACCTAGACACTCTGCCCTCCATGGAGCCGGTTTGACACCTGTGCCTTAGAGAAATACATGTATGAAAGTTGAGCCTATCTTAGATGCACAATGCCTGCTTTAGATAATTCCCCGTTAGTTTAAACCTCTATTGGTTATTTATCTCAATAACTAAACGATTGTATGTCCACAGCTGCTTGTGTAATTCATTACTAACATTTCCAAGCGTGGTGCTGTTTTCAAATTTTATTCAGAAACATTTACCTTTCATCGCAATAACATAACAGCCGGGCAATGATCTACAAAATGTAAACTATATTAAAGTAGCAAAATACATTATGATTTGACTGCCAATTAGTCTACCTGCCTCAAATCCAACGCTACCATTTCTGGAACACCAGGATTAACATGGTGGGCAGATGCTACACTGTGTGATGGGTAACTATTTGACTCCACACTGTAAAAAAAGCCTTCACAAAACTCCACAATACAGCATTCTAAAAAAATTGTAAAAAACAGCTTGAAAACAAGGCTGTAGGTTTAGGGTTCCCACTGACTTCAAGCACATCATTTTTTTTAACTGCGTATGCATGTACGCATGTACAAGTGCAAATAAGCAAAATAAGGGCAATAGAGCTTCTCGTCACATGCAGCGAGAATCCAACCTAGACAACTTCATTTAGTGAGGACAGGTTTCAATAGGACGTAGCTATGTGACAACCGAACTCAAGCATAAGATGTTCTGACAGGTGGGCGTTCATATTTGGATAAGACACGTATCAAAATTACACCCAATTGTTTATTCAGCTACATGGTACGAAATAGAATAATAATACCTTGTATACGTCTCCATACGTGCCGCTCCCGACTCTTTGAATAAGCTCGAAATCCTGCTGTGGATTTTTCCTTTGTATTTCCACACTCGGTCTTGGAAAGATATCCATGACAGCTATAGAACCGACTGGATAGCTCGTCAACACCAGACAACTCCACTACACATTTACGTAGCTAACTATTTAATTTAATAGAAGCAGCTTGGAGTTGTGATTAACCCGGTTTCTCTAAATTGGCAGAAACGCGGCTTCCACGTTTGGCCTCTGGTCCATTTCCTGCCGGTGAGAGAGTAGAAAAGTTAGCTAGTGTGAGAAAAACAAATCTAAATATGAACTAATAACAAACAACAAGAGTTCCCGAGGTAGGCAATATAAATATATATATATATTTGCTGCCTATCTAGCTAGATTGAGTCGAGCATGCTATTAGTATCATGTCAAACTAACTTCCAATGTAGCCAACAAGATACCAAAAGGTTACTAAATAAACAAACCATCATCATCACATGAATTACTAATACATTTTATGCAGCCATTTAAGCTGGCCAGTAGGTTGCTAGTTATGCGGTTATAGTTAACGTTAGCTACTAACTAGCTGGCCAGTAGGTGGATAGTTAACATTGGCTACTAACTAGCCGCCCAGTAGGTGGATAGTTAACGATAGCAACTAACTAGCTGGCCAGTAGGTGGATAGTTAACGTTAGCAACTAACTAGCTGGCCAGTAGGTGGATAGTTAACGTTAGCAACTAACTAGCTGGCCAGTAGGTGGATAGTTAACGTTAGCAACTAACTAGCTGGCCAGTAGGTGGATAGTTAACGTTAGCAACTAACTAGCTGGCCAGTAGGTGGATAGTTAACGTTAGCAACTAACTAGCTGGCCAGTAGGTGGATAGTTAACGTTAGCAACTAACTAGCTGGCCAGTAGGTGGATAGTTAACTGGCCAGTAGGTGGATAGTTAACGTTGGCTACTAACTAGCTGGCCAGTAGGTGGATAGTTAACGTTAGCAACTAACTAGCTGGCCAGTAGGTGGATAGTTAACGTTAGCAACTAACTAGCTGGCCAGTAGGTGGATAGTTAACGTTAGCAACTAACTAGCTGGCCAGTAGGTGGATAGTTAACGTTAGCAACTAACTAGCTGGCCAGTAGGTGGATAGTTAACGTTAGCAACTAACTAGCTGGCCAGTAGGTGGATAGTTAACGTTAGCAACTAACTAGCTGGCCAGTAGGTGGATAGTTAACGTTAGCAACTAACTAGCTGGCCAGTAGGTGGATAGTTAACGTTAGCAACTAACTAGCTGGCCAGTAGGTGGATAGTTAACGTTAGCAACTAACTAGCTGGCCAGTAGGTGGATAGTTAACGTTAGCAACTAACTAGCTGGCCAGTAGGTGGATAGTTAACGTTAGCAACTAACTAGCTGGCCAGTAGGTGGATAGTTAACGTTAGCAACTAACTAGCTGGCCAGTAGGTGGATAGTTAACGTTAGCAACTAACTAGCTGGCCAGTAGGTGGATAGTTAACGTTAGCAACTAACTAGCTGGCCAGTAGGTGGATAGTTAACGTTAGCAACTAACTAGCTGGCCAGTAGGTGGATAGTTAACGTTAGCAACTAACTAGCTGGCCAGTAGGTGGATAGTTAACGTTAGCAACTAACTAGCTGGCCAGTAGGTGGATAGTTAACGTTAGCAACTAACTAGCTGGCCAGTAGGTGGATAGTTAACGTTAGCAACTAACTAGCTGGCCAGTAGGTGGATAGTTAACGTTAGCAACTAACTAGCTGGCCAGTAGGTGGATAGTTAACGTTAGCAACTAACTAGCTGGCCAGTAGGTGGATAGTTAACGTTAGCAACTAACTAGCTGGCCAGTAGGTGGATAGTTAACGTTAGCAACTAACTAGCTGGCCAGTAGGTGGATAGTTAACGTTAGCAACTAACTAGCTGGCCAGTAGGTGGATAGTTAACGTTGGCTACTAACTAGCTGGCCAGTAGGTGGATAGTTAACGTTGGCTACTAACTAGCTGGCCAGTAGGTGGATAGTTAACGTTAGCAACTAACTAGCTGGCCAGTAGGTGGATAGTTAACGTTAGCAACTAACTAGCTGGCCAGTAGGTGGATAGTTAACGTTAGCAACTAACTAGCTGGCCAGTAGGTGGATAGTTAACGTTAGCTACACTGGCAGCCCGCTAAGCTAACAGGACTATTCGCTACATTATTATCTAAACTCAACGACGCTGGTCAACTTACCGTTTACTCGGTAAACTTGTGACACGAAAATCCAAAGTTCAATTTGAATATTAATAGCTATTGCTTGTTGCCTTTCGTCCAAAACTATTGTTTGTTTCGCAGATAAAGTGTCCCCTTGTGCTGGCAGCAACTCTACTAGCTGGTAACTGTCCCGAACTACAAACGAACTGCTTGGAACCTCACGCTCGTGACGTCGTCAGGTCATTTCCTCTTGTTGACAGCGCGAGATGCCCCATAACTTATTCGCGGAAAATGCACTGCATCATAGCACCAACGCATACACTTGTACCGGGTGTATACAAACATTAAAAAAGTAAACAGCAGCTAACATAATTGAATCGCTCACTCACACAAGTATTCCGATAGTATTCCTTTTAATGACTGGGCCTGTCTAAGTTAACTCCGAAAGTGCCAATGCCGCTCTCTAGCGATGCAAGTGCGCAAGCGTTCATGTGAAATCCCGAAGAATCTCACAGGGAAAATCATCCCCAGAGCACCCCCTGGTGGCCGATACGAACACTAGGCATCCCATTCTCATCCGAAACCTCCCTTTGATGAGCATCCTATTTCGTTTCGGATTGAAGAGGTGGTACTCCCTAGCTCGGGAGTCTACATGACAGCTGCCTAGCACTGTACGTACATTAAAACCGACAGGAACACTATGGCAAGAAACCGTAAAGATCGAGACAGCTGGGGTAAGTCTATATATGAATCCAACAAATATGATCCACTGTAGACTAGACACACATTAAAACTGGATACGCGGGTTAGCTTATTTTTAGCCTCTTAAGCTATGGGCATTCTCAGCAATGCAGCTGATAAGATGTTATTCATGACGGAACAGCCGTGTTAATTAAAATAATGCAAAATAACAAATTGTTAAATATATATAATTCTGTACGACTTGGACCAGACCCAGCCAAGCCGGGTGTATCTTAAACATGATCGGTAATAAGCCAAGCAGGCCAGGATTCTTTGGAATTACGAGGGATACAAACGATAAAGAAACACAGACCTACACGCAGAATCAGTAAAATAACCCGTTTTTAATTTTGATGTATTTAAAGACTGTCAAAATGTTAACGCAGTGGACCTGAAACAAATAGATGGCATCCTTACAATATATTCCAACTCGCATCTATTTTTATGGTGGTTGGTAATTATCGCATGTCTTTTATCCCGAATTAAATTGTGCCAAATGTTTTTTGGCCAGTAGTACATCGGCTATAACATAGTGGTTTGTTACCATCGTGGTAGATCGACTGAGAGCTGTGGGTCAGTTTACATACCTATCCATTAATGTATGCTCGTTTAAATGGCTGATTTGGAAGCTACAGAGGGAGAGTTAAGCGGCACTGATCACTGACCCAGTTAACGCCACCCTACACTGCTGGGCCCTTCTGGAGCTTACTGATGTCTATAGGTAGAAAAGCTTGGTCTGGAAGGTGGGGGTGTGTGAGGGTGGTGTCCCAGTTCGCACCCTAATCACAAGGCTATTTCTTCCATTCTACATCTGAGAAGGCGCAGTGTGTCATTGGGGATATGACCTTAATTTAGATGCAATATGTTTGTATGTTTATTTTTAGGATCACTGCATTGACCCCCCCCAATTTAGTATCTGCTATGTTGGTTAATTTAAAACACATTTCTCATGTGTTTCTGGGTGATGAGGTCTAAGGCGAGTCTAATTCAAAGCAAATGTGTCTCATTCTGAAGGTTTCCTGATGGATCAACCTGTTCAGCTAACAGTCCAGAACCCACAGTGGATGTGAAACACTCTGACACATAAATACAGGGACCATGCATCTCCCAATATCATACTTCTCATGTCCTCTTCCTTCTCTCCTGGCTGAGATTTGGGTGAAGGCAACGATGTGAAAAATTAACAGAACAGACTGCTATAGGCCTCCCCTCTCTGTGTTCACATTACCCAGTCCACTTTCGACCCCACACACACACACACACACACACACACACACACACACACACACACACACACACACACACACACACACACACAGACACAGACACAGACACACACACAGACACAGACACAGACACAGACACACACACACACACACACACACACACACACAGACACAGACACACACACACACACACAGACACACACAGACACACACAGACACACACAGACACACACACACACACACACACACACAGACACAGACACACACACACACACACACAGATAAACACCCACCCGTCCAGGACTCTGCTTCCCATTCTACCATCTGTAAACTGACAGGTTTGAGCATGTTTCTTACAACAGGAGAACAATTCTGCAGATTATAATTAACGACGGCATACTCTTTGCAGGATTATCCGGTCAAATGTGTTAAAGGGGATTTTACAAACTTCAACATATTTTTTAGAACTTGAATACACTGGACGTTTGCAGTGCAGGCCGATTTCAGCAACATCATGCTGATCAGAATCAGGTATGGGATCAGTAGCTAGGATGGTGCGTCCTACACAGCTAGCAGGCCCCAGGAGACCGTGGCAGGGCAGGCAGATTGCAAACAGACTGAGTCACTGCCTGCCCGGAAAGAAGAATGCTAGCTATCTCTATTTCTCTCTGCGTCTATCTGTTTTTTTTTACAGTGTCTCTCCTGGTCTCTCTTTCTCTGTTTTTTTTACCGTATCTCTCTCTCTCTGTCTCTTAATGTCTCTCTCTCTCTCTGTCTCTTAATGTCTCTCTCTCTCTCTGTCTCTCTCTCTCTCTCTCTCTGCATCTCTCACTGTGTCCCTCTTTGTTTTGAAGTGAGCCATGCTTACATGAAACATCACAGGACTACCACCCTGTTCAGCGACAGTGTTGTTCTAAACCTCACCCTATTCCCCATGTAGTGTGCCTCTTGTGGCCAATGTGTGAATTTCTCCAAACAGAAATAGTGCAATGATAAAGAGGTGCAGATTTCACTTAAACACTTTCACTTGGGGGGGGGCGCATTGGCTTCCTTCGGGGTATATGAAGAAGAATGAATAAGCCGTAAAGAGAATGCAATAAAAAAAGTAATTTACCATTATCTGATGAAATGTAATATGTAATTGAAGTATAGAGATAAGTATCATTGGCTAATGGCAGGCAGTGTAAATGGCCATTAACCATATATAAGCTAGCTGTCAGATCAATATTATCTCATTCCATTTTCTAAAGAACAGCTTAATGTCTGTATAGTGCACTGCTTTTGACCATACCATCCTAAATGTACCCTAATAACTTTATAGTGCACTGCTTTTGACCATAACATCCTAAATGTACCCTATTAACTTTATAGTGCACTGCTTTTGACCATAACATCCTAAATGTACCCTAATAACTGTATAGTGCACTGCTTTTGACCATAACATCCTAAATGTACCCTAATAACTGTATAGTGCACTGCTTTTGACCCTTACATCCCAAATAATACCTTAACCACAGACGTCTTTCGTCACAGGTCACATGATTATTATTCAAATTTTTTACTTTTTTCTTTTGAAACGTGACAGGATCCTTCACAGACAAAGGGACTTACGACTGGAGCTCGGAGGAGGAGGAGCCTGATGGAAGGGCGCGACCCATACAGGTGCTGGTTGTTAAGGACGACCACACTTTTGAACTGGACGAGGCGGCGCTGAGCCGCATCCTATTGGCCGAAGAGGTTCAGAACAGGGAAGTGGTGGCCATATCGGTGGCCGGGGCGTTCCGCAAGGGCAAGTCCTTTCTGATGGATTTCATGCTGCGCTACATGTACAGCCAGGTAAGGGCAGCCCCACACCTTAAATACAGTTGTCTCTACCCACACTGACCTGTAGTGCTACATGTACAGCCAGGTAAGGGCAGCCCCACATCTTAAATACAGTTATCTCTACCCACACTGACCTGTAGTGCTACATGTACAGCCAGGTAAGGGCAGCCCCGCACCTTAAATAAAGTTATCTCTACCCACACTGACCTGTAGTGCTACATGTACAGCCAGGTAAGGGCAGCCCCACATCTTAAATACAGTCATCTCTACCCACACTGACCTGTAGTGCTACATGTACAGCCAGGTAAGGGCAGCCCCACACCTTAACTACAGTTATCTCTACCTACACTGACCTGTAGTGCTACATGTACAGCCAGGTAAGGGCAGCCCCACACCTTAACTACAGTTATCTCTACCCACACTGACCTGTACTGCTACATGTACAGCCAGGTAAGGGCAGCCCCACACCTTAACTACAGTTATCTCTACCCACACTGACCTGTGCTGCTACATGTACAGCCAGGTAAGGGCAGCCCCACACCTTAACTACAGTTATCTCTACCCACACTGACCTGTACTGCTACATGTACAGCCAGGTAAGGGCAGCCCCACACCTTAACTACAGTTATCTCTACCCACACTGACCTTTAGTGCTACATGTACAGCCAGGTAAGGGCTGCCCCACACCTTAACTACAGTTATCTCTACCCACACTGACCTGTAGTGCTACATGTACAGCCAGGTAAGGGCAGCCCCACACCTTAAATACAGTTATCTCTACCCACACTGACCTGTAGTGCTACATGTACAGCCAGGTAAGGGCAGCCCCACACCTTAACTACAGTTATCTCTACCTACACTGACCTGTAGTGCTACATGTACATGTACAGCCAGGTAAGGGCAGCCCCACACCTTAACTACAGTTATCTCTACCCACACTGACCTTTAGTGCTACATGTACAGCCAGATAAGGGCAGCCCCACACCTTAACTACAGTTATCTCTACCCACACTGACCTGTACTGCTACATGTACAGCCAGGTAAGGGCAGCCCCACACCTTAACTACAGTTATCTCTACCCACACTGACCTTTAGTGCTACATGTACAGCCAGGTAAGGGCAGCCCCACACCTTAACTACAGTTATCTCTACCCACACTGACCTGTAGTGCTACATGTACAGCCAGGTAAGGGCAGCCCCACACCTTAACTACAGTTATCTCTACCCACACTGACCTGTACTGCTACATGTACAGCCAGGTAAGGGCAGCCCCACACCTTAACTACAGTTATCTCTACCCACACTGACCTGTAGTGCTACATGTACAGCCAGGTAAGGGCAGCCCCACACCTTAACTACAGTTAT